>VZSZ01003590.1:161611-240515 GCA_013398815.1 Ibidorhyncha struthersii
AGCAGAGGGGTTTGGAGAGCAGACTGGAGAGAAGAAACTTTTCGCCAGCCCTGAGGCGGTCTGCTCCATGGTTTTGCCTGCGCTGAGATAAGGGAAGGATGGGGGGGAAAAGCCTTACGCAAAGTTAACACACCAAACCCAGGCAGCCTGTGGAGCCGTGCAGTGATGAGTCTTCAGTTGGTCCCGTTTTGACTGTGGAGACACAACGTTACAAATGAATGACAGAAAAATTGTCAAAATAATAGCAGAACTACTTCAGACTTGAAAGTGATTGCTCTAAGCTTGAGACCCGTTCTGGAGAAATTTCCTCCGTGCAGTATAATTAATTTTGCTTTTTAAATTGAGTTTGTATTTAAGATTTTTTTTTTTTTTTTTTTGTTATGCTAATGACAGACATGCTGCTGCACTATTCCTGTCTTGTTTTGTGGTAGGAGGATTTCCTTCTCAAATCTCTCAAGAGTTAGTAGTGAGTTGTCACCGAAAAAAAAAACCCTCCAGTACACAGTTCTGATAATTTACAAAAAAATTCATTTGTTAATTTTTGAGGAACAGAAGAACTCATTTTTTTCAATAGGGATTTAGATAACAGGGAGATATTAAGTCTCTTGCATTAACTTCAGTTTATTTGCTTTTAACCTTCTCTTTTTTTTCTTTTCAGCCTGTTCCAGTACACTGCAGTTTGTTGAAGAGAATGAAATATAAACTCCCAGAAAGCCTTTTTAATTCAAAAGAAAAAAAGCCCTTTACGCTATGCTTTTAAGCCTTGGTCTTTCTATTGTCTAGAAGAAAATTAATTCCACAATTGCAAAGTATATGTCTCAGTATGTATTTGGATCCATAGCAGTTATATACGGAAAGAGACATTTCTGATGAGTAAATTATTACTACTGCTCTCACTCACAGGAACTCTGAAAAAAGACTCATGAGAATCATGAGAGATGCAGAGTCATGGAAAATCTAAACAAGAATCTCATGTCGCAGACTGACATGCTCAGGCATGAACTCTAGGCCAAGGTAACGAAGTTGAGAAGAGAGTTTAGCAGCTGAGAACCTGCTTGTGTGCTGCACCCCCAGTGATATGAAATTGCCATCTGCCCCCTTTAGTCATCTATTTAAACAAAAATTACTTAGAAAATTCATTCTCAGACCTTTGTCTTAGATCTATCACAGGCAAATGTGTATCCATTGCCAATTAATAACATCTATGATAAGGTATTCTATGCTGTTTAATAGGTCTAACTGCATTTGCAGCTCTAGTACAGGGACTTTCTGGTTAAAAACTTAATGGTGGTCAGGACCTTAATATTTGAGTCACTTGCTAAAATACTATGGCATGTGCCTGTAGAAGGTCATTTGATCATTACAACAATTGCTTCTGGCGTTAGAAATCTGGTCATTTATAAGCGATTAAGCAGAATATCTGAAGGTTGGCATGAGACCCAGGAGGCGTAAGTCCAGATACTTGTCACCATCAACTACAGGCTATGTAGGCAATGCCGCACATCTAGTTGAGATATTACTGATTTGTAATACCATCATTTTGCTGCTGGAGTGGGCCCAGAGCCTTAATCGACACTCAGGGCTTGTGACTTTTCTTACTTTAGGTTAAGGATGCCTCTGAATATAACTTGCCTTACTACTTATGCCCTCTACAAGCCACCAAGGGAGAACTAATTTGAATCAAGTTTGTCACCTTCATTTAATTTTGCTGATGTTTTACATGCACAGTATTCTTGCCAGCTGAAGTGCTGACTGCTTGAAGGAAGCTGGCTGAAATTATGTAATAGCTCCATTCTGGAAACCCCACGGACTGGTGAAGATGTGAAGAAGTGAGTCAGATCTCTGAGGCGCTGGAAGCCCAGCCCGTTTGCTAGGGGAAATTCAGCTGCAGAAGGTGTGGTGGAGTTCAGCATGTGGACGAGAAGCAGAAAAAAAAAAAGTTAGAGGGAGAGAGGGGGCACTCCCATGCTTAAGGGGGGTGCCAGAGTCCACTTTGGCGCTGGGTGCGATCAGGGGTATGAGTTGCGCATGTAGACTAAGGTGGGAGAAGTGAAGTGAAACGCAGCACCAGATGTGCAGCTGTGGGAGCTGCAGTGGGTATGAAGGGACACTGGGTGCTGGTTTAATCTGAGGAAATGATGTGTATTTCATAGGAAGTATTGGCAGTGATTTGGATATGGTAATTACTCTTTCTGTAATATGGAAACGAGGATGTTCAGAATTAACATTTTAAGCTGTCACACAATGTGAGGAACACATATAACATAAAAGACACTATATTTGTTAATCAATGCTAATCTTTTCCTTAAGATCAATACACAGTATTGATTATAATGCATTTAATAAGCCTATTCTTTGTTCAGTCAAATAAGCATCCAAATCTTCCCTGATAATGAAATGCAAACCTTAACTGGTTAATGTGTTGTGAGTCAATCAGAAAAAAACTATGACACTAGATTTCCTTTCCTGGCTGTAGCAGCTGAAAGAAACTTGCTGATCATCAGATAAGATTAATTACTGCAGCTATACACACATATACCATAATATGCTCCAAGATTATTTTGTATCTCTATATGTACAAGCAATCTACTACAACTGACAGGAAAGAGTTAAAAATTAGACTACTAAATTTAAGTACAAGTGCCTGTTCTTGATTTTGGTTTTTTTTTGTTATATGACCTTGTAACGGGACCAAAACCACCTGTCTGATTATTTAAGACTTTGTATGACTGATACATAGACTAATAGATATATTTTTCTGTTTAACATGAATATTATTAAGAATTAAACATTCCCATTAATTTCCTTCCATGTGATTTCAGACTTGAAAACACAATATTTCATGCAAGGTAGAGGTGAAGGTGCCAATTCTATGTGATAGAAAGCCAATACCTTTGGCAGAGGAGACGGATACAAACAAATCATATCCATGTATCCAGCAGCACCCTCCATCACAGAATAGGAAATAGCTGTGAAGACATCAGTGCCTTCAAACCTGTATGACTTCTTGTAATGCAGAAAATATGACAGGTCAAAGACCTAGCAGCTCCTCTCTCCTCTTCCCAGTTGCCTTCTCCTATGAGCTCAGTTATACTGGAAAATTATATTTCTCTGTCTGTTGTGGCTGATATTTGAAAGTTCAGCTCAAAAGCTATGGGTGGGGAAGAGACAGATTCCCCACATGGATCAGATTATGAGGTTTTATTTCCATTAAAAGCCAGACTGAGTCACCCAATTGCAAGTCATCAGGGACTGCTGTGCGGTGGACACCAGCACTCTCACCAGTGAAGGTAGTGGCATGCCTGGTGTCTGTTGCCGATCCTTTCCCAAGCTGCGACTGGCTTGGGTGTCATCTCCTCCCTGGGGCAACTTGGAAGTTCCCAGCCTTCCGTGACCTCAGGCTGCCTTGGGCTAGGCATGTTCCGCACCGGCATGGGCAGCAGCCATGATCGTTTGACATTCAAGAACAGCCAGAAGAGGTTGCATTAGAAGTGGTCCTCTGGACATTTGGCGTCAGCAGCTGTGGCTAAAACACAGAAGCAGGGCTGTGAGTGGGACCCGGACCCAGCAAAGCCCTTCACCATGCTGTGGGGTCATGTGCTTTTGAAGTTTGTATTCACTGTGACACAGAGCCCCAGTGCTGACAGGAGGGACAGAGGGGGGCCATAAGTAGGGCACAGCCGGGTGGCTCAGGTAAATGACAGTTAAGATACGCATATTTTAATCATTCCAGTAGAGGAAGGCATTGAGTGAGTCTCCCATTTACTGAGTGCTCTGCTTAACTACTTTATCAGTGTCATTGCTTTGTCCCTTGGTTCTGTCTTATCTGTAAAAAGAGCAGGCGATTTACCTGGACCCAGATCAAGGAAGGAGCTGATGGTGTTTAACCTCAGGCTACAAGTTGGTAAAAGAGCTTCAGACCCTCGGTATTTCCCGTTGCCTAATTCTATTTCCCATTGCCTAATTCAGATGCAGCCTTGCTCAGGCTTGGAGATTCACAGGAGACAGCCAGTGGTTTGCCTAGTGGATAGTGTAGGTAGGTGCTCCAGCTGGAGAAATCCCTTCTGGGAGCTGAGCCCCTGGTATGGCCATGCCTCAGTCCTTTTATGGGTCTGATCTCAAGTAACCTGCCAAAGGTCACATAAGGAAGCAGGTAGCTCACTAAATCATGTCTCTTTAATCAGCCGTGCACCTGAAAATCACTTCCAGCTGCTGCTTTTACAAAAAAGCTGAATACTTCACAAAGGTAGCATGATTATTGCATACTGAAATTAAATTTCTCAGCTCTGTGTTAGGTTGTAATTTCATTACTCTTCTCTAAGTGGGATATAGTCTGCTTCATGTCCCGTGCCATAAACCTTCTCTACTAGGGCTTTAGGTAAATAACATTTCAGTAAAAAGAAGTGAACAAAGTATCAATATGTTTAGTGCAAAACAGTTTTAAAATTATAAAAACAATTACTCAGGCATTGCATGGGAACACCAGAAGGGCACCATGATAGTTGGTTGAAGCCCTGTCTTCCTGCACACTGTGTAGTATCTTCACCCTGGGCAGCCTTTGATCTAAAAGATAAGGGGCTATAGATACCTTTCAGCTGGTTTCTGTATCAAAGAGACATGATGTGCAAACTCTCTCTGTCTTGTCAGGTTACCTTTCGTGAAAAGTGCGTAAGTATCTCTGCTTAGCTTGTTTCAACTCATCCTAAGATAAATCAGGATCTCACAGTGTAGGATGCTTTTCAGACATGACACCACGTATCTCTCACGCAGCTGCAGCCTCCATTGATTCAAGTTAAATTCTAAAGTTCTTTGTTTCTTCTGTGGAATATCAAGAAAATACTGCTACGCAACCATTTCTGCCTAAAATTCACAGAAAAAAGATTTGTTGTTCCATAAAACTGTCAGTACTTTAACTCAAAGAAGCGTGCAGTCCATTCTGTAAATATTCAAAACTGCTCTCTCGTGACCATGGGCTACTATTTCATCGCGCAGAATGGTTCAGCAGCGCTAGTTTCCTCCGTGGACCTGCCATCTGAAAGTCTGGCTTTTTGAATTGGCAGTGAAATAGAATGCCAAGTACCTTCTTACAGATGAATGGTTTTCCTCCTGATTTCAGTCCAAAACCAGGACAAACGGCCTCCCTCCATCATTTAAAAAATTCTCTTGAGACCAAACCTGGAAAATAGTAATTTGAAAAGCAGGCTCATAGCTGGAAATTATGATCATAAATGTTATAACAGAAGTCCCAGTGTGACCCTAGTGATGTGCTACCTGGAGAATTCTGTAAGAACGTTTACAGTCAGTGATGCAATCTATCCACAAAATATCCTCCGGTGGAGGAACAAAATCAACAGATGGACAGGCACAAAAGAAAAAAGAAAGTCCCATACTTCTTAATTTTGTAGCACAGTAGTCCTCGCAGAGACTACCATACACACACACTCCTGACTCACTTCGTTACTCTGCCTTGTACACTTTGATCTTATATGATTGTCCCTAGATTATAAAGCCAGAGGGACCATTAGATCATCTGGTCTGACGTCCTGTGTGTTGCAGGCCATTAAATTGCATTCATTACCCTTGTATTGATCCCAAGGACTTCTGCTTGGCTAAAGCTTGTGTTCCAGAGAAGCACGTGGTATTGATCTGAAGGCAACAAAAGACTGTGAATCCATCATTTCCACTACTATTTGTTTAAATATGATCCCATTGTCCCTATTAATTTTTTTTCCTTATTTCTAATTGGATTTTGTCTGGCTTCAGTTGCAAGCCGTTGGTTCCTGTTATGCTTTTCGACCCTAAACTGCAGGGCCTTTCAAGTATTGCTTTTTCCCATGGCAATATGGGAACCATAAGCAAGTCACCTCCTGCTCATTTTGACAGGCTCAGAATAAAAGCCTGCCTTTCTCACTAAAAGCCATTTTCTGATGCTCTCAAATGACTTCTGTTTTTTTAACAGCTTCTCCAATTTTCTTCCATGTGTTTTTAAAATACAGGTGCCTCAGCTTTATATTTTGTTGCTGTACCAGTCTCACTAATGCTTTATGCAGGTGCAAAATCATCGCCCACCACACTGATCTGCACTCCCTGAGAAAACTGCATTGCAGGAAGATTCTCCTTCAGCAGAAGTAAACTCGAAGCTTCATATGAAGATTTTGTTTCCTATTTTTGCGTTCTTAATTTTTCACAAAGTACATTATCAATCAAAGTGTATGTATCAATCAAAGTATGGATTTTCATTTCTTCAACTGGCCATCCTTCCATGAAGCTCATGATTTTGATAAATTCAGCATTTCAATGAGGATGGAATAACGAGTTACAGAAGTTTCCAGACTGCTCTGCTTCTTGATTCTGATAAAGAGATCACACTAGTCCTCCTTACACCTGCATTGTAATGAGACCTCAGTAATAAACGGTTGTCTACGATGGGCTCTAGATCTTCTGAAGCCACTGCTTTGTAGCCCCATAGCTATTCAAAGGGACCTGCGTTCCCTCTTCCTAAATGAGTAAATTGAGTGTGTAAAGACATTTTTCATTCGCAAAGGGCTCTTCTCATCAAGCAGTCTGTATCTCCTATGTGACAACCCTTCTCATCTGCAAATTTTATCAGTTTTTAATTTTTGTCTTTGTTTAAAGTTTGCACCCGCTGAGAAGATAGCAGGCACAGCTGTCCATTTACAGTATGAATTCAAAGCTTGCTGCTTTGGCAAGTTACCATGCATCAGCGAAACTGTCACTGGACTCGCTGCCCATCAACTTACTATAGAAAGGAGAGCAGTTCCCACTCATCCCTCGTATTATGCGCTATCCTTAAACAAAACTGGCCTGTCTGGTGCCAGCTCCTAAAGCCAGGGCTACCAAAACAGGTAGAGAAAATCACTTCCTAATAAGCAAAAATGGGGAAAATCTCTACTGCCAGCAGGACTGAAGAAGCTCTTAGACTTTTTGATAAGGAATCGATCAGATCCAAACTTGAAGGTAAAGAGCACCTTAGGTAGACTTCAGCCTCTAAGAGTAGAAAGTTGTTGCCAAAAAAGCCTCTGCCTAGTGACCACCAAACCCCAGAAGTCAGCCTTTCTGGGGAAGAAGGGGACCTGGGTTTTTCACCTGAGCAGTTCCTACCACCTGGGAAGAAACTAGGCTGGAGCCGGGGCTGAAACTGGGCTGCCTACCCCATCCCCATCAGCTGTAGCTACTGGTAATAGCTAGCTCTAAATTGATACAAACACATTTGCATGGCCAGTACAGCACAGTGCATTTGGTTTATGTAGTGGGAGCCAGAGCTAAAGAAGGATTTAGGCACGTAGGGGATCTCAATGGCATCTTACAGGTCCTTGACTCTCAGTGTTTTCACCCAGACAACAGGACATAATAAGGACAAGGCTGAGCTCCTAAGCCCAAATTTCTGAAAGCGTCTTCAGAGCAACTGAACCTTGGGGTGAAGTCTTGAATGCAAAAGTGTACATCTCAGACACTCTGGTGACCGTGTGTCACATTATCTGGAGGCTTTTGTTTCAGAAGCATGTTGCTTGGCTGTTGAACCCAAGCTGGTGCTGTCTGACCCTACACCCAAGCTAATGAACCCTTCTGAAGTGCAGAAGAGCTTGTCCGATGATCATGTTTGCAGCCTCCTCCCTTCCATCTGGTGGGGCAAAGCAGTCAGAGCTACTGTTGCTTGTATCACTTTTCTTTCTTCCTTGCCCCAACTCTTCCTTTTTGCCCCGAGGCTGCTAGCCAGTTTGCTTGGAGCTGCCCTAGATCTGTCATCTTTTATGCAGTGGTATCTCTACTGCTTTTCAATATTTTAGTTCTTGGAGTTCTGAGCAAAGACAGCTCCACGGTTCTTCAGGGGACTAATTGCAATCTGGCAGAGCAGTGGTGTTTACTAGTTGGACTGCTTCCACCCAAAAGCATTGCTTCCAGGCTGGAGCGTGGAGCAATACAGGTGCACTCGTGCAGTGCTGTCCCTGGGGTAATAAACTAGCAGTAAGCTGGCTCTGCGCAGAGCCATATGATGTGTCTCCACCTGCGGCGAGGTTAGTCTGTAATCCAGATAAATGGCCAATAAATAACAGAGCAGAGCTGACTATATATCTGAAGTCCTGTACAGCTGCATTTTTAAAAATAATGGCAGTAAAAGAAAGCAACGCTTCAGCATTGCCTTTGACAGACGGTAGCGGCTTATTTGACCTGCAATAGAATAAAGACATTTAGCACCTTGCAGGAGCAGACCCTGAATCTCTTGGTATTTGTAAGGATTTAGTATTATACTTACAATGCACTTCAAGGAAAATAGAAGCCAGCTGATACTTATGGTTGGCACATGAAGGTTGTGATTTAATGAAATTTCCTCCCTGATATGAAAGCAGGCTCTTGGAAGTGGAATAAACTGAAATACCTATGTGTAATGATCCTGTCAGGGCTAGAGAAGAGGATAACATTGTTATCCTACAAGTTTTGCGGGATATATTATATTACAAAACGTGTCTTAAAGATTGCTCTAAATACATTTCCATTTCTCTGATGTTTGGATGCCAAGAGTAATATTTTCCTCTTTCCCTGATGCATGGATGTGGGTGATTTGGCAGGGGTCAACCAATGCCATAAAAATAACACTAGAACCCTAGCCTGATGGGCTTTAAAATGCCAATACAGAATAGACCTGTGAGTATCTTTTAAATAAAAACTGGGTACCATTTGTGTGATGTGCAAGACGTGCCCTACAAGCCTCGCAAATCAACTGGGGAACTGCTAGGAATTTGGTGCATTTTAAGACACGACTTACTACAACAGCTCGTCAGTCACAGTGCGAGTGATTGGATATGAATCTAGTTTACAAGCCCGGAAAGACTGCCTACCCTCTAGACGGTTACTCTTTGTGTTTCCCTTTTTTGCATTTCTTGCTTCAGTACACTATAGGAAGGTCAGGGGAAAATAGCCTTTCTCATCAACCAGTCAAATTTCCACGTGAATTCTTTTTATATTTTTTTTACCTTAACAACCGGGTGCTTAAGCCAGATATAATTCATATGAAACACGGGGAATAAGACTTTTTGCTAGAGTCTTTGGAGTGTATTTTGAGCAGTGCTAGAAGGGTTCTCAAACTCGCTTATTTATGTTCATTTAGAAGAATACAAACAATGCTTCTCTTGGAAGCAGAGATAACATTACCTTGCCTGAAATACAACTCTAGCACATGCCCTCTGGGGGAGATGATAGCAAGTAATCGGAGGAAGGACAGAGAAGGAAGTCACTTAGATTGGGTCCCGTCAGGCCTGTTGGCTGCAATTAACTTGTGTAAACACACTCAATATCCCTTTTATTAAAGACTCCCGTGTACGGCCATAGAGTCGGTTGCAGGAAGGATACCAGATGCAGGGAGGTTACCTTGAGCAAAACTGTAAAACATCTGTGTCGACCAGTAATTATAGTTACTGCTGGTGGGTACAGAGGAGGATAAGAATGGTCATGTTAGATTAAGTCAGAAGTCTGAGTAGCCCTGTGTCCCACAATAGGCGGTAGCAACCACTTAAGGAAAGTGCCTAAAATCAGAATATACTGAAAATGATCCTTTCCCTGATCATTCTTCCCCAAGTCCAGCACTTTAGGGAACTTCCTGAGAAGGCAATTGCATCTAGACCGTCATGTCGGGCAGCGGCTCTGAACTTAGCCTGCACAAAGTGCCTTTTGAACTCACCTGCACTTTTGGCCACCTCAGTGTTCTGGAGCGACAAGTTCCACCATGTAATTACACAGCGTGGAAAGTACTTCGCTTTGAAATATGCTGCCTGACTGAGTACAAAGGTTTTCTTTACGTTAAGCTGTCTGTTAAAACAGTGAAAATGAACAAATGAAAGGTCTGCTGTGGCATCCTGCTATAGGATTTATCGCCAAGAGTGTTAATGCTACCAGTTGATTTGCGGGTGTAAATCGCATATTTATGTGGTGGTGCTGTTCTTATTTCCCAAAGCCCTCTAGAGTGTTTGAATGAGCTGCTCTGTTTGAGCTGCAGTGTGTGCAATCAGAGGCTTCTGGTTCCTTTGGGAATTCAGTTATAGTATGAAATTAATCTCTTTCAGCTACTCTGGTTGAGCAGGTGAAAAGTGAAAATAATTATCAAAGCTCTGTGGCCTCTAGTAATTGTGTGAAACCTCTGAATATGCCTGCACTGCAGCTTGCTAACATAGTTTACAATTGTCTGAAATGACACAGTGCTTAAAATAGATAACGGCGCTGTTTTCCTCTTGAAGGGCTGGAGAGCTGCAAAAAACAGGTAGTCAATCACACGCCTTTAAAAAGTCACTCATTTTCAGTGCAAGCATTGAATGAATTGCTTATTCAACATATTCAGTGTCCTCCTGACATGTCCTGGGTAGCTGGGAATGCAAGTAATTAGGCCCAGGGCAGTGACTGTCTTTTAGATAGTATAACAAGAACTGATTTTACTGGTACTGCCTACACTATCAAGAATGCAGTATCTATCCTAGAGAATTGGCACCAAACCTTAAATGGAAGCTACCGCTGCTTTTTTCCTGGCTGAAGACCAAGGATGGCTAAATATAAGCTCAGGGCTTACTTTCATTGCTTGGTGAAAATTATTAGTAATCTAGCATCTTTACTTAACCCTTCTCTCTCACTAAAGAATCAGAATAATTCTCAGAAAAGGGAATTTTGCTCTTTTGCTTTTGCTCTTTTTTCAGTTAGTCCTTTTTTTTTTTTCTTTTTTAAATGTTCAATACAAATGGCAAACTTAAAGATACTCACGAGGGTTGTTAAGGAACCACCTGTTCTTGCCCCCCAAAATATGTAAGAAAGTAGTAATGGAAAAATGTTAGCAGATATATTCTGGCCTTGCTTACAATAGACTTGGTTCAAGATTAGGCTTGATGGTTGTTTTCTTGCTGCATCAACAAAAAATAATATTTACTAGAGTCGGAAAAGGACATGGGTGTCTAAAGCTTGGGAAACTTACCTGGATGCACTCCGGAGTCCATTCAGATTAGAGGCTCATGCTCCTGCCTGGGAGATTGGGTTATCTTGGAAAGACAATTAGAAAAACCTGCCCCTGAGACAGGACCTCCCTGACTTTCAGGAAAATATGATTAACAGCCACTAGAACAGCTTGCTATCCAAAATCCAGGACGTGTTTTCAGTTTTGCGTTTCTAACTAGATTAAGGCCATGGGATGGTGCTTGAAGCACTGGTTGCAGGCCCAGAGGAGAGGCAGGATTTCAGATCATCCTGCGATCAGCTGGGTTAGGCTTGTCCCAGGCTCAGCACATCTTGTGCTGAGTACCTAATTCTGCCCTTTCCACAGCAGGACCTTGGCTTTAGGAATTCTACACACAGCCTGGCAATGCCCAAATTCAACCTGAAATTGAGATCCGGCTGGGGTTCAGGCAGAGATGCTGAGCATTCCCAATTATGTTGCAGTCCTGTGTGCTTTCAAGGAGTCACACGGAAAGGGATCTAGCAAATTTAGGTTCCGAGGGCCACTGGAGGGAAATGCTGAGTGATTTGGAAGAGGAAGTTGCATCCCACTGCCACCTCCAGTGGGGCATCCTGGTTGCACTTAGTCCAAGAACAGCAGGTATTCCCAAGCATTCAACTCATACAAAAACATGGCGTTTTGTGCAAATTGCAGGACAAATGTGTCTGCTGCCACTGGCTGGTGACTCATGACACTCATTCAAGGTCAGAACCTTGTTATCGTTGCTAGAGATTAGCACAAAGTATTTACAGGCATGAAATGTCTTTGCTTTGCTCGAAACTTGTAGATAGATTGGTTAAAACTTCTGCATTCCCCTGGAAATTGGAAAGCATGCTAAGGACAAATTATCCAACAAGTACATGTGCACGTAGAGTGAACTTAGCCACATCAATCATAGATGTGCCTAATTGAAGCTCTCAGGGTTTTGCTTTGCTGATACTGTCTGTGTAGATGTAGTGTGATATGGAGTAAGATTTGATTCATGAGGGTGCTGATATTTAGAATGAGTGGCTGTCAGTCAGTATCGATTCTGGAAATCAGCTGTTGCTGGAACGAATTTGACAGAATAAAAGGTCTAAGTGTATACCTGTCACTACTCATTTGTTCTTCCTGGCCATTTTTATAGGTGTGACACTGGCATCTGAAATGAAAAAGCATGTTAATAGTTCAGAGGTGAAAACACGAGTTTGTGTATAGAATGTGGTAAAAAAAATGCAATGGGCAGCCTTCTGTTCACCAAGTAATTTCAATGAAAGCACATTGATATTCAGTCTGTTCACTGAACAAAGTAAGTCCAACTGAAGTGTGAAAGGCCCTATTAAATCAGAGGGAAGGACAGAAGGACATGCTTCAGCTCCTGTATTTAGGGCCTTTTACTCTGGTTTATACTGTCACCAGGTTGAATTTAGAGATGATGTTGGGTTTTTTGTCCCTTACTGCAGCATGGGGTCTTGTTCTCCTGCTGATTTTTCCAGATACATCCTGCTTCAAGAATTCCTTGCCGTCCTGGGGCTTCCAATGTTCTGTACTCTACTTGTAGTATAGCCACGACACACCTTTGCATATTTTTTAATAGACGCTCTTGGCTTTTGTTCTGTGAGGCTCTGAAAGACACAAGGGATTTGATACATTGCACAGGACAAGTGTTTAAGAACTTTTTGTGTCATTCATGTCTATTCACCCTATGTGTTATTATTGAGACCAATAATTTTGACACACCTCTTTTAAGTAATGACATTCCCTTTTCTTATGGAAGTACAATATGTGTTTCTGCAGAGTATTTAAGAGACGTTCTCAGAAAGGAGTGTATTATCTAATTGTGTTTTGCAGGAAACTACCTTTTATGAGCAACTGCACTTCCCTGTTCAATATATTGTTTGATATAACTAGTCTTGGGCCTAAAGTCAGACATCTGATTTCAATCAACTGGATGTCAGTAGCATAATTAAGTAAAAGGATATGACCAACTTATTCTGCCTGGACTTTAGTCTTTAAATATACTTGCTATTTCTTGTCAGCTTGAGGAGGAAGTGACAGAAAAAGAAATCAGAGGTGGAAAGGAAGTTAGATTATTTATTAAATGTTTGGTGTGATTGTGCTCAAGGTGTAGTAATTGTCCTCGCTGCTCTTTCCAGTCTCTCTGCCCCTTGCCTTTCTGGAGGTCACTGCCAACTGAGCTGTTTGCCTGACTGCTCTTTAAATCTCTGGGATGATTTGGCTTAAAAAACCCACATACACTCTCAAATCCAGGTTATAGTCATTTCATACTTCCTTTAGCAGGTGTGCTGGTTGAGGAATTCCTGCCCCTGGGTATAAAAGGATGACTTCTGACGCAGAGCTGTTGCCTGGCCAACCTCACAGCGCAGCTCCATGGGTGCTTGGCACTGTGGAGAGGGACCAAATGTCTGAAAGTAGGAAGAAAAGAGAAGCAGGAGCTTCTTGAGACAGGTTTGCCTCTTTTATAAGACCACATGGAGCTCAAGGACAGGGCTGATATCCCATGGGTGTTATTTCTGCCTGCCAAGGGGCTGCTGATCTTTCTGTAGCCCTCCCTCTCCTTCCCATCTCTATTCTGCAGTTCACCAGCACCCTTTTAATATGTTCTGATACAACTTTTTCTGTGGATGCAATGTATGCCAGACCATAAGATATACCAGGCTTTAAAAAACGTCTATTTCTGTCAGGTTTTTAATTTGGATCCATTTTTTATCTGGATCATTTTACTGATACGGTTTAGAGCATGACATGCTAAACAATTGCCTCAGTGTAACATTGGAGAAGAGTAAAGGAAATAATTTCTGGAGTCCAGAAAGGGGGGACAGGGAGAGGAAAAGTCTGCTAAATTGTCTTTGCAGCAAAAGAAAAAAATGGCAGTCCTCAAACTATCTGCTAGAGAAAAACTGTCAGGATTTTATTTCAGCAAGACCTGGTTTAGAGAGCCTTCTTCCTTCGATTGGCACAGCTGCTGCAGACTCCCGTGGGGCATGGGGCTGGGGCTGGAAGATGTAACTTGCTTGACCACTTCGGAGACACAGTCACCATACAGAAGCCCAACATTTATCCATAGCAGACTATTTCTATAATGTGTCTTCACTAGGCTGATGTAGCTGATATTGATATAAACCTGAAGGAGATTTGGCCTTTTCATGCAGCTTCTTGTACTGCTTGGACAAGCACAGAGCTACCTGAAAGGATGTCCAGATGTTGCTGTGTTACAGAGGAGTCCTGAGGTAACACAGCACTCTTTCCTGCCTGGTGGGTCAAAGACAAGGCTTAGCGTGTAGGGAGAAGTGGCAGAGAGCTGGAATATAAGCCTTTTAAAGACACGTCCTATCAAGAAAAAAATGTTTTCCCACATCTTAGCTATTGCAAAATGCAGACTTGGCAAAATTTATTTTTTATCTTGCCACTAGTATGTCAAAGTTATGGGTTTGATTCAGCAACATCTTGATGAAATTTTGTGGCCTGGGGTTTTTGTTGCTATTTTTGTTTTGTTTTTAAACAAGGGAGGTTAATCTAGATGAGCAGAATGGTGCTTTCCAGGGTTGGAATGTATGAAATTCACTCTTATTCATATTCTCCTTTATAGTTATGAGGCATAAAATAGCTAGTATAGCAAATTTTATTAAAAGGGGAAGGGCTCTCAGAACTGGTCTTGCTTTCCCATTAACTGTTAGTTGTTTCACAACTTTCAGTTGTAAATTAAATGCAGCACTGAAAACCATCCAGTATTAATACAAATAATTTGTAGGCAAATTATTTAATGTTATACCACTTACTGGACTAAAAATACACATGAGCTTTGAAGCCGAAAACATCTCCAATGTGTTGGCAGTTTTGGTGGCTTTAAAAACTTCTGCTTAAGTTCTAATCAGTCTTAAGCTCTTCAGACACCCAGGGCAGCCGTTTGAAACCAAACCAATCTAGTCATCATTCTAGTCAGGTGTGTCAAAACAGCCCTGACTGGTGGAGGGTGCACGGAAATTCATACCCAGCAAATGGATTTCAGGTCTTGACTTTGACCCTTCGTATTTCTAAAGCACTGATGTTATTACAAAACCAAAAGAATAACAGTTGGAAGCAAATTTGTTTGATTTGGCCTTTTCAGAAAGCATGCGCCATGGAGCTGTCACATGACTCTGGGAAAGGGTGACCATTTAGACTATTAATTGATGTCTAGTTAGATCATGCAGGATTTGAAGAGTGTAGAAGAGAATTTAAAAACCAAATATCATCATAATAATTATTGGGGAGCAGGTGGAGCCCTGGCTGGGGACATATGAGGTATGGGCTCTGTCACTGCTTCGTTGTGTGACACAGAGCTGGTGTGTGACTGTGCTGTGTGTGAGTCTCTCTCTGCAGAGCAGGTAGGAGGATGCTGATCTTGGTAAAGCATTTCAGAAATATATTTATGAAAACAGCAAGATATTAGTGCGTATTTATGCAATGCCCTATTTGTGCAACCTGGTGCAGGACAAATTTGGATATCTTGAAGCAAAATCTTCAGCCTGTCAAGGGGAAATGTACCTGGGAAGGCTGCTACAGAAGAGCTGCCAGACGAGAGGAACAGCCTGAGCAGAAAGCCTCATACTCCTACTGCATCCAGGCTCCTGTTAACTGTTCACGTCCTGGTGAGATGTGGTGGGTTGACCCCGGCTGGACGCCAGGTGCTCACCAAAGCTGATCTATCACTCTCCCTCCTCAGCTGGACAGTGGGAGAGAAAATATAATGAAAGGCTCTTGGGTTGAGATAAGGACAGGGAGATCACTTAGCAGTTACTGCCATGAGCAAAAGAGACTCAGCTTGGGGAAAATTAATTTATTACCAATCCAATCGGAGTAGGGTAATGAGAAATGAAAAACTAAATCTTAAAACACCCTGCACCTCTCCCTTCTTCCGAGGCTCAACTTCACTCCCAATTTCTCTACCTCCTCTCCCCAAGCAGCACAGGGGGACAGGGAATAGGGGTTGCGGTGAGTTCATCACAAGTTGTCTCTGCTGCTCCTTCCTCCTCAGGGGGAGGACTCTTCATGCTCTTCCCCTATTCCAGTGTGGGGTCCTTCCCATGGGAGACAGTTCTCCATGAACTTCTCCAGTGTGAGTCCTTCCATGGGGTGCAGTCCTTCAGGAATAGACTGTTGCAGCGTGGGTCCCCTGTGGGGTCAAAAGTCCTGCCAGTAAACCTGTTCCAGCATGGACTCCTCTCTCCACAGGTCCACAGGTCCTGCCAGGAGCTTGCTCCAGCATGGGCTTTCCACAGGGTCACAGCCTCCTTTGGCCATCCACCTGCTCCGGCGTGGGGTCCTCCATGGGCTGCAGGTGGATATCNTGCTCTTCCCCTATTCCAGTGTGGGGTCCTTCCCATGGGAGACAGTTCTCCATGAACTTCTCCAGTGTGAGTCCTTCCATGGGGTGCAGTCCTTCAGGAATAGACTGTTGCAGCGTGGGTCCCCTGTGGGGTCAAAAGTCCTGCCAGTAAACCTGTTCCAGCATGGACTCCTCTCTCCACAGGTCCACAGGTCCTGCCAGGAGCTTGCTCCAGCATGGGCTTTCCACAGGGTCACAGCCTCCTTTGGCCATCCACCTGCTCCGGCGTGGGGTCCTCCATGGGCTGCAGGTGGATATCTGCTTCACTATTATCTTCCATGGGGTGCAGGGGGACAGCCTGCTTCACCATGGTCTTCACCACGGTCTTCACCATGTGCTGCAAGGAAATCTCTGCTCCAGAGCAGGAGCACCTCCTCCCCTCTTTCTTCACTGATCTTGGTGTCTGCAGAGCTGTTGCTCTCGCATGTTCTCACTTCTCTGTTCCGGCAGCTGCAGCACAGGGTTTTTTCCCCCTTCTTAAATATGTTATCCCAAAGGCACTACCACCATCACTGATGGGCTCAACCTTGGCCAGCAGTGGGTCTATCTTGGAGCCAGCTTGCATTGGCTCTATCAGACATGGGGGAAGCTTCTAGCACCTTCTCACAGAAGCCACCCCTGTAGCCCCCCCCGCTACCAAAACCTTGCTGTGCAAACCCAATACATTAGACGATACCTTTCTGCCTGAAAATGACTTGATTTTTCTCTATATATTTTCTGGCACTTGTGTGGCAGTCACTTTGGAAGGGGCATCTGTGATTTTCTCCAGCAGTCTACAAGCCAGAGCTTGTTTTCGCAGTCATCTGGTGGATGGTCCCAGCATGAGCATCATGTCACCTTCTGTCAAAGAGATGGCAAACAGGGAAGGAAAGAGAGACAAAGAACAAATCATCAGTTAACAAGGCAAAAGGTTAAAGGCGGAAAAAAAATAAGCAGGAAAGGAGAAGAGAACAAGGGATTCCATAAGAAAGAAGAAGTGAAGACTAAGATTAATGGAGGGAGGACGGTGAGTCCTGTTATACACTTAAAAGGCAAGGTAAGCCTGTTCACAAGGCCTTGTGGTGTTGTTTCCATATGGAAAACTGGCAGTTAGAGATGGGCAATGAGGTCCATCCCCAACGAAGATCCCCAAAATAGTCTTGACCTGTTGCGATCTTAATCACCGCAAACATCACACAACTGATGAAACAGCAGTGCCATTGCAGTTGCCAGGGCAACCCACAGCTCATTTTTGCCAGGAAATCCCACCATCAGGCTTCACCTGCTACGGTGCACAGTGGTGCAAGTGTGGGAGAAATGTACTCGTTTCAAATTATCCAGCCTAGTCTGGAGCAAAGGTAGGGATAAGTCTGCCAAGGCAGACTCTCCTTCAAGAAGACAGAAGAGCAGGTTTCTCTGAACAAGTACAGGTCATTCTTCAAGCTCATTAAGTAGATTTGTGTTCTAGCTCAGCTCCCAACACAATAATTTAGCTGGTTTCTGATCTCTGCCATGTGTAAACCTAGTATGACTTGCTGGTAGTCTAAATTCTGGCTACAAGTAGGGTAAAGTCTATCAGATGACTGCTTTAGGAAAGCACAGGCCACTGAACTTAATTTCTCTACTGAGCTTTTTAAAAGTGCCTCATCTCCATTAGTTATAGCCATTCTAAGAAATATAACCTACAGTCCTGAAAGTGCCTTCGTCTTTGTAAACTGAATATTCATATTTATGTTCCAGTGGACTATTTAGAGGCATGTTGCAAAAGGTACCCTAAACCAAACAGATTTACAGTTACTTGTCATTCCTAAAAAACACAGAACATTTTGTTACAACAAAAGATAGTGGGTTTCGACAGGCTGAGAGAGTTGGGGTTGTTCAACCTGGAGAAGAGAAGGCTCCGGGAAGACCTTATAGCAGCCTCCCACTATCTGAAGGGGGCCTCAAGAAAGCTGGAGAAGGACTTTTTGCAAGGGCATGTAGTGATAGGACGAGGGGGAATGGCTTCAAACTAGAAGAGGGTAGATTTAGATTAGATATCAGGAAGAAATTTTTCACTTGGAGGGAGGTGAGGAACTGGAACAGGTTGCCCAGAGAAGTTGTGGAGGTCCCATCCCTGGAAGTGTTCAAGGCCAGGCTGGATGGGGCTTTGAGCAACCTGGTCTAGTGGGAGTTGTCCCTGCCCATGGCAGGGGGGTTGGAACTAGATGATCTTCAAGGTCCCTTCCAACCTAAACCATTCTATGATTCTATGATATGCTCTTGCACATACAGATCTTTGCAATATTATAGCATTGTAAAAGCTACTAATTGCATGTAAGGTATTATAGTAGAGGAAGGTGAGTGTCTGGGAGTGGGTAAGAATCCTGATTGTCCATCCAGGAAGGAAACATGTATATTTGGTTTTGTTTGCCAGGAGTCATAACATCTCTAAGCCCCTGGATGTGCCTGTGAGCACAAACTGCCCTTCTGCCACCCATGGGGAAGTAGTGAACGTGAGGCAAAGGGAGCATATTACAGAGGGACAGTAAAAAAGGGGAGGGTATAATAATAATTTAACTGAACAAATTCTAAAATCCAGAAAAAGCTTTTTTGCCTATGTATGGGTCTCATCTTCTGGACGGACAGTGCTAGCATGTGTGTCCACCAGACCATCTTTTCTTCAGAAGTCATACTACTATATTCCCCTTTTTAGACAGAAGGTCGTGTTCCACCATGAGGAAATGGATGTTGTGTAGCAGGAACCATTTAATCTCAAGAGAGCTGGGCCCTGAGCCACAGGCAGCGTGGGGAGAGCACCATCCACTGCTTGTGGGAAAAGAACAATCATTGCCTGCGAGTTCCTGTCTGTTGCTACTGTTGTTCAGACAGAGGGACAGAGAGACTAGCAGTAGCTGGAAAGAGCTTGAGGAGGATGTGGGTGAGCTCAAATGCCAAAATATCTTGGTACAGCTCTGGCCGGGCTGATTAGTTAACGTCTGGCAAAAGAGATTATGCTGAGATATTGGACTTGCATGGATAGGAAGCTTTTCTCCTGGAGAATCTTGAAGAGCTGTGTAGCTGGCAGCCTGCTATCTCTGCCTTCCCTCAGCAGGGTCCCTTCAGCTACTAAGAGGAAATTTCAAGGGTACTGTGTTACCTCCTGATATTTTATGCTGAGAAATAGCCCCTGCAGACACCACGCTAGAAGTGACAGCTGTGAAAAATAAAGGACAGCGTATTAATATCTTCTTCCCAGCATTAAGCAGGGACTCCACCAGGAGACTGCAGTATGGACAAGGATTCCCAAGGACTGTTCCAGCTGAGTGCCCCAAACAGTCTGTGGAGGTTAAGCCACTGAGGAGGAGCTGTGGCTGGTTCAAGGTCCTGCCTGACACGCTGCAGCAGTCATCCACAGCTCAGCATAGACTGTGCACAGCTGAAGCCATTCAAGCATGTGTTAAGTCCGGAAAGACACTGTCCTTAGGAGGAAGGTGTTGGCAAAAGATGTGGCAGGGAACAAAAGCAC
Source organism: Ibidorhyncha struthersii (assembly GCA_013398815.1). Classification (NCBI taxonomy): domain Eukaryota; kingdom Metazoa; phylum Chordata; class Aves; order Charadriiformes; family Charadriidae; genus Ibidorhyncha; species Ibidorhyncha struthersii. The sequence goes on from VZSZ01003590.1 coordinate 181,457, forward strand.
GAACAACTGGTCCACTGGGCTCTCTCAGGCAAGAGGGGCCCTCCAGAAAGTGATGCAGTTTTGACATTTCCGTCAGATTTTATATTAAGTCTCATAATATGTGGTCTTTGTTCCAAGTAAATTTTGTGACAGCCTGTGCTCAAGGAAATCTTTTATTGCCATCATCACCTCTAAAGATAGCTTCCATCTTTCAGAAGAAAGCACGAAAAACATAAATCCTAAAACTCCCAATGCAAAAAACACAAAGAAAAAACAGACCTTGTGATATACCTGTTGGCCATTTTTTGATGACAGTGCTGTGGCTATCAACCTGTTCCTCATCCTGAACTTTGCCTTTGGCACAGAACTTTCAAAATTACCTCCTCCCCTTTCGCCACTGAGGAAAAGAGGACCTTTGCAAATCCTGCCTGTGGTTGTGATCTGCAAGCTGAGCACCTTCGAATTAAGGGAAGTATTGCTCAGAATGAATTACCACAAAACATTTGTGCTCTTTCCTCATGTTGCTTGGGGAACATATTTTACGTAGTCTTTACATAAAACAGAGTGAGACACAAAAGGGCCTTCGACAGCAGCTAAGACATGGGCCTTCTCTCCACCCATCTGCGGATGAGATGGGCTGTTTCTGCTCTGAGCTCCACAACAGTGGGCTCCCATGTGCTTAGACACTCCCATTTAACTCTCTTTCTGGTATAGCCATGGAGGAAGCCAGCGGTTCAAATGGAGACTGAATCCTAGCCTCCTAGTTAGATGCTCCGCATTTTCAGGGTAGGCAATTATTTCAAACTGTTCACCCCATCCCTTGCAGAACAGGAGTCACAGAGGACTGTGACTGTCCTCTGCCGGTTTGTAGGTAGTGGTGATCTTATGTTCTACCACGCATGGTTCCCCTGTGGCTGTGAGCCCCTTCTGCCCAAGAAACCTATGTTTCCTGTTATCCGTTGTTTTTCCTGTACTTCCAAAAGCCTGGCTTTTCCTTGATACAAGGGAAAAAATCCTCGACCAACAGCTTTACATTAAAAAAAATCCAAAAGATAGATTGTTCATTTTATAATATGCCATTTTATTACTTGTTACTTTGGTGTTTCTTAATCTGATTTTCCCTTTTCATATTTTTCCTGCACTGTAAAGTTTGGGGCTCTTTCTTTGGTTTTGTTCTCTATAATAGAATTAAACACCTGCCAAATGGACACAAGTGTATCAAATAGGTGCTAGCATCAAGGGATTTAAGCATCAAGGGATTTGCTGGGTAAAGGAATCCTTAACCTATACATAAAAACATCAAACAGCTGATTGGTAAACTATACACCAACTTCAAGGGAAACCTTATAGAGCTCTTTAGAGCCTTGAGAATGGCCAGACATGAATTATGCTGATATATGTCCACATTACTATTTTATTGAGCAAGATAAAGATAAAACAGGAAAATCAACCATATTCAAGCAATCCATAACTACCAAATACATCTTCAACTGCATTAGGCAAGTATTTTTTGTCCATTTATGTAGACAAATACTTTGGGTTGATCATAAACAAAATTAAAAGTATTTTTTTATCACTGGTCAATTTAAGCTTTGCTGCAAATATAATGGAACAGAAAGGCACAATAGCGTAAGGCTGCACATTTAGTCTGAGCAGCCAATAATTTCTTTTCTTTGTGCCTGAGTGAATGTTTGTTTTGGGAGGAAAACATTCTTTTACCTGGAAACAAAATCTTTCTCAGTGTCTTGGTTTTGATTTTAATGCTGAACATAATTTTAGGTAAAATGCCGTTAAAATAAGTATTTTGGAAATAAAAATAGAATCTAACCTTAGAACATTTAGTAACATGAAATGTGAAAAACTACATTTGCAGTAAGATTCTATGTAGCCAAGGTGTTTTCTAGCAAGAAAACTTTAACAAAAAACCTGAATCTGGCCATTTGAAAAACTTTTCATGTAACCTTACTCCAGTTATGGAATTTTAATCTATTTCTAGAGGGAGCTGTGCTATATAATTCCACAGTTCACTAGGATTCTGCTTCTTATTCAAGAACACTTACTGAACCAAAGAAATCTAGGCTTGACTCAAACTAATTAAGCTTGTGAGGATTTACAAACAGCAGTCAAAATCTTGCCAGCAAAATATTCACTGGGAAACAGTGTAAAAGCTCAAACCTCTCTCTGCAAATTGAACAGCTTTCCTTGGAGCTCCAGTTAGAAGTCTGAGGCTTAGGGAATATCTTTGATTTAAAGAGGGATTTTCAGAGCACAAAATGAAAACAAAATGCTTAGGGACCAAAATATTTTATAAACTTTTCCTGGTAGGCTGTGCTGAATGTCTGAACGTATTAACGGCTGAACAGATGATCAATCTGCAGATGGAAAGCTGAAGTGCCTTAACCTGGCCTTGTACACACTCCTAACTTGGTGCCACAGTAAAGCAAAACTATTAAACTAAGATAGATTAGATATCAGAAAGAAATTCTTTACTCTCAGGGTAGTGAGACACTGGCACAGGTTGCCTGCAGAAGTTGTGGATGCCCCATCTCTGGAACTGTTCAAGGCCAGGCTGGATGGGGCTTTGAGCAACCTGGTCTAGTGGGAGTTGTCCCTGCCCATGGCAGGGGGGGTGGAACTAGATGGTCTTTAAGGTCCTTTCCAACTCTAACCATTCTATGACTCTCTGATAAATATATAGGTATTATTCCTCAGTTGCAATGAGTCAGAAGCATGCAGATGGTTAGTTAAAATTCTTCAGATGATGAGTCAGCTTCTCAGACCACAGTACCTCAGTCGTTTGCAGTTAACTTGATTGCCTGTGATAGCCTGACTGTACCCTTGCGAAACCATGAAAAACCCAACAGTTTTAATTTTTCATTCTCTAAGTAATAACATTGCACCTGGCACTGCACGCACACCACCTGGCTGTAACACAGCCCAGTAATGTCCTTCAGAGCCTTCATGTGGTCCCATCCTTTCCATTCCCATCTTCTTTCGTGAACCTTGAGTGTGGTGGGAGGGTTTCAGTCTGGCAGATTCGTCTATTTTTATATCTACACTGAGTCAACCTGAGAAGTCAGGAGCACATTTAAGGATTAGCAACCCTTCCAGTATTAAACTTCTTTGCATTCATGGAACTGGATCGCCTCTCCAAGTCTGCATGACATTCACCAGCACACACCAAGGGCACAAGCATGGCCAACTCATCTGTTACAGGATTTAGGCTCTTTGGGATAAATCTATCTCCTTCATGTAACTTGTGTTTCTGCTGGGTACAGTCCTCATAAAAGGATCCCTTACTTAATAAACCCCAAAATGTCCCTGTTAGGAAGAAAATATTTACTGAGCTGCAGTTGGCTTTCTGAGCTGCATTTTTGTAAAACCAGATTATTGCTGATACTGACATTGAACTTTTCCAGCCTGCCCCACCTCTCACACAGTGTGCTGCACAGCCGAGTGGTAAGAGACATGCAGAGAATCATGGAGAGCAGGTTCCAGAAGGTGAACCCACTCCTGCTCAGGACAAATCCCACAGGAGATAATTTTCTGACAGTGGGAAGTAGAAGGGGAGAGGATAAGACATAGAGCCAGACAGCCTAATTCAGTTGCCTGAACGGAGGTGTCCAGTGACCTTTGAGAGGCAGAGGGTACCCAAGAGATGTGCATGGGGCTGCCAGATGTGATATAGGACCTCTGGAAGTCTTGCACCTTAATGGAGAGGGAGCTGGAAGTAGGTTGGGATAGTCTAGGGCATTAGGTGCCTCTATTCAGGGAAGTTAATTGAATTCAGGATGCTTCCATTGCCTTCAGAAGAACGTGATGGTAAAGGGGCACTGGGACTCTTTTAGTGGTAGTCTCTGTAGGATATGAGTTATGTCAGAAGCTGTAGCAGTTACCTGAGCCATGATATTTAGTGGTGTATGGCACCCGGAACTCCTCCACTTTCCAGTGAGAAAAGTTCCCTGGCTGTGGGACTGAGCAGGAAATACCCAGCCCAGGTTTGTCCAGAGAAAAAGCAGCTGGTGGGGGAAAGGGTCAGAGGCAAAGGGTCTGCATCAGAGCTGATGAGTTTCTGCCAAGGAGCGGGAAGAGGAGTCTCAGAGGCAGTTGTGGATCCAGGCTGGCAGGAGAGCTTTAACAAATGAAGATCAGTAGGACCTTGTGTATTTTCTTCCGCATTTACCTTGACTTTAGCTAAAGGCCACACAATATAGAACTCAGCTTTCCATCAAACCCATTTTTTTTAGTAAAGCCACAACAATTGCAGGCTGCCTGGCTTGTGTTAGATGAGTTGCTGTCTGGCTGATAGTCGCCATGGAGGGATAAAGGATGGCACTGTTGTGATGACTGAACATCCTTCTCAGACACTACTGGAGATCCCAGCCTGCTCTGAAGGGTGATGTTACACTTGCACTGTGACTAACTAGAAGTCATGATGAACTATGAGACTCTTGAGTGAAAATTTACTCTACAAACATTTTAGCGAACTCTTTTTCCAGACATGTATGTTGCTACCTTTGGACCTGTTCTATCTTTAGTTATACCTACACTCAGACAGATAGTGAGCTGTAAATTCGGATTTAGAAGGACAGATGATCTCATTCTGACAATATTTATTGCCAGCTCCTTCCTGCATCGTGAAGAAGCAATAGGTTGTGAGTGATTTTTTCTTACTGGAGATAGTCTATGAATAGCAGAGAAGAAATAAAAAGCAGACATTTTATCTTAGAAGATATTTTCATGGGATACTGGTGGGTATCCTCTCTTAGAAAATGGAGATATTTAAAGAACTTCATAAAACAGGCTATTCCAAAACTGATAAAAAGAATATTAACAATGAATTGTATCTCATGAAATGCCTTTTTGTTTTTTTTTTTCAATCACGACTGCATTTTTTCTTCACCAAACCTTCTATCTAACTGTATGTTTCTATTGCACTTTTCAATACTTCTTCACATATAGGTCATCTCTGTAAGGTGTTAATTGCTCTCAGCACCAATTACTTTCCTAGTCAATAGTTGTAGCAATTAATATGGCAGTCCTACACCTGCTCAAGTATTTTCAGCACAAAGGTGATCCAATCCAGTTCATATTGAAATCATTGGCATGGCTTTTTATTGGAATTTCATCAAACCTTAAATTTTATAGATTTTTTTTTGGACACTGAAGCTTTTCAGTATCAGACAAAAGGTATACCAAGGCCTTATAAAACTGTGTTGTTATTGATGAATAATACTGAAAGATTGCTTGCTAATTACCATTAGTTTCAGCAGCCAATGGCAAATTATTATTCCTGCTTTGAATGATTAAATCTAAAGATGGTTCTCTTCAAAGTCTCCTCTTTCATTGTACAATAAGCTCTATTTGCCATGTTTTACATGAGCTATTTTTTATCCTGTCTGAAGTACTGAAAAAAATTACTAGCTTAGTAATTACTTCAGAATAGGAAATTTCCAGTAAGCATTTTATCTTCTGAAAATAAAAATGCAACACCTCTAATCCTTTGTTAGGATATAGTGGTTTATTCATTCCATTGTTTTTCATTCTATCTTTTTTTAAGGAGAGGGGAAGTGAGTTTTTGTTTATTTGCTCTCGAAAATAGACAGGAGGCTGAGCAGCACTTGACAGAATCATCTCAGCAGACAGATAACTGGACCTGTGTATACATATATATGAACGAAAAAAGATTAAATGAATGTCTGCAAAGAAATTTGAAATAGACTTAGTGAAGAATGGTGTGGGATGCTTGCCACTGCTTTATTTTAAACAGACATTATTCTACCATGGTCAACATCACGCATAATGCTGTGTGATTAACAGCAGGTATAACTGTGAGCAGAGCAGTTTACCCACCGCTGGCTGATGGCACTTGACAAGCCCTGTGGAAAGGAGAAGGTGGCTAAAGGTCTCTGAATGAACAGACAGCTGCTTCTGGAGTAAGAGAGGAGATGTGCTTCTTGAGCCTAATATGTGAAAGAGGCAAGGACAGAGAGGTGGAGACAGTATGACTTGAGTGGAAGGTGCTGGGAGTTGATGCACGGCAGGGTTTCAGGCAACAGGTCCTTGCTTTAACAATAGTGCTTTGTTACTAATCACACTACTATAGCTCCATGGTACTAAGTAGACAGTGTTTACCCACAATATTTTTTTAACACAATTTTTTCCCCTGGAATACTTTCTGAAGTTAATTCTTCCATGTAGTAGATCACTTGCTTACAGAAGTTAAAAAAAGTAGTTTCATCTACTTCATCTCTTTCAATTTTAAGTTCAGAGATGCAAGGAGAGAATAAGAGAATAGGGAGACCAAGACTTTTCAAAGTCAAGCTGTCTACCATTGTTTGGTTTCATAGCATCATAGAATCATAGAATCATCGAGGATTACGGGTGGGACAAGCTGATCCTTAAAGTAGGCTGAAATTATCCATGAAGTCTGTAGCAAAACAGTCAGATTTTGTTAAAAAGAATGAAGTTTGGTTGTTTTCGTTTTTTTTTGATGTTAAAAAAAAGGGGGGGGGGGCTGTGGATATAATAAANATCAAACATCCCTGATTATAGCAGAGACAGTGTATACAATACAGAAAATTAACAAACATCTGTAGTGGTTTAATTTGTTGTTCCTTTATTTCTGCTTTTTTTGGTAGTTCACTGTAAAGGAAGGGGACAGGCTGATGATGAGTAAGGTGGAAGAAGTGATTCTTAGAATCTTAGTGATTCTTATGGCACTTATAATCATACTAAGTGCCATAATCATTCTGCTTAAACTGTGCAGAACATGTGTGCCAACGCTTACAAAACATGCCTCTTGTTTTGGGGAGAGAAATCAGTCTTCTGTTAACTTTTGTATACAAAGGGAGGTTACCTGTGGTTTGGATTTATTAAATTAAGTTTACACATTGTCTCTACTCCAAGTAGAGACAGATAAACACCATACTGCTGTTCTACTTTTCCTGGTTATTCAGAAGTTTTAACTCATGTTCTTAAACACTGTTCATAAAGCCCTTTTCTGTGTACTGTACAGACTATTCAAGTTCCTCTTCTACTCAAGACTTTACAACCAGCCTTAAAATGTCTTAAAACAGTGCTCTGATTTCCATTTCAACGTGACATCAGTGTGTTATTCCTGACTGTGGCCTGCTGTATGTGGCTAGAGGGTTCTTTGCTTTAAAAAAGGACACATATACAACGGTGCTGTGCTTAGAGTTGATTTGAGTGATGGAGAAAATATGAGGATGGTCTCACATAGCGAAACACTTCTTTTTCTGTTATTGCACAGTGCCTTTCATCCTTCTTATAGCTCTGATCAAACCATAAAAGTTGTGTGTATCTATGCTTTATTATTCTTCATACTACAACCAGGCCAGAGGATGGCGGAGTTCCCTCATCGCAGCTGTGGCTAGTGTGTTTCATTTGGCGTTACCTTCTGCACTGGCAAATTATTTGTAAGAGAAGGAGCAGAACAGTTCAGAGAATTGCTGAAGAACGAGTGAGCCTCTAGGTTACTGATAGAAGCCACCTTCAATTAATGGTTACCAAATGGAATTAACCCCCATACTGAGTTTGACCTATATAGAAGTCAGTTGGTGTTCTCTGTTCCGCAGGGGGCCGCCAGCAAAAATGACAGTGACAGTCTAGGGATTTCAGTGCACAGGGATCTACCTCTTGTACAATGGGTGGACCCTCCAATGCAAGTTTCAGGGCCATTTTTTGGCTATTAAATGAAAACAACATCTGGTGCTGAGCTGGCCATTAGTTCAGTTTAGCACCTTACATTGTGTTCAAGATGCTTGTAAAGAAGATGCAGATATATTTTTCTGATGGAGTCTAAAACTGGCTGATGGATATCAGAAGCCCTCATCATTTTTTGGGTGTAAATTGAGAGGCACCCAAGGTACTAAACCTAAATGACACCAGTGCCTGCTGTACACACAGGACTCACATGGCCAGGGCACCTGCTGAAACATTTGTTAGACACGGTTACATCTGGTGCTTAACAAGTGGTACACTTGTGGAAACATTCAGAATCCATTTAATCCTAGCTATTGCTTTTAAATGGCTTTTGCTACTTTCTGTCTTATAATGTTGTTGTTCTGGTATTGTGACTTGGTGAGGGTGGGAGCGCACAGGCAGCTTCCAGGATCTTTAATACACCCAAGGTGTAAGGAGTTGTTAGTGAAAGGTGCTAAGTCATTATGATTAGAGAAATTTTAAGAGTTTCTTTCCAGATTTCCTTGTCCCAGGCAATACTTTATCCACAGCTTGTTTAATTTTTCTGAGCTTGAGCGTGACATAACCATGCTCAAGTCTCTTAACCACATTAGTGAGGTCTCTGGGTTGGATCTATGGGAATTAAGACAGTCTCTTATTCTGTTTACATTAAAATTTCATTTACAAGGTGTATGTATAAAATCTGCTGACATAAGCTTTTTGTCCCTTTTGGCGTTGTGCATCAAACAGATATTCTGTAATGTAGATGCACGTACATTGTCCTTAGAGGAAACTGTAGTGAGCATTTCAGAGATCCAGTCCTCTGCTGAAGGTTATTCTACAAGTACGTGTCCTTGCTGATCCACCTGCAGACACGATGTGCCCTAACCTCACAAGGGAATAGACAGGGCAGTAGAGATACATGATCAGATTACCAGGGGCTTGGAACAGCCTGATTGTGTGCTATTTACTATTCTACACCTCTCTCTCTCTTGCAGGTCTGCAAAAAAAGAAATGTTGCTGCCTCTGAATGTTGTGAGAGAAAGCAATTGCCAAGAAGAGAGAGAAAGATTGACAGTTAAGACAAAATATGAGCTGAAGGACCCACAATTGTTTCTGCTGTGAGTCCTAAAAGTCGATTTACAAGCCTTGGTGGTGTATGAGCCATTCAAATTTCTCACTGAGTCCCTAGAAAAAACACTATATCATGAAACTGGAATTCATAAATATTCACCAAAGCATATGAAAAGGAAATATTGACTAGAAATTTAACTTCTAACTTTTCTAAATCCTTGTAATGTTTTTAAATGCACCTGTGTGATTTAGGAGTTACACGACCATTCTTTTCTCCTTGAAATGAAATGGTTACCGAATGATTCGTGGTGGACTTTTCCATACGTTGTTTGAATAACAAACTGAAACCACCTAAATCAACAAAACCGGAGAGGTAAAAGCAGTATTTCGCATTGTCATGCTTTTGAAAGTGTCGGTAAGTAGTACATGCTGTAGATTGCTACACGCTATGTCAGTTTTTCCTTTGCAGTTCAAATCGTATGTGAGGCTGATCAAAGGAGCTGTCACTGCAATACCTCTCTGCGTGGAGGCGAGGGGCATACTGAGCATATATTAACACAACACAAGAATCCCAAATGAAATGCTAAATAAATGGTCACTCGGTGCACCAGATAGCAACTAGCAGAACTAAGTTATGGGATGAGATCTCTGACTGATTAGTCCTAAATCACAAGAAAAAAGCTTTGGTTGGTTCCATAATTCAAAAGTCATCCTCCAAGAAATTAATCTGTAAACAAATCTTCTTACTGAGCCTAAACTTGCAGACACTTAGAACGTACGGGACTTTCCATAGGTAACCTGTCAAGTTTATTTGTCCCTCCAGACAGATTGCCAACCCATTTTCTCCATATTCACATACCAAAGGCAATCTAATAGAAATAGGTGAAACGTGAAGTAAAAAAGAGTGTGCACATGAAGTCTAGGCCTCCTTGTCAAATAAAAGGGTGCAGGTTTTTAATTGATATTCAATAAAGTGTTTCAGTTGCCCCTTTCTTACCAGTGCGTTATCATCATCCCTAGGCTCAAGGATCAAGAGTCATGAATGTTCTGCTGTCACTGCATCTGCTTCATCTGACCCTGTTATATGACATGTACCTCAAAAGATAAAGGCAAGGTTGCAGAAGCACAAAAATTTCCTTGTGATCATTTCATAAAATAGCATGAAAACCAGGGACAGAGGGGAGCAATTAGCTGATGCCCTGCTATCCTGTGCAAGCTATACAAAAGCATTCATGCAAACTATCCCCTGGCAATAGCCAGAGGAAATGCTAGTTGCTGCTTTGATAAAAATTACGAGGTTGTTAAAATATTACAAAACAAAATAGGTGTGAGTCCATATTTTCCCTGCACTCCCACTCAAGTCTTTGTATCTCCACTGGGGACCTCATCGGTGCGTACTTCTCTGCTGTCAGGGTCCGAATCTGCACAAAAAAGCAGTATCAAACTGAACAAGGGGGAAGGGAAGAAGGAGAGCTCTTTTGTTTTAAGAAAATCATGATACCAGTGAACCAACAGGATGCCAATAGTAAGTAAAATATCCATTCCAGTGGGATCACAGCTTTTTGGTTGCCTGTCTTCTTCCTTGCTAACCTATCATTACCTACAGGACTAACTCATAGATGTTCCTGTCATTTATCTTACCAGGGTTAACTAGGATCAGATCATGAGTAAAGATTCCCTTTTAAAACTTGCTTCTTTCATTACAATGCTCTGCAATAATTTTTCTAGTCTCCGTTCACAGACTAAAACCTTCCCATCCCTTTGCTGCCTAGCTTTGAAGAAACTCAAATAAATCTCCTTGGTGTGCCTTGTGCTTGCAAAGATGCAGTCACATACCACCAGTAAGTCCCTGCCATTTACACTCACCCCAAGGGTTACTGGTCTTCCAGGTGCCAACCATATTTTAAGTATGGTTAAATACTATTCATCCCTAAGCCATCCCTAAGGCTGCTTTTGCTTCTTTTTTCTTTACCTCTCTGATTTTGCAGCATGTGGTCGGTGAGTGTGACCTTTTTGTGCTCTCCCAGTGTACACCATAAGCATACAGGAGGGGACGGGCTTGGATCACAGCTGACTGACACTCTGGACATTGTCTCTGGGTAGGTCACCTCAAGGGTGCTGAGCTCCTTAGTACTGAGGAGTCTAGTACCAGGCTCAACAGACCCTGAATTCTCCCTTTACCTGGAAGAAAACTGCTCCTGAACTGCAGTGGCAAAGGCAGCGGCCTTCTTGGAAGGGTTGCCTCACCATCACTCTGCTTTCTTCTAACAGCAAAGCTTCACCCCGCAGTGGTTGCTGCTGCAGCAGTGTCACACAGAACAGCCATCATGGGAGTTTGCTGCTCCCATGGGATGATGCTCTCATCTTTGTGTGCTGCCAGCATTGGCCAGGAGACTTGTCCCTTTACCCAGGCCAAGTGACCTCAGTGCTGTGGGTGCTGGATGAAGGTGACAGTCACAAATTCATCCAATTCCTTGTTGCAGCTGCAGTGAACAGATACTGTGACATCTTGGTAAGGTGGACCCCTTAAAAGTCAAGATCTTAATGCTTCCCATTCCACTGGAAGGGAAAGGGGATGCAATAAGGATATTCATGGTGTTTAAGACTCTGGAACTTAGCCCATCCTATGAGGGTGAACTCCTTGCTTTTAGTCCTGCCTATCGCTCAGCCCTGCTGTGCTGGGTAGGTACCTAAGGTTTGTCTGCAGTGAACTCTTGGCTTGAGCTACGTAAATTAATTCTGCTGCTCTTAAGTCACCAAGTAAGGATTTCTTTCAGAGTACCATATCTCAGACCTACGGGATTTCTAACCCAAGCAAGGAAAACGTTCACTGAAGCACCTGAATGGGAACTTGCTGGTCCAGTGCTTTCCTCCGGTGCATCAATAGATGGCAGCAGGCAGTTCCTCCAGGAGCAGTCTCCAAAGCAGTGGCAGCAGCAGCAGATGATGATCTTCCCTTATGCTGGCAATGGTTTGAGGTTTAAATCTGCCTGCAGACGCTTCTTAGGACGCTGTTCCCTTTAAAAGCAAAACGTGTTGGTTCTTAGGTAGGTTGTATGTTGTTATTGTAGTATCATGGAAGCAGTAAATAAGTATTGGCCTCTAATACAATAGTATCTTAAGAAGATTAAATATTTGGAACCTGACAGATTTTGTGCTACATTCAGTTGGTTTCTTGGCAGTCTTGAGTGTTCACAAATCCCACTTCTTTCATTCCTTCCTGAGTCAGATAATTTTGCAACAGTCTGGCAAGGGGACATACTTTTCAGAGAAAAGGACAGGTAGATTCAGTGTATTTAAGAAGATAGTGAAAAACCCTGCCTGGAAGGAAGGCTAGTGTGCTTCATGGGCTTACACGCTCTCTTTCATTCTGAACATTTCAATTGTGAGTTTTACACAGATGTTGTTTGTTAGACTTTGTCAGTCTATGTTGAACCCTGAGCAATAACCGCAGGTTGTGTAAAAAATTAAACTCAAAATCCATGTGGCAGAATATAAACCCAGATCAAGTGTTTGGCCAAATCAATCCCCTACTCAATTTAAAGCAAAAAAAAAAAAGGGATGGGGGAACTTTTTGTATGTCCAACACTCCTAATGACATAGCATAGAGCTGATACCGCTCACTGACCGGGAAATGCAGTATCTGGAATTTTACTGTGGGTCCGCGCCAGAGCTGGCAAAAACCTCTTTTGCCTATGGGAGCTATTGGGGTTGTGCTGTAAGGCACTATGCCCATAGTTTGAAGGTATAGCTTTGTTTAGTTCTTCCTAATGAACAGTTGCATTGCACTTCAGAGTGGTTGTGTTGAAAATTACCGGTAATGACCAGAGTGATGGAAGAGAACATCGCTATAATGCAAGTTTTAATGTTCCATCTAGTGGATAGAATTGACCCCCTCTGGTGTTTTTATCCTGATGTGAGACTAAAAGGCTATGTAAAGCATCAAACTTATGGTTAATGACCAAGCTTCTGCCTTGCAAATAGTATTAGCAAACCCTTTATCAAGAAGACATGGCGTCTCTGTGAGCTGGCTCCACACTGACAGGCATCAATTCATCATACTCATTTACTGTGAAAACAGCAAATTTCAGTCTGCAGTCTAATACAATACTTTGCTTCCCAGACTTCTGCAATCTCCAGAGTAGAAAAAAAGGAACTTAAACCCAAGTTTTCAAGTGAAATGATGTAAACATAAAATTCAATTAAAGTCAAGGTGAGCTGTCTCCCAAATTGCTGATCTCAACCTTTCAAAAAAGACCTTGAGGTGATGTTCTTAGTATGAACATGTAGGACTGTAAGGCAGGAAGCACTGGTTAAATTAACACATTAAGAAACACAACTGATATCTGTGTGAGCGCACCTGCGTGGAGGGCTGTATTCCTTTTGGGAGTATGAAGGTGCTTGGCCCTCTCTTACGTCTCTGCCTTCACAGCATAAGGCGTTTTTATTTTGATACATCAGCTGATTAGAACATTTGGGGAAAGGAATACAAGTGCTAGTTAATGTTTCAGTGTTGCTGGTGATTTTCAGACTTTATTTCACTCTGAATATTTGTTTATGGTTTGAGTTTATCCACTAAGGAACTGTACAACCTAAAGAGAGAGAGAGTGGCAAAGAGTGAACAACGACGACAAAAGGTATTAGATGAAAGTATAAAGGCCTAGAAACCTGGTTAGTTTATTTAGGAGTTCCAGGGAGGAATTACTGCGAGAAAGATGAACACTTTTCAAATATTCTCTTAAAAATTATAATCTGAACAGCCATATTTTTGCTTTGATATTGCTTTTTTATTATTGTTTTCTAGATAGATAAAATGAATTCCAGTATCTAAAAGCCACTGAACACGAACATGCTGCTTTGCCGTCTCTCTTTTCCTGTAGGACATTTTCAGAAGCACAGTAATTGAGGCAGAATTGCACTGTATGCCTATAGTCCAAGCCTTGACATGTGAATACTGTCAATGTAAGCATTAACGTACAATTCTAAATTTTTCCCATTTGAAACAGGACCTAAATAGCAGAACAAACCCAGCTGCAGATATCAGCCATCAATATCTTTTCATTTTACTTTTCACAAATATGGCAGAGCTGCTGTGTTTGTAGTTTTCCACACAGCTGAAAAAGTCAGCACTGAATTACTCACCAGCCTTTGGAAGTCTTTTATATGCGCTGGCTTCTGTGAGCTGTAGAGCACCAGCATTCACACTCCAGAAGACTAAATCACTTCCTTCCTCTATCCTGATATATATCAGGATGAGCATGTCTTTATGGTTCCTGGGTGATAAGCTTTACATCCTCTGCTGATTGTTCCGGAATTCCTTCACAAATAAGTCGAGGAAGCTAAAAAGATGTGCAAAAAGAGAGTGAGAAATGTCTGTGATAAATAACATCACCCAAATCCTCCTTCACAAACAAGCGCTCTTCAGCTACATCACACTTGAAACCTGCTGTTTGTTCTGCCTGCGGCAGCACAAATTGGTACCCTCCATCTGGCAACTGGGGTAGAAAGGGGGAGATGAGATACTTCACCAGGGTTTTTGGTTAAAGGAAAGTTGCGCTGGAAAAGGCCCAGGGTCATTTCTGGGGGTGCAATTTGATGCTGCGGATAACTTGATTTAATAGCTAATTGTCCCTCCAAGTGGCATCCCCGTGGCTCTTCCTGCACTCAGCGTGTGCTCACACCACTTCCCTGGCGCTGGCACTTCCCTGTCTGCCCGAGACAGTCCAGTGAGTCAAGAGCTACTGCCAAGTGGAAAGTGTAAGGAAGAAGGGGAAAGTGGGATCATGCCTCTTAACAACAACTAGCTCTCATCTTTGCTTAGCTGTATTATTAACGGCACCCTCGGGGGCTGGAAGAACACGCTGACTCTTGTAAATCCAGTGGTTTGCGTGGCAGAGACTTCTGGGGTGCGGGCGTTGCTGGATACAGAGGGGATAGAACTAACAGAATTTGGTTGTCCATGTGGACAGAGTAACCAAAGCTTGTATGTCCAGTAATGTTCATTTTGACAAGAGGTTCACACCAGTCCAGCTAACAGCACCATTTTACCCGTTGTGTGTGAGCAGGCGCAAGACGAACAGAGTGGAAATTGCTGCAGATTGTTCTGACTTGCTTTGATTCAGTGTTGGCCACTGAAGAATTATGCAGTAAGGTCAGGGTTTTTTTTTTACCTTTTATTGTAGCGCCAGCTCAAAATATGTGTCCTAATCTCCAGAGGGATTAAATCCATCATCAACGCAGACCAACAGCACTTCACTCAGCATTGAAGGGCAAAGCTCAGCAGGAACAGCCCCAGCCTTTGAGGCAGCCCTGAAAGGTGTGCTAGGCTCGTGCTAGGCTCTGTGGCTCTCAAGGGATTTTCTGAAGGACCAGTGGAGGGACGGTTGGTTAGTTTGCTGGAGTGCATGGGGGTCAGCTTCAGTTGCCCAAATGAACATGTCTGGTGCTTTTTCCAATGCTGTAGAGTAACTTGGACCTCCAGGCTGGGTTTTTTGCCAGCCTCTTCTTGGATATGCCAAGGCATCTCAAATACATGATATGATGTCTTCTTCTGGAGAGCTGTGAATGCTCTATGCCTGACCTGGATGAATGGTTTAACTCCAAGAGGAGGTGTATGGCTGAGAATCACTGTCAGAGCAGTGTGAGAAGTTAGTTAGCTTTACAGTCCCACTTTCCTCCTCTTATTTACTCCTGGCTAGATATGACAGCTCCCCGCTCAGCATGGTGACTTGTCAGCATTGTCGTCCTGGGTGTCTGGCTCTCCCTGTGCGTGGTATAAGGTTGCAGGAGGGATTTTCACTGTGAGAGCTGGGCTCCTTAAAGTTTAGCTCACCCACGTGTTTCTGACTAAGTTATCTCAGGATATGTGACATAGGTCCTTCTGCAAATTTGCATCCACCGCTTAGCCAGGTGTCTCAGAGTTAGTACCTAGTAGACAGAATCTTGCGGTACAGTTGAGAAATATGATAATGCAACCCCAAAAGAACCCTCGATCTGACCTTGCTCATGGATGCTTCAGCAGACAGGTAAACCAATGGTTGGAGGAGGAACAATCTGCTCAGAGGGACCTCTCCTGGGTCACGGAGATGAGGCAGCAGCCAAGAGGGAGCTCTGTCACTGTGCACACTGGCACTGCTGCCTGCATGAAATGGGCATCAAGCTCCTGACACATTCTGGTGTTTTGCTCCAGGAATTCAAAGGGTGGTTCGGTATTGCTGTAGCCCCTCAGGAAGATTCGTGTCTTGGTTGGAGAACAGAAATATCCCACCGTGTGTGTGTGCTTTTCCATGTGGAAACTGATTCAGTCCCTCCCAGAGCTCTCAAAATAGCATATGGAAATGTGTTCTTGCTTTCACATTCGTTTTGTTCTGCCTTACACCTGTTAGACTTCACATTTTCCACAAAAAGAAGCAGCCATTGCCTTTTTTCAGAAATTAACTTCTTTCTTTTCCCAGAGCCAGCTGAACAGCTTGTGCTCCTGATCAGTTTAAAAAAAAGCTGTTCACCTAAAACCACAGATAAGTGAATCATATTCAACGAGGTCATCTATTCCTAGCTAAATAAATGACTTTTCTTCCAGGGTAATACAATCTTCTGTTACATAGAGATTAAATTACTGGGTTTAAAAAAACAGAAGTCTTAACCTTTTAAAATATCAAAAGTTTGGAAATTTGCTTTCAACAGTCTTACTAGCAGAGCAGTCTACCAAAGCAAAACGAGAAATGCATCTTCTTGGACATCTCAGAAAACATGTGAAGTGTTCCAGCGTTCTCTTAGGTAAAGATTTGTGCTGTTTTGTTTTTTTTTTCTCTCTACTGTCCCTAAACTGATCTATTTACTGCCGTTACTGCTACAGCTACAAATGGCTTATGACTTCAAAAAGTCAATTGGGAGACTGGCTTTGAATCTCTCTTCTACCTAACTCCTGTCTGTGGCTGGTGTGTTGCCAAGGGACCTGCATTGTTTCCTAGTGCAGCAAATGAATAAAGTTAAATTTATATCTAGCTATGTGCTAGAGAAATAGAGATGTAGTTATGTATGCATTACCTTGAATATAAATCATATAGAGATCCCCACCTCCTCTGTCTGCTGCAAGGCATGCATGGAAATGTCCCCCTGGAATAGAAATAAAACCGTAAAACACCATGTCTGTAGCTAGAGATGAGTCAGATGCAGCCTTCAGAAGTGGATCCAGATTTCAAATACCACCCAAATCTGTGTGTGTGATCACAGGTTTTGGTTCTGACCCAACTCTAAATCACCATAACAGCCTGGATAAAATTCCGAATCCATAAATCTGTACCATTTTATACATCTATTTAACCATATGGTGTTCCTTTCTGAAGCTGAAGCCGAGCAAAGAAGGGGATGATGCCTTGCTGGGCACTGCAGGACATAGGTACGACTCCCATATTGGCTGCAGAGCTGTCTTGTGGCCTTGGGTAAACAATCTAATCTTGGCTGGCATTTCACAAGTGTTACGGCCCAAAGGGGCAGCGATGGGGCTGACCATATCACCATTGGGCACTGGGAAAGACACCACCACGCCATGGCACCCTCAGGCACAGGGATGCAGGGGTTCCGCCCTTAAGTTGGAGGTGCCCTACAACAAGAGGCCTCCTGCAACCCACCAGCAGGCTCTGCAGCACGCCTGGGGCTGATCCCATGCGTGGGTGGAGGAAGAGGAATAGGCAGCCTCAATTCCCCTTTTTCTAACGCAGCTTCTAGTCCTCCTACCTAATTAAAGCTGCCTTTACGCTCTTAAACAACCCACTGTCTTGATATTTCTTCTGTTAGTGGGATAAATGCTTCCTCCACTTCACAAAGTTGGTAGGCTGGGGAGAAAAATATTCTTTAAACTTTAGGGCACTGAGATCTAACAGTTATGAAGGTGCAGATGGACCAGCGGTGAGGAGATGCCTGAGATATTTTGTGGATTTAGTCAAAACCATCAGGTGACCTTTAATTATGATATTATGTGTTTGTTTTGGTGGTTTTTCCTAAGTAAAATCTAGTTTTAAATTAAACCTCCTTATTAAAATATTGAGTTTTGTTTTCCAGCTTTCATTTGGGCTAAAATTTTTGTCCGAATCAAGTCCCATTTTTAGTATGACAGGCAAACCAAGAAACAGCTCTAAGTGCAGCTCTCTTAAATGATATTTGCTTTCTCTTCTGCTATATTTACAGTTGCCTTTTTGGTGAGTGCAGGAGGAGAATCGAAGTACCAGCTAACCTTCAGGTCAGACACAGGTATCAGACTTGGGTTTAGTCTAGTCAAGCAGCTCACTGTGACTGATTACGTTACATCTCCATACGTTACATCCTTCTGAAACACCTTTGCCTTCCAGAGATGTCCTAAAATTAATTAATGAGCTATGAAGGTGTGATGAGGAGTGCTTCTATCTCTCTCAGTGAGAAAAAGACCTTATGTATCACCCTGTAACATGTCATTAGGTTTGACTGAAAATTACCCTTCTCAGTCATAAATAAACATGACCTAGCTCAAATTTAGTATGGCTCTTAAAAATCAGAGAATTAATTTTGGTATTAAGGCAGTGGAGGGGATGGGGTGGGAAGGCAGGAGATAAGTTCTCTCCTTCTGTCCACCCCCCCTGCACACTATTGTCTTTACAGAGGGAATTACTAAAGCTAAGAAGAGGACAAAAACATTCCTTGTCTACGTTTAGGGAAAAGCCTGCATTAGTGTTTTTAAGGTTGAGACACAAAGTGCAAGAAAGCATTACTTTCAGCACACAGTAACAATTCCAACTCTAAATGGGAATGTTATTTCAAAAGTGTCACATTTTAAAGTGCAACTGTTCCACTTCAACCTCCTAAAGCTGTTTCCCATTTTTGAGTAGAAAAAGTAGCTAAAGGGATGGGGTAGGGGGCATTTAAGGTGAGAGTTAGAACAGAAATTTGGAAGTTAGAAAACTTCCACATGCTATTAAAAAAATAAAATAAAGAAAACCTTTAAAAATATTTCTGAGGGATTACTGCTGGTTCCTGGAGGCTTCCAGTTTGACAGAGATACTATTTTATCGCCTCAGTCCCGTGCAGAGAAAATCTGAGCTCATGAGCACTGTGTGGAGATGCCATATGGGAAGCTTTGTAAGCCTCTGGCAAATATCTGTATCAAACATGCACTTGTGTAGTGCCTTCTGCATGTAAAGCACAAAATGGCAATGAATGGAACCTCCCAGCACCAGCGGGAGGCAACAAATTACCTTCTCCACTTACAGATGGCAAAATTGGACCCACCTGTGTTCCTTGTAGCCTCCTCTCTGAGGATGTAGTGTAAAATGTTGCTGCTCTAAGGCAGCATTGTGTGTCTGTAGTTAACGAGAGAAGGCTTGGAGGGACGGGTGATGAGCCCAGCACCTGACTGGGAGGAATATGACCTAGAGCAGGCTCCTAGGCCACCATTCTGCCTACGATTGTCACCCCACAGCCGGTGAGCATGAATACTCTGCAAAGATACAGATATTGTATTTATTTGGTAACTCAAGTCTGTATACAATTTAAAATTTCTGTGAGAAATACAAATGTAAATCATCTCTGCTTGTGTAGCAGTGTTGCAGCATCCTTCAGTGCATGGGGGATCCCCTCCTCCTCCTCCTCCTGGCACCCCTTATCATCACACTAGCTTGCCACATTAATAAGCTTTATCTTGGTGGACCGTAGACCTGTCACGGCTCAGAGCGAGGAAGCTGGTCTTCAAGGACCAGTGAGCCGGACGATACCCTTTATGGCATTCACCCAGGGAAGGCACACACTGCAAAGCAGAAATGTAAATCAGTTGTTCCCAGGCAGACTGTGAAACAGGGTGACTGTTATCAGGTCCATCCATAATGAAAATGAAAAATGGGAGCATCAGTCTTTCCCTTTTCACATATATCTTTCGCACTCAATATTCCCCCTGAGCCTGGAATATTGGAGCACCTTTACTGAGCATTAAGATATATTGTACATGCCATTAATCCAGCTTCATAATGCCATTACCCATCAAGCAATTACAACTAGCTAAACCAAGCTTCACAGTGAGTAAATACAGGGAAGCAGCCTTCATTCACTCTGTCCAGTTACTCTGTTCAAAACTATCCTATCATCTAATTATTCAGGTGCCATGTAGAATACTATGAATTCTTCCTCATGCACAGCAATTTTAAGTGTTCATTTTTTCCCAGGCATTTTTACAGAGAGGTAGCTGTGATACTGCAACTATTTCTTCTACAGACTCTCATCAATAACACCAGTCTCCCTCTCAGACACTACTAATAAATGCTGAATTTAGCAGCCATGTGCACAGGCAAGGAAATCTAACTGCACGATTGTTTACTGCCTGGAGCATCTACTGATAACAATAGAAGGGTTATAGCCTTTATGGAGATATTACATGCAAGCGAGATGATGTATCCATAGCTTAATTTAGCTCCCTTATGCCTAGGCACTATGATACATTTGCTAATTACATGATCACATACGGTGTTTTCCCCATTTAACTCCTGCTTCAGTTGGTACATAGGATGCTCTGTGATGGGCAGCTGTTCAGCAATCCTCTTCTTCCAGCTCTCTCATGCAGCGGCCCTGTGTCGCTCTGACTAAGCACCGTGCTGCATGAAATAATCACCTCTTCCTTGTGTGCCCTTCAGAAGCGGGAGTCGCTGGGAAATCAGAGCACTTCACAAATATCAGCAAAGTTATCTTTAGAGCGAGCCTGTGGCAAAAGGTATTATCCTGTTTCAGAGGCATGGCTGAAGCTCGTGCAGGTCTTGTATCTGCTGCAGTATATGCCTGAATTTTACTCCCAGCTCTGCCAGAAGTTATGCAGTCTCACCTCAGCCATCCAGGCTGAGAAATAAAAACCAGACACTTGCTTTACAAGGTGAGTGCGTGAAGCCTTCTTCAGAAAAGCTCTGAAATGCAGCGAGCTCTTAACACCCGCTCCTGGATGGGCTCCAGACTCTGACTTGTATCTTCCTCCGGCTCCCAGTATAGATCGTCTTCCCAGAGGAAAGCCAAAGCGAAGCTGACAGGTTTTGAGTGGGTTTGTGCGACATCCCTGTTTGGAGGGAACAGGATAGCCCCATGTGCCATCAGCCAGAAGCAGAGGCCTGGGTTGGGAGGGGGAAATCAACCCAGCTAATTAGTCTGGTAAAAGAGTGAGAAAACTGATAAGAGAGCTAAGCAACTGTATCTCTGCCTACTCTGCCTGGAGTACATCTGAGGACCAAATTCCTCCTGGCTGCCTGAGCAAGCACAAGTGCATGCATAAGACCAGCTTGTGCCTCAGCTGTGGGGAGAGTGTTTCTGTTGAGGCAGCTCATATCAGTCCAGTGTTACTGATGTTAATTAAATCCTTTGGCATGTACACCTGCCTGCAAGCCAGAGCTGGCCCAGACTTTATAGCCGTAATGTTACGTTAATGACTTCAGATGGCAGGTCATGTCATTAATTTCAACAAGGTTGTGTGGGTTGCAGCCGTAGGTAGAAGTGATCCTTCTTCTTTCTGTAACCATAGAGGAGCAGTGCAGGAACATCCCACAAGGGACAATCAATAGACTGAGACAAATTAAAGCTGGCAAAAGGTATCGTTGTTGACAGAATAGTATTTGTGGTGAGAAATCTATCAGTTTCAAACAATCTTGACTTTCAAAGTGTATTTGTTATTGGATTTTCCATGCTTTCCACCCCCAATGAGAAGCTTTGTGCATACCAGGCAACATATACAAATACTATGTGAGATGAAAACATTTATTATAGACATTTTTAGTTGGGTGAAAGAGTCTGAGCACAAAGAAAATGTATTTTTGCATAATGATCTGTGGAATTCAGTGCCATAGGAAGACAAGGAGGATGCAAACATTCAGGTTACACAGAGCAGATATTTATACCAAGAATCAGAATAAATAAATTTGTAACAGTAAACTCCTTAAAAAATTGGTGTGGGTGAAGTGAAGCCTGAAACCTCATACTTCCAGGCTGAGCAACTAGAGGTTTGGAAAAGCTGTCCTGTAACTCCATTTTGTGGAATTTCATGTACCTTTTGGAGCGTCTCATGCTTCAAACTTGGCAGCTTGATCCGCTATGGAAAAATCTGTATCTTGGCCTGAATTGGATCCGTCTCCCTTTGTATTACATCTATGTAAAATCCTCTTCAGTCTCAATAAATGCAGCAATTTATAATGCCAATGCTGACTGGCACCGTGAGAACTGACACCACAAAACATAGTAGTAGCTGTGGCATTTCTTCTTCCAAACTGGTAGCATCACCTGCAGCTCATCTTTCACATGGTAGCCTGAAGCTCTTGGTCAAGGAGTGGGAGGTGAGGATTTGATGCCCATTTCAGTGGTTTAAACCTATTGCTCCCAGTTTTTAAGACACTGTGCTACTCATAATGGTGTAGACAAGATGAATGGGGAAAAAAGCTGGAGAAAGGGGAAGACAGGTTTATAGAAAAGCTGAGAGCAGGTCCCTTTACCTCTGCCAGTTGAAACTGTGCAATGCAAAGGCAAAATTAATGGTCTAGAGAGCAAGATTTCGAGCAAGAGCCTGACTCTTACCCCAGGGGTGTGGGGACTCTGTGCTCTGCACTGTACCCAGGAGTGGGTTTACTGCATTTTTTGATTAATTATTGGGTAAAATTAGGAAGAGGGAGAAACCAAACCCAGCAGAACAGGGCTTAGAGCCAACTGGCAAAATCGCCCCCAGCCAGATATTTGGGGCTAGGTATACCGGATGGCATCAGTCCTCAGTTCCTTTGCACAGAGGCCATTGAGTTGGCTCTGTGATTAAGGACTTTGCAGACTCACAGACAGATGCTCAGTTCCTGTAAATCTTCTTTGCATAGCCTGGTATGAAGGTGTTTTAAATAAAAATGGATAATTTGCTTATTTGAAAGACCTGACATCTTGTCAACTACATTAAGGTGTGCTGTAAAAGGGATTTTCTCATGACTCTGGGCTCCTTTGATCAGGAGTGCAGCAGAGTTATTAAATTAGCACCTCTAGTTTCTCATACCTTGACCACAAACATCTCGTGCTTTCTACACATGGCTTCTTTGTGGGTCACCACACATCAGCACATGGGGGGGGACTCTTCTCAGTTCCTGTATGCCCAAGGACCAAATGCTGGGCACCTGCACAGAGTGCCAGGCCCCAAGCAAACAGCATGGGCCTCAACTTGGTGGACCACGAGCCAGTGGGTTTTGCTTCTAGCCCACCAGGATAACATGCCCTCAAGCACCACCATTCTAGTATAGAGCACTTTTTATCCCTGGGCTGGCAAAGAACAGACAAATTTCCTTTCCCTTCACAGCAAAAGCAGCTGTTGCCCCCTCCCAGTTACACAGGGATGGCCTCACATCTCTGTAAAGAAATAGCCTCCTCCAGCAAGCCACCTCTTGATGTTTATTAGCTGTAGAGAAGGAGGCACACACCCTTCGCACAGGGCCAGAATGAAACCATCTTTCTTGGCTTTGGGGGCTGGAAGCACGTTTAAACCTGCCAGGTCTGACGAAGGTCCCTGGGCTGAGTCCCAGCACCTGCACTTAATTTTCCTCCAGAGCAGGTGGGGCCAGTCATATTTCTGGGTCCTTAAAGAGGTTGAACTTGTGCGTGTGTGTGTGCGCGCGCGCGCGTGTGTGTCTGGGGACACTGTATCTTGTGTAAGGCTTGTGCCAGCTGAGCAAATCCTGGAGTAAGCTGTCAATCACCATCCCACCCCAGGAGGAAAAGGCTGTTTCTAGGTACATGTAAGTGTCTGCCTCCCACCGCACACCCCTCCAGGTGCCACAGTTGAGAGGGTTACGTGCACAAAAATTAAGGATCCGAGACATTTTGCTGCTTAAACAAAGTGGCATTATTTTAAGACCTGCTACCTGTCTTCAAGGGATTATGGCAGTCCAGCCTGGAAGTGCCGTGAGTCTCCATCAGCTGTGAGGGCAATGAGACCACTGAGGAACTGTAATGAGTAAAATCTTACTTCAGCTGCTAAACTAACTGAAATAACACTGTAAAGTAGGCTCTAAAAGCTGTTCAGTTTGTATCGCTCTGTGGCTATTTGCAGGCTAATTCACAAAGGCTTTTACACAACAAATATTACAGCCTAAGCACTGTTCTCATTTACATCCTTTGCAATTTCGTTGGAGGTCATGAGGTTGTATGCTCTATCACATTGAGTATTAAGTGGGAAATGCGCACACACAAAATAATCAAATGAGTCATACTGAAGCAGGACTATTCCCTGCAGTCTCCAGAATTGTGCTGTTAAACCCCAAGATGGAGGGTTTAACAAAGGCTGGAGACCATTATCTCGCAGTCTCTAACCACTCGCAATTTGCAGTCGGGGTTTAGCTGTGTGAACACTGCAGGATTTGGCTACTGTTGAACTTTTTTTTAAATGTTACATTCACTCGAAATCTGACAGAGGCAGGTTTTTGTCAGGAAGCAGATGAATGAGATGCTAGCGTCTCAGTAATACCTGGATTGTTCAAAATTCAGAAGATTTACTTTGAATCTGAATAAAAAAGACATCATTTAATATTTGGCACATCATTAAAGCAGTGCCAGTTCCCAATTTTTTTCGTTACACATGTGTGTGTTTAATAAAATTACACTTCTGTACTGTGTGCACGCATTTTTTTGTCATGCGTAAATATGTGGCCTCGTGTGGGACCTTCTTGTACAATTCATTCAAAAGAAGAATTAATAATCTCTTTTCCTTACTTGTATCCTAAATAACAATGTCTAGTCCAAAACCACAGTAATAAGGCAAAATGTTCCTTGGGCAAGCCAGTCTCTTTTGGAAAACAGGAAAACTATATAGCTGTTTTATGCACATAAATATTGCTTAAGTGTATAATTACATGTAGGAAATTATTTCAAACACAGAAACACAAGAAACATCAAATCAAGTGTGATTCAGTAAAGGCAGTCCTTCACTGTGCTTCTCCAGGAGGGGAAGCCGTCAATCTTAATCTGACATAGTGGTAGTTTCCAGAAATGAAAGAAAAAGCTGAAAACGGGATTCACTTCAAATAACTTTTTCATCTAAAAATAAGGTGTCTTGCACAAGCTGTTCACCCCGGCTCCCTCAACGATCTGAGAAACAAGGGAAGAGAACAAGAGGAAAACCCCACCAGGCACTTTGTGCCATCCTACAATAGGGCTGTCAGATGGAGGATTTTCTCCCAAAGCTACCAATTCTGATCACTAGCTAGAGAAATAGAGGATTTTTTATTTTAATTATTTTTTATTGACTAAAATTACGTGATTAAACCCCACCCTGCAATACTTGCCAGAGGCCTGTGCATTTCAGGCACAGCAACTCAGCTTCTTGCTAAAGGCGAAATATCACTGTCCTTTCTCTGATCCCCTGGAAGCCCCTTTGAACTCCATTTTTCGGAGTTTCCAAAAGACTTTATTCTTCCACAGGATTTCAGTAGCTCGTGTTTGGACATCTGGTTCCTGCTGGAATCCTGTGCTGTTGTGTGTCCTATGGGGGTGCAGCCAGTTGCTTTGCACAAACCAGATGTGGAATGGCTGAGCAAGGTGCCTGGCACCAAATGAACACCATCCACCCAAGCTTGTTCTGTGTTGTGCACATCAGCCTTATACACCTCTGGATTTCTTCAGCCCTAAATTATTTGCTTGCCCCAGCTGATTCACAACACTGGTTTTGATCATTTTTTTCTGTTTTTTAAATCTTTTTTCTTCATTCATGAAGCTGTTCATTACCACGTAGGTTTTTTAATAGGTTTCCCTCAAGCCTAAATTATCCATCACCTGTGCCTTATTTGGGATCTGGTTTGGATTAAGTGCTGAGAACAGATAAGATGGGAGCAGGACCATTTGACCTCCAAGCATATGCTTCTGCTTAGCTTACCATTGCTAACTACCCTAGGTTTAACATCATGGGTCCTTTAAGCATTATGACAACATATTTGTCATGTTTATTGGTTTAAACAAAGGCCAAATGAACACACGAATGGAAATGACATCCTTTCAAAAGCCA
This sequence comes from Ibidorhyncha struthersii, assembly GCA_013398815.1. Taxonomy (NCBI): domain Eukaryota; kingdom Metazoa; phylum Chordata; class Aves; order Charadriiformes; family Charadriidae; genus Ibidorhyncha; species Ibidorhyncha struthersii. The sequence goes on from VZSZ01003590.1 coordinate 207,228, forward strand.
TCCCCAGACCCTTCCCTCCTGGCTATGCTTAGGCTGCTTGCCTGAACACTTGAGGACAGCACTATTGGAAGACCCTGTGGTACCTGGAAAAGCCTTACAGAAACACTTCCCCGGGTGCCCACCTGGCTGCTCTGGGCTGAGTCTCTATGCGCAAGCATGCACAGACACCAGGACCCATGCTAACACCAATGCATCCTCATAAACCGGCCTAATCGCACCGTATTGTGCTTCTGCCAACAGCCTGGCCCCAGATGCAATCTCTGTTGTAACGGGGTCACGCCCTGCCTTGCAGGAGATGGCTCCTTACAGCACACGCGCTTGCCGGTGAGGTCTGTGAGGTCCTCTCGGACGTAGCTGGGGATCCATCTTCCTCCCACGGTGTGTTATTTCACCATGCTTTCTGGAGGTATGTTTTTAGGATTTTTTTTTTTTCCCTCCCCAATTTCTCAGTATATCATTAACGTTGCTTTAGACAGTATGGTAAAAGAGGTAATACAATATTTTCCTCATTCGATGGAAAGTCTAGATTCTTGTTTGCTTGTTTTTAAATCAAAGTGTAAATCTGCAACCTTATTAGAGCATGGCCTCTGTAAGAGATTTTATGGTTGGAAGAATGTGGGCTGTAAAGAAATATAAGTTTATTATACACTCAGATGAAAAGATTTCAGTTTCCCTGGTAGAAATGTACAGTTTTTGAAAAACACATTAAGATGTTATTTATGCTGAAAACTTCAGCATTCCTTCAGATTTTCACACCCTGGTATAGACATAAACACAGTAAATGGTGCAAGTAATGACAATTCAGGATAGACAGCCAGACACTTGTCCAAAATTTTCCTCTTCCTTGTTTAGAACAATCTCTTGGAAACATGAGACTACAGATCTCCATGGGCTCACCCCACTGTGTCAGCACACCCGTTTGCTGCAGCTCAGCAGGAACCGGGGGCTGTAGGCACTGGGGCATTTCTGGAGGTATTTATCTCAAAGGCACTAAAGCGGACAGTGAGAGCTGGGCTGTCTCTGAGCCAGATCTTGATGTTTCTGGGCAGAGTTGATGTAATGAGTATTTTCACACTGAAGATTTCCTTATTTCCCTTTGCTTTGGGAATTTTCCAGGCTTTGTGTCATCTTAAAAGTCACTTGCTCTTCTTAAATGCTCAGCTTTGGGTCCATCTATGTGGTTCTGTGTTCTTAAATGATTAACTAACCCAGAAATAACTACTGTTTTCTACTGTGAGATGTAGGTCCCAATCATGGACCTATATTGTTCTAAACATGGTATTACTTTATTTTAATTACTTTAAGCCCGAATGAATGTTAAATAAACGACGTGATGTGAGACCCCACCTGGAGCACTGCATCCAGCTGTGAAGCCCCCAAAATAAGGACACATTCCTATTGGAGTGCGTCCAGAGGAGGGCCACTAAGATGATCAGAGGGCTAGAGCACCTCACCTATAAGGACCAGCTGAGAGAGTTGGGATTGTTCAGCCTGGAGAAGAAAAGGCACTGGGGATACTTTACAGCAGCCTTCCAGTACCTGAAGGGGGCCTACAGGCAAGATGAGGAGGGACTCTTTATCAGGGAGTGTAGTGGTAGGACAACAGGTTTAAACTGAAAGAGGGTAGATTTAGATTAGATACTAGGAAGAAATTCTTTACTGTCAGGGTGCTGAGGCACTGGAACAGGCTGCCCAGGGAAGCTGTGGAGGCCCCATCCCTGGAAGTGTTCAAGGCCAGGCTGGAGGGGGCTTTGAGCAATCTGGTCTAGTGGGAAATGTCCCTGCCTATGGCAGAAGGGTTGGAACTAGATGATCTTTAAGGTCCTTTCCAACCCAAACCATTCTATCATTCTATGATTTAAAGCTTCTTCATGGCAATATATAGGATGAATACTAAAATATTTATTTGAAACAGTATCAGCTGCTTGGGAAATTAGCATGCCCTTTCCAGACTGGCAACGTCTGCAATGGATTTGCCACCGCGTTTAGTGAAGAATAAAAGGAGACATACTCTGTCACAGCAGCTCCTGCTCCTGCCTGCATCGGTGGCAATGCATCCACAGAAATCACTGGTGCAGCAGCATGTTCTTACATTGTAAATGCAAACAACCAACAATACACCATACAGTTTTCTACAACAAGTTCATGAGATGTGCGTGGCAAATAACTGCTATTAATGGCAAGGAAGCAATGTGTGAAGCTCCGGTGAACTGATGACAAAATAGGCTGAAAGAAACTGGCAACGTTGCAGTCTTGCTTGATTCGCATACTTAAATATTCTTGTCCTCTGCACTTTCTCAGCGAGAATACATAATGTAATCAAGAATAAAATGCAAATTTCTAGCTAAGGAACATAACTGTGTTTTAACAAAAGGAGCCAGAAGTAACTAGTATGATGTTGTGCTGGGACTGACAGAAATACTTTTGGTTTACAGCACTAATTACAATGTGATCTGTTTTTCTGTTTTGGAGTTTTCTTTTATTACTTTCATCTATTCAGTATTATTGAAACCAGGTCGCATTCAATGTCACTGCAATCTTTCTAACTGTTCTGGGGAAAAACAGTGCCATTTGCACACGTGGCTGAGGGAGGTGAATATGGAGGGTGAAGCAAAAGGAAAAGACAGTGAATGTCATCTGTAGAAACAGAAAACTTGCTCTGTGTATACCCTATAAATGTTTTAAAGCTTATATTTAGAAGCATCTCTTCTAAAGAGCTGATATGTTGATGTATGCTGTGTTCAGTCTTCAAGATATCACTGTTAGTGCCATCTATACACATGAACCAAATTCCCTTTGATTTGGCATGTTAACCAAAACAGAAATACCCAGAGATTTGCTCTTAAAGGTAGTTGCTGCAACTGCCTGACCTAAAAGATTTTCTTCACCCCAACTTCTGCCATCTATTTTTTCTGAAGGGTTGTAGGGAACAAGGGTACCCTTTCCAACACCTTGTTTTACCAGTCTAGGATTGTGAAATGTTTCTTGAAATTAGTATGGGACCCACAGGAAACTGTAGTTGGGGGATCTAAAATGAAGCTCACAATGTTTGCTAAGATGTAGGCACAATATTGCCTGATTTAGAAGGGATATTCCTTGTAAAGCACTGGAGGACACTGTCTTCTCTGGCATGCCATTATTTAGCTTGCTCTTACTGTAGCTACCATGGTCTGATACAGCATTCCTTTTACATGAGATGTTTCTATTGAAGTTAATGAAAAAAGGGGGTGTTCAAAGAAAGGAGCTCTATTTTCATGTTTTAGCATAAAGATGCAAATTAGGACCAGTATTAAAAACCTAGCAAAAATGAATGGAATTGTAAAGCAGAGTTTGTATTGGATGTAAGTAATTTGTTCTGACATTTTGAATAAACATTACAAATAAATCAGGATCTTTATTATACATACCGCTTGCTGTTGAATAATCTGGCAAAAAGATAGCCGCTATTATGGAATAGCTTTTTAGTTAGCGCTTTCAGTGTCAGTTTTGAACTGGATTTATGAATTTACTAGAGTGCCCTTCCATGTTCGTGTAGAAGTCCTGTGGACAAAGTGGGAGGACGCATGCATTAAGATTGGGCTCAGGTCCTTCATAGGAAAAGCAAGATTTTGGTGTCTAATTGTGAGTCCAGGCTCCTGTCACAGTCAGTAAAGATCTAATTCACATAGAGAGTGCCTTTGCTCACCCTAAGTGGATGCATCCTGTCTGGCCAGCTGAGATAACCCTCTGGTCTCCAGTGGCAGAGCTGATGAGACTTCCATGGGCTATCATGGGAACTAGGACAGTTCCCTGAATTACAAACCTGAGTTTAGGTGTCGTAACTGGAACTGAATTCCATTCTCAGAATTTTTTTATCATATATGTGGCCTTATAAAAAGCTAACTCAGGGGCTAGTTCCAATGGAAGCTGTGGAATGTAATTAGTACTTTCTACTGTCACAAAATTAGTGCCTACTGTTCCACCCATATCTGTGGGTTTGAGTCTCTCTGCCTGGCTGCTGCCACTCAGTCAGGTTCCCTTCTTTCAGGTGGCTCCTTGTGTGGGCTCCCAACTGGCCCAAGAGGCTGAAAGGAAGTCCCTTTCCATACCATATCATGTGCTGAGTTACTGAGTGTTCTAGAGGTTTCCATATCCTTGCTTAAAGATTGCACCCAAATGAAATAGAAGGTCTTGTATTTTACTCTGAAATAACTCCTGGAGACAAGCCAGACTAAAGTAAATGGAAAAATTAATCATTTGGAAAAAAAAAAGTATTTACAAAATCTAATCTGTAAGCGGACTTTGAGTCTGAGCTGTTCTTATGTGAATTTAGCCAGGAAAGAAAACATGTAAGTCTCGAGGGAGGTGACTAATGTCAGCATGAATCTGCAGTTTAGGGCCTACAGGAATTATTCTCCCTGCTGCTTCCACCTGAAATGTAGTGATTTATATATAAATGTTATTTATGGCAAGCAAGATAAGATGTTAAGTACAGGAAAAGTGAAAGGGAATGAATTGTGATAGTAATGTGAGATGGGAAAGAGAAGATGCTGACTGAAAAGTTCATTTTCTAAGACAGTTCTTACTTCTTTAATTATAAAAGAACTTCAGGTTTAGGGAGGTGGTCACTGATAATGGATGTCAAATTCTGGACATGGATGTTCTCACAACATAAGGGCAGGCAACCCATTGCTGAAGTATCAGCAGTTCTCCCTGGTGCAGGTTGCAACTAATATGCTCTATCATCTTTGTTTTAGTTCTATATATTTACCCTAAGCGTAAGAGCTTCAGGCTGGATGCAGTATCAGAGCAGCCCTTATCCTGGCAGTTGTCTCAGCCAGCGCTGGGGAGATGTCAACTCAACAGTCAAGTAGAAAGTATTGGAGATTTATCATGGAAAATGTCACATTTACTCTGTAATTTTCTTCCATGCCATCCCTTAGAAAAACCTCCAAAGTGATTCTTGTATTCTTGCAGCCCTTTTTCAAACCAAGGGGAGTTTTATCTGACTCAGGCTCTCTCCTGCCTAGGGTGAATCCTGACCACACTGAGGCCAATGGAAGGCATGTTCTTGGTAGTCTGTTCAGACCAGGTAACATTTCTCCTGGACCACCGGAAATGAGCTAACTGCCTCCCTGAATCATGGCACAAAAGGGGTCTTTCTTTCAAAGGAGTGTTATAGAATTGGAATCAAGATTATTCCCTAGGGAAAATCAGTTCTCCTTTAGCCGCTATTTTACAGCTAAAATCTGTTAGAGGTAGGTAAATATAGCTAAAACATTAATGCCAAAGCAGCATATGTTTTAATTTGTAGATCAGACATGAATTACATAATAATTACACAGCAATTACAGTAAAATTACTATAGTTCCATGTTACCTGTAACTACTAATCGCTATAGACTGGTTAGTACATGACAGCGTTATTATGACATAGACTCAACAGAGTTGGTGTATTTGGGGTATAAAAATGCACTAAGTGATCACAAAATAACTCAGTCATAGAGACAACCCCCAACTTTTCAAATTGTTGTGTTCAGGGAAGTACAGTCAAAGTCTAATTATAATGTAATTGCAGTACAATTCAAGAGTAAGTTGAAACCACTGCTTAAACCATGGTTTTGCAATGTTAAAAAATGATAATGTAGTTAAAGGATACAGAAATCTTTATAGTGTACTTCATGGCTGGAGTACAAAATGCTAGTACAAGCAGCCATTTCCATGTGTTTGGAAAAAATCCCCCAAATCAGTATCAGTTCTCTGAGTAGTCAACTTAGGTCTGCAAATTCAGGATTGAAAATGTGCCTGACCACAAAGTGTATATAATTTATATTTATATTTTTTTCATGTCATGCCACGGTCTCAGAAAGGGAGAACAAAAGCCAAGGAGGATAGTAGCAGACTTCCAGATGAGTTCCAATGCCTAGGAAAAATACCAAAGTATTAAAGTAAGCATAGAAGGGCCTTATGTGATCTACTGTCTCTCAAATAACCTTACACAATGATTTCTCCTTCCAGCCTAAACGTTTGTTTGAACCATAACGTATGATTTTGTGAGACATTCACTGACGTTTTCAAAGCTGCAAGTGAGAGACCAATTGTTATTTACCTTCCCTGTTGAAACAGAAGAGTTTCTAGGATGAGTTTGTCCGGCTATGGTTTCCAACCATTGGACCGCATGTCTTTTTCTGTTGGATTGAAGTGTTACTGGCTATGAAATGTCTTCTGCATTTACCACGCTGTGATAAAATCACCTCTTATCCTTTTCTTGGGTAATCAAAATAGATGAAACTTCTAGATTTTCTCACCAGAAGATGCTTCCCAAAATCGAGCATTCTTTCCCAGCTCTTTTTTAATTCCCAGATATGGCATTATAACATCCTTCATCTCCCCACCTGTGGCATCTCTGGATCCCTGGGGGCAGGAGCACCCAGTGCCTCGGCATTAGTTACCTTTTTTGCGTTAAGAGGCAAAGTATTTCTGGCAGAAAATAAACCCCCTTGCGTTCTAACACTCCTCACCCAGGTGGGAGGCTAGGTGCGGCTAGGTTTAAACTCTGAGTGATGCCCAATTCACCACTATCAGTCCAGTCGCATTTAATATGTTAAACTATTATGATTTTGGATACACTAATAGTGGACTGCACCTTCAGTCTAGTTGTGCTCATGAACTAGCACGGCCACTCTTTGGTCGCATTCAATGAGAAACCAAAATGACTAGCTACTTTAATGGTGTGGTTTATTTAAGCAACAGATATATAGGTTCTTATGGGTTGCTGGTGATAAATACACTGTCTGCAAAGCACGTGCAAATAAAAGTATTGTTGATTATACAAAATACGCGCCAAAGTTATAAACAATACAGTCTGGCTATAAATGTAGGAAAGAGACTCTCTAGAGAGATTTCTAAGTTTCCCGAAGAAGCACTTGGTATAGTCTAAGTCTTACCCACGGCGTCCCTATGGGGGGGAAGAAAGGCTCAGCCCGTCAACTGGTCCCGGAAGTCAAAGGCAGTCTTTGATGGAGGAGTCCTTGATTTGTTCACAATGGTGTCTTCCCTGATATTCCCCCTTTCTTGGACTATTTTTATACTATTTTTTACTTCCAAGGTGGAGTTTGAGTGACTGTAGTCATAAATACCTTTACTATGATTGGTGTAAAATTCTCTCGCCTCACATTTAAAGGTATAGTTTACGAAAAATTCAGGGCACAGACTCAAGGAGGAGTGGTCGCACCTTGGAGGCGGGTAGCCTTTGGGATGGAGGTGTGTTTAGGTATTATAATGACATTATAATGAGCAAAGTTCGCACAAAGGACAGCATTTCGTCAAAATTTGACAAACTGTTGGCTCAGAGTAGTAAGTATGCAGCTTATCAGTTCCATAGGATCATCTTGTTCCCCTATCTGCTGTATTATCACAGGGTTTGGCCATAGGATCTCCATCCCACTCCACCCCCTGTGTTGCTTTGCAAGCAATATTGTACAGGGAATCACAGATGTAGTGGATTCTTCGCATACCAGCTGTGGCTGTATTCTACCCTAGAAGCCTTTTGATTTTGTACTTTTCCTTAATGTGCAAACAATGCTGTGTTTTTGATCATTTAGTAATTACTCCACAATCCTGCCCATCGCCCCTGGGGCACTGAGCCTGGCCTGGCCCTGCCACTGGGGCAGGGTAGCAGGAGGGAAAAAACGGAAGCTGGAAGCATAGACTGGCTACCTGAGGAACAAAAGTGGCAGCTCCATCGACACTCATAGTCAATTTTGTATTCTGAAGTAATAAACATCACGTACAACAAAAAGATGTTATTTCCTTCCTCCTCCTTGGCATTTGTCTGTTTATATGGTGATGGACGTGATTTGCTCTTTCAGCTATCATGTTGTTTTGCTTATCTGTTACAGCTACTAAATCCTCCTAAGAGCCACTGCTTCCTCTGATATGATTCTCCCTCCCCCTTATAAATGGGATTTATTTTCTCCTGAAGAATGACCTTGCATTTGGTTGTGTTGAAACATGCATTCAAATGAACCCCTCTTTCCAAGTGACCCCGACCTATACCCATCATCTTTTCTTTCTTCATTGTTTTCTTTTTATTTGCTACAAATTCTGTCAGCAATGATTTAATATTTTCTTCAAGATCATTGATAAAGATATTGAATGGTATGAGAGCAGGTCCCTGGAGACTTCTGCTCAAAAACCCCTTAGCGATTGCAAATGCCTTTCTGAGATCTACCAACTGAGCAATCCTTAATCTTTTTAAAATGAGTCTGCATTGATTTTCTTGTACGGCTAATTTTTATAAGAATGTTATTAAGGACCTGCTCTAGTGCCTTATAGAAGTTGGGTAACTGAATCATATTCGTGATGTCACAAAACTTTTGAGGTAGAGTATAAAAATAAAAAAACCCCACAATATTGATTGAATCACTTGTTCTTTTGACTCTTTGCCAATTGTTTTTCCTGCCAGCCTTTCCTGGATTTTATCAGAGACCAATGTCAATCTAAGCTTGTTTGTAACCTTGCAAGTTGGATTTGATTTTTTTGGATCATTCTAGGTTTTATTAGCACTAATAATTTGAACAGCGCCTTGGCCGCAATTATTAATTCTTATAGGTGGAAATTATATGGTCTTGCAGAGTCAAAGCTGTCTGAACAGGACACGTGGGAAGGACTGTCCTCTCTGCTCTGCCCGTCCCTGGCGGCTGTCTCCAGCTGACGTCACCTCAGCTCCTCATCACCCGGGGGAAGGACTGCTTCAGTACTTCAGCATTTTGCACTTTGTGATCGATGATCCTGCCAACCCTGTCTAACAGCAGGTCTGTGTTGTTAATAGAATTTCATTTCATTTGCTCCTGATGTATGTAAATAACTCCTCCTGGCTACCCTTACCCTGGCTGGCCAGTGAGGTCTCTTCTCTCCCTTAACAATTACTTAAATTTCCACATTTCCTTATTTCTGCCCATTGCTATCAGTATCATTTTGGTTTTAATAGTATTTCTACCATTTGATCATTTAATGAAGGCAGGCATTTCTCCTCCAAGGAATTGAGGAGCCTTTGCACAGATACGGATGATTAGGAGTTGCTGCTCTGCTTTCTGCAGAATTTGCTTTCTCTCGACCTGAAATCGAGGAAATATCCCCCAGAGCACAGAACTGGGCCTTTCTAAGATGACGTCTCTTGGGTTCATTGGCTGTGCAGTCAGCCCTGTCCCTGTGATTCCAGCATTGAATTTCCTCGAGGCTTCTCAGCAGGATGGACAGACTGAACATGGTGTGGATCTGCCACTGCTGGAGGAGCAGCAGAGGTGGGATGGGATCTGGGATGGTTCCCTGGGAGACCTGGATCTCTCCTCCAGCCCCATGTGAAAGGGGAGGAGAGGTTTCAACATGGTAACAGCTTAACAGCTGCTCCTCTGAAGGGCTTCTCACTATCCTACCCAAAAGCAGCCAGTGCCTGTGTGTTTGGAGCCCTTTCCTCTTGGAGGCAGCACCACCAGGACATGGCAGCCTTTCCACTTGTCCTGGTTTGACGCAAAACAGAACCAATTTTCTGTTCAGTAATGTTTCTTTGCAGCTAAGCCTCTTCTAACTAACTGAACTCTCTGAAATTAACAGCATATTGTCCAGACACTGTTCGCTTTCAGACAGATAAGACCTGGTTATTTATAGTTATGCCAAGGAATGGTATGCAGAGAGGCTCCTGCTTATAATTATTGCTATAACAACCAAAGTCAGCTAACTTTGTTACTTGCCCCATTGGAGGGTTGGAAGCGGAAAAGCTTAGAGTGGTCGCACCTGCTGGGGGGAGTGGACAGGACAGGTGACCCAAACCTGACCAACGGGGTTTTCCATCCCATCTGCATCATGCTCAGTATACAAGCTGTGGGATCAAAGGATCAGCTCTTTTTTCTTCAATGGCTGATGTCCGAGTAGGACTCTGTTTATCTGTCTTTGGTCCTGACCTGTGTGTTCCTGAATCCAGATCTGGAATCCAGTTCCCGTCCATCACTGAGTCCAGTCTGAGACTTTCTCAGCACCTGCTAGTGACACGATTGTCATCCTGGGAGCTTGATAAGGTTTTGTATATATTTTCATTATTTTCATTTTATTATTTTATTAATATTCCATTAAAGTAGTTTAGTTTTTTCTAAACTCATAAATCTATTTTCTCTTTCTCCCTCCTCTCCTTGGAGGCCAGTTTCAGTGGCCAGTCCAGCCTGAACCACGACACTACTCATGGCAACCCACTGCCCTGACCTGCCTGGGCTACAGCAGGTGTGGCCCTGCGCTCCTGCTGGGATGGATGGCTGCCATGGGCTATGGCAGCGTAGCCATGCTGGCTTGGATCCCTGCCTGGTGTGAAAACTCATCCAAGAAGAAGGGCAAATGCCAGGTGACAAGCCCAAACTTACTTTAGTGCTATCATGAGTACATTCATAACCCCAAGCCATTGCTCATCACTATCCTGAAGTCGATGTCGAAATACTCTCTCCTACTTGCTTTCACTTCATTTTTTTTCCAGCTTTGGGAAAGTGGTGTCTTTGAGGAAGGAAGCAAATGTACCCCTGGTGAAGACTGTACCTGTTAGTATACAGCAAGTAAATGATCATGAGCACTTGCATCTACATTGACTGACACATTAGTGTTCATCTGTAACATGGATTTATTCCCACTGGTTGTAGTATGTTTTGATAGACAAATTAGTAACGTTACCAAATTTGCCACCTAGAAAGGGTATATTTGCCTAATACATAAAGAGGAGAAGATTTTGGTGTTGTGCAAATGCTGGATATTACTGATACTTTGTAATATGCTATCGTGTACGATGATGTTTGTTTGTATATGAAAAGCCAGCAAATGACGGTTGAAATGATACTTGCAGAATAAATAGTGGCTGATAGACTGGCAGAGGATGTGTCAAACATATATTTTCTGTTTCTATTAAATAGTGTGCAATTTAATACATTTAACTTTACCTGCCAAAGTCTAGCTGCTCTTTTAAAATATCCTTTGGACACTATAAGCACGTGTTCATAAGTATTAGTTTCCAAAAAAAAAATGAAAATATACTGCAGTTTAGTCTTAGTGACACAGATCGTAGTGCAGTCTAATTTTTCCCATTTCTTAGCTGGACCCTGAGTTCTGGAGACAAATTTACCCTGGGGTCCAGGGGAGACAGAGCCCCACCATATGCACAGTTGGGTACAGTGGATAATAAATGCCATATATGAAAGGGCAGGCTGCGCCGCTGGGCAGCTTTTCCACCATTGCTAGTGTTATGGAAACTGGATCAAATACAAAGAAATGGCAAAACCTTCATATCAGGCATGGGGCAGTTTTGCTCATATGCAAGATATAACCCTAAGAGTAGTATTTCTCTTAAGTGGATTATTAGTCACCATTGGGATCAACTCAGGATAAACCATGGATGTTTGTAACCTGGGATATCATTTAGGAAATAACTAAACTGCTCTGAGTTTACTGATAAGCCGTGAGCTGGGGCTGGCAGAAGCTTGCACAATTACAAGACCTTAAAGCAATGTGTAATGTTTCAGTTCTGCTTTCTCCTCAGATGCATCAGGGGCCACTAAGGAGATACCAAAATTATGCATAGAAACTGAGGTAATTGAAAGAAATTTGCTTTAAAATATCATAACTTAAAGAAGGCAGTTTTATTGCCAATGAGTGGTATCTGAGAGACTAACGTGCACTTTTGTGTGAAGATCAGTCAGTTGCATTTACAACAAAGCAGAGCAAACTGAATTCAAACTGAAAGGGATTTGTTAGCAACTTTAGATTTCATTTAAATTTCCCCATAGGATATACGAACCATATGTGGAAATAAAATCCATGCATAAAACTGCATATTCCTGTGCAGTTTATCAGATACTTGACATCTCAATCAACATACTAATGTACTTCCTGAGACACCTCTTAAGCATCTGCAAATATTTCCTTTTGATTGCTTTTGTTTTCTTCCTGTGAAAGAAATCTTCCTCCTGCCACTGTTCTCCTCCTGAGCGCGTAACCCTCCCTACTTGTCCTTGGCTCTGGGCTAGCCAAGCCCAGTCCTATCTTCCTCGAAATGTAGTGACTCAGGAATTTGTCTTCCGATGGCCTCACACTGGGAGTGTCTAGGTTCTCAAGAGAATCTCCTTTGGCTTTTATCCTTGGGATTTAAAAGAGGGGCCCTCTTAAGGAAAAACATTTCAGAACATTTGAATAATTATTTCATGTCTTTATTCTGAGCTTTTTTTTTGAGAGAGAGAGAATTGTGCCATTCAACTTATAGTAACCCAAAAATGGTCTATAATCTGACTTGAGGTCTCCCAGGGTACATTAATGTTAATAAATAAGGAGAAGAGAGTCTGTTATCCAGCCCTGAAGGGAAGCGGCAAACTCTGGGCTCCGTTCCTATAACAAAACTCTCTTTCCCCCTTTCCTCCTGGGCTTGGTGACTTCATCTATTCTGCCTTCTGGAAACGGTTCCTGGCCTGTGTAGCACCCAAACTGTGTTTGGACGTTGTCCAGGAAAGTGCTGCTTGGCATGGGTCAAATCCATGCTGGGTAATGTGTTACTCCATCTCCTCAGTTAAATAGGATGATGATCATGGGCCAATGCACTATCTGTCACACTGCTTCATTTGCTAGAATAGGCATAGCCCCCAAATCCCATCAGTAGGCATTTCCAGGAAGCTATTCAGAGCATCTTGTCTCAACAGCTTGCTGGAGGAGCTGGGTGGAGAGATGTAGTGTGTTTACAGGGGGAATAAAGAGCCTAGCCCTGCCAGCATTTGGCACTGCTCCCCTAGCTCACCTGCTTTGGGGCTTGCAGAGGAGCACGTAAGAATCCTGGGCAGCAGGGTGGAGGTTTTATTACCTCTCATTTGGGGTAGCTGTTAATGCGCACGATCACCGTACTACCGTGTAGATAAAAAACCTTTGTGTTACGCCATCATCTTTTCCTTATGTATCTTCCTCGCTCTCTTGCTCTTGCTCTCTCTCTCCTTCCATCTGTCTCTAGAACATCACTTACAAGGGCTGGAGCGCCACAGATTTTGAACATTGACAGTTCCCAAGCATACAGAATATCAGGAATTTGCTCAGACCTCCTGGTACAATACATGCTCTCCCTGCCAGGGTAGCCACACACTAACAAGATGACAAAGCGAGCTATTCAGATGGTGAAAAATCTCTTAAACATAACAAAGCTCTTCACTTGCCCCCGGTGGAACTCAGAAAGACTCCACAAGCTGGGCTGACTAACTCAGCACAAATGCTAATGAGTGGCTGACGAAGACTTCTGTCCCCAGTCAGCTCAGATCCTCAAGTCCAAGCAAATGCCAATCCTACTGGTACAGCGAAGGCAAGCAAAGCGTCACGCACATGAACAAACGGAGAGCCAGGCAACTGGCCTAAGAACAGCCTAAGCCCACGTCTCCCACCGGAGGGGCAGTGGTGCAGCTCTCCTTTCGTTTTTGCTCTTTTCCCTTCCTGAGGCCGCTCTGTCTCTGTGCACCAGGGCTGTATGCTTTGACACTTCTTTCTGGCCACAATTTGTATGACTTTGGCCTCTGCCGCCTCCTGGGCCCAGGGTCCTTTGCTCTGCTACTCCTTCACAGCCCTAAGGCCTTGGGGACCAGAGCCCTAAGTGCCCTGAGCCCAGAGGACCCTTCAAGATACACAAGTTGCTGAAGCTCACCTCTCCCCAGAGTGGCAAGTTCTGTAGGCCCTTTGATTTTGAGTTTATTGGTCTGGAGGCAGAATGAAATGTGGAGACAGAGCAAAACTGACTCTACGAGAGTTACTTGTAACTTTAGGCAGCATGGGAAAGTTCCAGCTTCCCACAGAATATGCATCTATATCAGCAGCATGTCTTTTTCCCTGCCTTTCCTAGTCCCTCAGTTTAAATCAGGATCTCTGAGGATCTCGTAGCATCCTTGCTCACCCTTTCCCCTCATCCCCATCCCCACCTCATTAACTCTGAGCCACTGCATTTGGTTGGATGTGGAAAGCAAAGGAGAAGAGAGAAAAGAGAAAGCATTTTTGTTTTGGGGTATATTGCCCAGCGGGTCACAGGAGGCCATCCCTCCCAGCAGGGACAGCACCGAGGTGTTACACCAAGCTGGAGGTAAAAGTGCCCAGTTACTTGCTCCATACTGGAAGAAAGAGACACAAGTGCTGGGTTGCTGCAGGAGCAGATGGGGCCAGGCAAGGGTCGATGCCAGAGCCAGGAGTTGAGTGCAGGTGGTGGTCCTGCTCATGTTCAAGCAACACTTGGCTCTGGCTGCAGCACCATCAGCCTGGCCCTGGCATGAGCTGCGGCAATGGCTGTGGCTGAAGAAACACAGCCAGGGACCTGCAGCACTGACAAACTGGAGCTGACTGACGCCCAAGTTTTCTAACATAGGCTTGCCCAGCAGTCCCACCGATTTCAAATACCTGTGGGCTCCAGGCCTCGGTGGCCGGTGAGGGCCCTGGCGGGAACAGAATGCTTTTCGGGAGCTTGAACAGACAGGGTGCCAGCTGAGCATCCCTCCCACAGCCTTTTGGTGTCTGGGTACAAAGCAGCTGCCTAACAAATAAGTTACAAATTCCAGCCTTAATTACATTCCTGGCAAATACCATGTTAAGGCAAGCTACTGCAGGAGCTGGAGTTTTAGAAGAAAACTAGCAATGTTAATTTCAGCTGTTTCCAGATAAAAAATGAGCGTGGATAATATTTCAGACATTTTAGTGTACCTCTGAACTGCCCAAGTGCATCCAAGGCAATGACACTGATGGAGAATATCACCTCTTTTTTTGCTTTGGGGGCAACATTAGGAGGCTGCGCTGCAGAAGCAGAAGGATATTGGTTTCTGTTGGCACTGCTATCACACTTGAGAGAAGGGGATGCTTCACAGAGGCAATTATGAAAGCAGGGACAGGCAAAAATAATTGTTTTGCTGTTCTTCAAGCTTCTAGAATGGCCTGGTAGGAAAAAAGTATTGTTTAAAGATACCAGAATAATTTTCCTGGTATTTTGTGAAGGAAAAAGAATCAGTTAGTCAATTTTTATTCAGCATGTTCACTAATTGCTGGAAATGAGGAAAATAAAACAATGTTTACAAACATTTCTTGGTGTTCAGTAGGTTCTTTTTTCAATAACCACTCACTGTGAAATTGTAAAAAGGAGCTTTCTAAAACTCCAGAAATGAAAAGTGAAATTGGCTTTTGATAACTAAAATGCTCTAGATCTTCAACAGTTTTAAATAATGGAATTTTCATTTAATGTTTCAAAAAGATTAAAATGCATTTTGCGGTGGCATGTTTACATGTTTACACCATCCTCCGCAGTGTAATGAGAAAGAGCCTTCAGGTACTGAGGCAGAAAACTTGCCCCCCATTTCTCTCAACTGGCATTTAGATAGTACTCAGCAAAAGTATGTATCTAGTTAAGATATATACATGTATATGTGACTGCAGTCATGTCTAGCTAGGGTATGTTTAGCTAGATATACTTTTTTATATATAAAATATCTATAAAAGTTGTATTTAATAAAGAAGGAACAAACAAAAAAATTACTTAGGAAGCATGCAAGCAGTGAATTTTGCTGTTGATGCTAAAAACTTGCCTATTGGTTTACAAAAAATCCAAATGGATATCTATAGTGATGTGTGGTCCTTGGTCCTTCCATGGTTGTCAGAGACCCAGTGTGGCTTGGTGGGTAGAGACTGGACTGGGACCTCGGTTCATCTCAGCTCAGGTCTCTTCTGCTGTCTGTCTTCAGCTCTTCCCCTTACTCCTCTGGTGGAAGCAGAGTATTCACAGTATCTCCTTTTAGACATTAGCTAATTCGGGCTCTGAACTGTGTTCTGGGGGATGTCGCCTCCCTCTTCATTAGCCAGATATGAAGTCTAGGTCTGAAGTGAGATGATGAGATTGGTAACCATAATCTCCAGTACATCCATAATGGGAGTAATGATTCTAATTTTCTTTATAAAGTACTTTCCATTTCTAAGAGAAAAAGTAGCTATTATTATTTCTAATTATTATTACAGGGCGTAAGGCCCAAAACTTCATATTTCATTTAGTAAATGCAGGAAGCACAAGGCTATTGCAAATATGAGGAATTAGTGCCTATTTATCTTTCTGACAATAGGCAAATTTTGAAAGGGCACCACTGTATAAAAGCCCACAGGAGGGAGGAAAGAGCACACATACTTAAACCCTGACAAGAGAAAGACATGATACTTCTGAGCAAACCAACAGAGATGTTAAAACTCGGAAGCCCCACAGGCATCTGCTAACTCGAACATGCAACTGGCAGCTATCTCTGAGCTGTGCTCTTGTGTGGTTCTCAGCTGTTGCTTGCCTGTATTTTCTAATTTCAGCATGCCTCCTCGGTGTCACTCCTACATGAACTGGCAGTGTTGTCAGAGACAATCATGTCAGTGCACTGCAGACCATTTTTTCCCTTGTGAAGAAGTTAATTTCATGTATCTCATTGCTCAAAATAAAAAGGCAGATTTCATGCATACGAAGCTTTATATTTTGTGCTGGGAACACTGGAACCGTGTGAAGGAATCTTCTTCCAGCCATGAAAAGAAAATCAAGTAGGAGGAAGGGACTTCCTTTCACCATAGGCTGATAAGGTCCACAAGTAAGTGCGATGGATACTCCCAAGGTTCAGAGGGAACAGTACTAAAATGTCATCTTTCTCCAGTGATCACAGAAACCAGTATGATAAAAAGCAGATTGGCAAATCCCTCCTGGTTTTGGGCTCACACGAACTCTCAGTAGAAAGCTGAAGTAGGGTATAAATTAACTATCAATTAATTAATTAATCAGGGATAAACAAGCTCTTGCAGTCTGCTATCGACATGGATCATTTGTTTTAAACAAGACTTTAAATTTTTTTATAATGATGGAGAAGGGTTACCCTCTCCCCTTTCCTTGTTCCCACATGATGGATAGAAGCACCTCTCTCTACCATCCTCTAACCAGAGTGGCATGCACCCTGGCTCCTGTTCTGAAACAAACTCCACTAAAAAGATGTCAAAAATCCTGACCAAATATGACTCATGTCTTTTAGTTGTGTTCATAAAATCACCTTCTCATGCATTGGCCTTTGCCATTTCCAGGGATGTGCCTGGTGGCAGAGATGCTGCAGACCTTGGTGTTCCGCTCAGGGAGGAGCAGGGTAGGAACTGCAAGCTCGGGTATCCTCCATCACTGTCGCTCAGCCCCTGGCCCCCTGTGGCTTGTGCTGCTGCCCAAGAGTGATATCTGGTCACAGTTCTTGCTACTACTTACAACCAACCCTGGCAGGAGCTAGGTAGTCAGTCTAAGATAGCTGGGAGTTTTGCCCATGGAGGCATCATGCCTATGATCCTCCCCATGGCAGCTTCTGCAGCACCTTCACAAGTTAGTTCATGTGTTGGTGATCTTTGGGTGAGTGAGGGGGACAGCTGAAACAGAGCTTGAGGAGGCTTTACTCATCCTTCCTTGCAAGGGACTCCTTCTCTCAGCGGATATCCCCATGATCAGAAAGATGTGGTCCTTCTTTCTGGAAACTGAGTCCAAACTCTGGAGAGCAGTACTGTGCCTTTAGTCTCTTCCTTTTCCTTGGGATGCTGGGTTGACTGGTAGCGGAAGGAAAAGGCAGCTGTAAAAGTTTCTAAAACTCTTCTTTTTTCTCCTCACTTCTCCGAGATGCCAGTGAGAGTGCAGCCCTGCACCTGCACACAGACCTCGCAGTCCTCCCGTTTGCTTGCTGTGCTGCATACGTTAATGTACAGGCACTTCGCACCCCATCCTGCCCCCTTCCCAGGCAAAGTGTGAGAGCTTCCCCCACAGTGCTGTCCTGTAGGGACTCCCTTTTCCTTTGAGGCAGTGACTTGACCTTTCAGAGGAGGCCTCTGTTCCTATGGCTCACGCTGCAGGTGCCTCCCCCGTCGACGATGTTAGTGAAGAGCTATAGCAGAATTGCATGACTGCATGGGCCACCCAAAATGGGGAGCAAAAGAAAAGGGAAGCGTGTAGGTAGGGGAAGCACTAGGTCATAGATCTACATAGCATTTTGCAGCTCCCAGAACCACTGACGTTTTCATTGATAAATACGATTAATTGACATGAAGGGTTAGAGACCTCATTATGAAATATTTAAACATACGCATTAGTTCCGTCAATGGCAATTCAGCCAGAAGGGTGAGGTTTCCTCAGCACCAGCAGCAGCAGTCCAGAAGCTGGTTTTGCACCGCTTTCAAAAGACCAGGACCCAGCAGCCCACTTTATCTTGCTGGCACGTGGACTTGGTACTCATCTTGCAGCAAAAACCAGATCTCTTCACTGCTTTCTGCAGCACCTGGAGGAGGCATGAACTCCATGTTTTCTGTCTCAGGAAAACTCAGTACAACTCTGAAGGATAAGAGGTAACAGCTTGTGATAACATGCCTTTAGGCCCAAAGAGACTGATATTAAATACAAACTTTTAAGTCACCGTAAAAAAACTCTGTATATATTTTTTAGCCTTTGAGCTGGCTAATAGCCACGTGTTTGGGGGTACTGGACAGCTGCACTTTGTCTATGTCTTTCATTACCTTTATATCAAAGGACCTGTTTCACAGCCTCGATAAAATTCTTCTCTCGCTTCCCATGAAACAGACTCCTAAAACTGAAGCCTGCAAACCAGCAATCCGTTTGCCGTTCTTCTTTAAGCTGGGAGTGACATTGGTCTCCTGGAGCCCACCCTACCTCAGGGCTTGATTTTCAGATGAAAAAGAATACCTAAACGGATTACAGAATACCCACAGTGTTCAGAACAAAATAAATGAGTCAAATGCATGTACGGAAGTGCCTAAAAAAAACCCAACTCGTGAGGCAGCCTCCAACTCCAAGTCTGTAACTCTGCCCTTTGGACACGTGTCTCTGCCATCCATGGGATGCACAGCAACAGCACGGAATTCCAGGAGGGTGTAGCTGAGTTAACGCGGGAGGAAAACAAATAGAGAGAAGCTCATTGGGCAGCCTCCCATGTGTGACTGGCAATCTTTTAGCAGTGTGCTGAAACACCTTTTGGCAAGGTGCAGTGCTATAGCGAATATGCCAAGCACTTGTGACAACTGTGTCATTCAGAGCTTTGCCACTCAAAGCTCCCAGATATTATTTTCCATAACATGTTTGCCTCGTGGATAGGATTGAACCCAGCAGTGCTCTGTGGCCTTCAGTGGGGTCAAAGCATCATAAAAAAATATATGTCATCAAGATAATCTTCTCCATTTTTATCACTTCCTTTTCATTTTTACCTCTGGTTAGCTCCCCCTTCAAATACAGAGATGGCAAATTAACTAAGTTAAGCGATTAAATCAAAGAACACCATGTCACAGACAAATCACGCTCTTTGAAACTTCTTCAGTCTGCAAATCACAGCCTACCCTCTAGCAATTGGTGTCTGCTAATGTAAAGCCACTCCATCTGATTAAATGTGACTTTGAGCAGTGGGCGGTTTTGTGCTTGTCTTTATGCGTAAAGGTAAATGTCAGCAAAATGAATGGAGCTTTGAGTGTTACTTATGTATTTGACGAACCCCTGATACTCTCCCTACTAAGTGTATTGTAAGCGCTTGACTAGATTTATCAGCTGCTTTATAAGGAGCAGCAAGAAACCCAGATTAAAGGTTGCTAAGTTACAAACCAGATAAGACATAGGCGTATTTCCAAATTTATACAAAACCCATGCCTAAATTCAAGAGAAGCGTAAGAAGCGGTCTGAACTCAAGAATAGGTTAGCGTGCAAGATGGATTTCTCTCTCTATTTCTCTGCATGGCTTTACTTCCAGCAATATTTCAAAGGGACATTACAGCATTCAGAACCTATTACAACATGCCAAGTATGAGAGAAATAATGCCTAATACCCAGCATGGGGGCTTTTTAATGGTAATACAAATATTATGCAGCATTTCCCTCCCCAAGTCAAGCTGTGCTTGCCTTGAATACAATCCTCCTACAAATACAAACATGTACATCCTGGGCGCACAGGCCCTTGTTACAATGGGGACAAAGTAGAACTGTCTTCACACGCAGATAACATAGACATTAATCCGACGATTGAAGAAATGGGATTTTGAACTGTGCAAATTCCAGTTCAAAGGAGGGATCCTTCTCAGTATAGATGTCTTTGTTATCAGCCCATGTTTAGCTAATAAATGGTTTATTAAAAACGGCACGGCTGTGAGGGGCTTACATAAATATTACTGGGTTTGGAGCGGTCCAGCATTAAGCTTACAGCACTGGAGAAGCTGTTTGGAGATGCTTACGTGCACTGCACAGGGAAGCAGTGCACAGAAAGATGGAGTTTTTCTATAGGCAACACGTTTTCAGCCTACTTACCTTCCTAGGCTTTCTTTTGGTCTCTTATTATTATTAGGCATCATCAGGGATGGCTGTGTTCTGAGATCTCCATGTTTTCCCGTGAGGGAAAAGCTGCTGGAACGTTCAGCCCCCAGACTGGAGGTGGAACCCTTTGGTGTGAGCGCAGGTATGCTGTCAGGTACCCCGGGGCTGCGAGCCCTGGGAGTTTCCCTGTCAAAATATGTGCTACAGAGTCCCACTGTAGGAGAGAGCAAACTGACTTATTTTAAAATACCTGATGGAGAAATAACTCTATATTTTGCAGGCCACCTTTTGCCTTCAGAAGGGCTAACCAGAGACATTTATCAGATGATTCCCTCCATGCATCTAGTTTTGTTCAGGAAAAAAAACTGAAAAACTTTAATTGAATTCCACCTACATATGGCTTGAGGGCTAACAGGGGCTGGCTAACAGCGGGTACAGAAGCACATTGCCCACAAGCCTTTTTCTCACACCCTGCTCCTTATGAGGATGCGGAGTCCAGCAAAACTAGGCAGAGAGTTCTGCTACACCATATTGGTGCCTCCAGGGGATTTCCAGAAAAAAAGGTCAACTAGGGCCTTCTGGCTTCATTCTGGTAGTTAAACACAGAATAATCACCTGACTTCCAGACCATTGACACCCCTCAGCCTGGCTTTATCATCATCACTTGGAGCTCTGCAGCATAATGTCTTAATAAATTAGAAAGTTGTTGTTGGGCTGTACTTGCCTCTTCTTTTTTTTTTTTTTTAAGGAGTATTTTCATTTACATGAAAGAAGAACAAAATCCATTCTGAATCACATCCTTTCTCTGATTTAATTACCAGCTCTTGTGTTTTCAAGCTGTTTTAAGGGAAGGGTAGTTATCATGAGAGGAGTTAGGAAGCATGAAATAGTTTTTTTTTCTAGCTCTGAGCCAAAGATGTGCTTTGAAAGCCTTGGCAAGCCAGACAGTAAAACACACCTTACTGCTACTCAGTTATAGCAAGAAGAAAAGTAACATGGCCCTAGATCATGTAGTGGAGGTTATGGGCATTACTTGGCTTATGAGCTGTCTGTGCGCCTCTCTGCTAGCCAGAGAGAGAGTACCAGGGACCCAAGTCTGGTGTTTTGGGCATTGATTTAATCCAGCCTTGCCACGGGTACTAAATTTACGTTAGTTTTCAGTCACAGCAACAACATGCTCTTTACAAACAGTGTGCTTTAATTTAGAAATGCTTTTTCCAGTTACACTTCAGAACTTTTCCTCCTACTTACAGATCGGTCTTATAGCACTCTTTGAAGATGCACTTCCCATCAACTTTTTATTTTCTTTGACGTGAAGACTGTCTCCTTTCTTAGCTCTGAGACTTATGTCCTACAGAGAATGACACCTGATGGTTCCTCGCACTGATAAGACCACTGCATCTGCACCAGCAGCTCACCACATGATCGCCACTCAATCCTTGCTGCTCTGAGTAGTCAGAGCACCCGCTTACAGCTGCAGTCAAATTGATAATGTTTTGTAATCACTGTTACGAGTTTTTTTGTAGACACACACTCCACATCTTCTTATTGTTTCTTGATCTAGGCAACACACCACCCTGAGAACACCGAGTAGAAATGAACCCTGCTGCAAGATTAAGTTTTGGACTAAGCCTTTGAGTCATTAGCCTTATAGCTAGGTGCTCTGTTTTTTCTTTCCGTGTTTGTCAGCAATTTAATCTCTCCCTGCCTGTCAGCTCTCGACTGTAAAATCCTTCAATCTGTGCTCCTGGAGATCTCAGTCATCCCAACAACCAGTGCCACCATTTTAATAATTTCACGCCTCTTTCTCACATCTACTGTGGTAAGCAGATGAGAAAGCAGCCTGAAGAATGACTTTAAAGGGCTTTTCTATAGTTGTCCTTTAATTTTATCACATTACCTGAGTTTGATTCTCTCTTTTTAGGCTGGAAATAATATGGCATTATCTGATATTCCTGTTCTTAACCCAGGCAATGGAAAATCCTTCAGGAATATAAGGAAACTAGGTCCTGCAATTTCTGTTTCATAGAATCATAGAAACATTTAGGGAAAAGGGAAAAGACCCTTGAGTTCAAGTCCAACTGTAAACCTAGCACTGCCAAGTCCACCACTAAACCATGTCCCTACATGCCACATCTACATGTCTTTTAGCTACCTGCAGGGATGGTGACTCAACCACTTCCCTGGGCAGCCTGTTCCAATGTTTGACAACCCTTTTAGTGAAGAAATTTTTCCTAATATCCAATCTAAACCTCTCCTGGTGCAACTTGAGGCCATTTTCTCTTTTCCTGTCACTTGTTACTTGGGAGAAGAGACCGACCCCCCACCTCTCTACAGCCTCCTTTCAGGTAGTTGTAGAGAGCGATAAGGTCTCCCCTCAGCCTTCTTTTCTCCAGGCTAAACAACCCCAGTTCCCTCAGTTCCTTCCCATAAGACTAATTCACTCATACATGGAAGCCAAAGCTCAAACCAGTGATGTCATTGGTCCTGAAAGAGGTTCTGCCTGAACAGATGATGCTCATCTTTTCTGCTGTTCAGGTTGTGACACAAACCTCACAGTCCTTTTTAGAGCAAAATACCTGTTGATTACAATGGGAGTTTTGCCCGAAATATGAAATCCTGGATGTCTATGCAGTGTGA
Organism: Ibidorhyncha struthersii; assembly: GCA_013398815.1. Taxonomy (NCBI): domain Eukaryota; kingdom Metazoa; phylum Chordata; class Aves; order Charadriiformes; family Charadriidae; genus Ibidorhyncha; species Ibidorhyncha struthersii. Next base: position 230,223 of record VZSZ01003590.1, read on the forward strand.
TTATGTCACGCTGACGACAGATGTCACATGCCAAAGAACTTGCATTTTAACTTGCCAGTTCTGGTGAATAAAAGAAAATTTGCTTTCATTAGTCGGGGGCTGGTTTATATTTAGACCTTTATTTGGAGATTATTTTCTGGGTACTACTTCTCCTTGTCCTAAATGGGATGAGATACAGCTATATGAGGACTGCCACTTGAGTCTCCTGCTGGTCTCTGGAGATTATGTTACAAAAATGTAAACATAATGATTGCTTGCAGGGAGACTAGGAGAGAGAGTTTCAGAACATCCCTGCATTTTATTTATCTATATATCTATCAGTCTGGCTGTCTAGGTACTCATTCATAAATAATAAGAAATTCATTCATATCTACTGAGCTGAAACAATAATTGGAAGGACCACTCCAATTACATGCTCAGAAGTGGATGGATTTTGTGTTAGGAGCAAACCCCCTCACTCAGGGTAGCATTCAGGTGACTTGTAACAGGTCCAGATAAGCTTTGAATGCCTGGAAAATAAAAGATTTCACAGCCTGTCTGGGTTGCTGTTGTAATGTTTGAACACCATGACAAATTTTTTTCTAGTACCTTGGAAATAGACATTTCCTTTGTTGCAGTTTGTGCACATTGCCTTTTGTGCTTCATTAGGTACCTCCAAGAAGTGTCTGTCCCCATCTTTTTTCTGCTCTCACATTGTGTACATGTCTCTCTCTTGTTTTTCTCATCTTCTTGCTTCTGCCACATTTTTCTCCTTGGAAAAAAGATTTAATTGCTTCCCTGTCTTAGACCCCTTCTAAAATGCTTTGTCTTTAACTGCGGTCATGTAGAAGTACATGGACTTCAGTGAATACTTGAGCCCAAATTTAGTCACAGGACCTTACTGTGATGTATATGTTATTCTTAAATTACCTTTTTTATGTTTCATTCTTTGCAATTCTCACTCAACCCTTTTAAAATAACCCAGAAGCTTTTAAACTCCATAAGAAGAGCATAGCAAAGTGTTAAAACAACAGTGGTCTTTAAAGCTCCTTCCCTTCATACCCATCTTCTCTTTCCTGCTCCCTAGAAAAAACGAGGCTTTGTGAAGGATAAAATCCCATGAGAAAGCTGATGCAGGGATTATGACATCAAATTTAATGGGGCAGTCGCTGCCACTTCTGAAGTAAGGTCTGCACTGTGGCTTTTTGTAAATCCCATAAGGACCAAAGCCATTTGGGGCTGGATTGATTTCGATTAACCGTGCTTGTCTAACTTGAATTTCATGCCCAAGGTTCAGTCACCTAGGGTCCTTTCTAATTCACGGCCTTACCAGTGAGTCAGTCATCCTGCGGGTTGCCTTCCTTTTCCATTGATTGCATAGCAAACAAGCTGAGCTGAGATTTGCCATTTTTAGGCAGCTAACTTTAGAAGAGATGAATCACAACTCGCTGGTGTGGTGGCTTCTTCCTGTCACGACTCCTGTATGAGTTGAATCCCTGGATCCCTTAACTTACCCCTGTAATTTAAGCGGCTTTTATGAGGTTCCTTGCAGGAATGTCTCCTCGCTGACCCAGACGCAAAGCTCAGGTGAGTGAGCGATGTCCAATGTTACAAACATTGGACCAAATACAGATGCATGCTTGTGGAACAAGAGCAATATTTCACACCCAAAACCCCCTAGCTAAACATAATCCTATTGAGATTTTATTTATGATTTACTATATCTTTAGAAAATCTCACAGTAGTTTATAAATTATACCAAAGGAGATAACAGCCTGTGCACTCTAACCTAAATACTGTGATTTACTGAGAAGTTGGAACTTGTTATAGAAAACAGAGCTGAATGGAAGAGGAGAATGAAATCCACAGCTAAGGAAAAGGAGCAGGAATTAGCATGTATCTTTCCAGCATTAACTGTGATAAAGCCACGGAGATATAGCACAGCTTTAGTTCACTTTTATGAGATTGTATTAACCAGCAGCAGAGGTAACAGCAGTGTTTTCAGAGGTACGTGAGAAACTCCGAAAGACATTATTTTTGAAGGATCCCAAAACAGAAAATTTAAATCATCATAAGCTGTGGCAAAGCAGATATACAGTGCCTGAGACCCATAGAGGTCCGGATTTTTTAGACTCACTGTAAATGGGGAAAAGAAACTTTCACTGTATATTTCTGTTTTGTCTAATTTTCCACATAAGGTACATTTTCATGCTCTGCATACATACTCATACTCTATTTATTATGTATCTGTTGAAAACAAAGAAGCCGCACGCAGACACACAGACAGCCCCCACCCCCAGACCTGCTCCCCCCAGCCATGGCGTGGGAGCTGCAGCCCACCAGCAGTTCCCTGGGGAAGTGGAATTTAATAGGGAGATGCTGAAGTCGGACGTTGTATCTGTGGCACATATGCATTCGTGAAGAATCCATGCATAATCAGGCCAGCAGGGACATCAGAAAGCCAAAACCACCACACAGCATCTCCATAACAATATCTAAGTCTGTGGTGGTTGCTAATATAATTCCGCAGATGGAGAACCACGAGGGCTTAGGACCAGTGGGGAATCTGGGGTAACTGGAAGTTAAAAAAACATAATAATTACTCTATCAAACATGAGAGATTTAAGGCAAGTTTATGCGAGGAATACAAGGCTGAAACAGGTCTGTTCAGTAACAGACAGATTAAATCAAGGGTTTAAATTCAACCTAGAAATAAAACCCCATCATGTTTCCTGGTAATACACACTAGCCAGGCGAGCAGCAGTGATGCCCTGCTTGCTGATGAAGCAGACAGATAAGAGAGTGAAAAAATCCAGGCTCTCTGGTGCTCGGTTTCCTCTCACTGTCACTGGTTCTGTCCCTTTCCATCTCCTTTTCTCTATTTAATTAAAACACGTTAATGGTAATGCCTATCAACTAGCGGCTTTGCATTCGGCATCCGTATCTCTCAGACTAGCCGCTGAGTCAATCTGACGGATGAGGAGACTGGTTTGGCTTTTGCAGTCATTTAGCTGCAGCCTCTGCGTGTCTGCGGTGTGATGCAGAAATGATGGGAGCCGTTCCCATGCCAGGGGCTTTGGAGGCAAAGCCCATAATTGAGCACTCGTCGCTCTGTGGGCGTCCACCCTCTGAGCAGACACGCTTTACTATCCCTTGCAGTTAACAGTCAGCTTTCTGCTTTTTTTTAAACTGTTTGTAACACCCTACCACTGGTAATAAAACTTTTAAATAGTGTTTTTTCCCCCTGTTTGGTTTTCAAATATAATTTGCAAACAGTACAGATCACTGTACTCCAGGGAAAGGTAATTATGGGAGAGGAGTAGGGGATTTGTGTATTGTTTTAAGAGGTAAAAGGAGGTCATAAGCAGTATTGTGAGGAAAACAAATAACTGCAGATCTTTAGATACTATTGGCAAAAAAACAAGACCAGGAAACCAGTTCTGAACTGGGGAGATATCATGCATGAGGCCACCGAGTAAATAAAATGATTTTTTTTTCTGAATGCATTCATAACACTGACTAGCTGCTGATATCCAAGTAAAAGTGATACAGATAGAAACAAGCTCTGATTATTTTATTTTTCATGTAGAGCTGTCATGCATCAAAGAACTTCATATACATCAGTGAAGTCTCCTGACACCACACTGGGCAAATGAGCATTACACAGCAGATGGGTGAAACAAGACTCAAAGCAGCCAAACAGAAGTGGCCTCACTGGAAGTACAGCTCAGCAGCCTCCTGCTCAGATAAGCATCCTCAGCCTCTTTCTCCACCCTCCCCTTTGCAGCCGCAACGTGTTTGTGGAGGCCACCGTGGGAAAATTATCCTGACAGACAGGAGCAGGACTGGAGCATCAGACCTGGGCTCTGCCGCCATTGTCCCCATGCCATGCTGGGCAGTGTGATGTCAAGCCTCCCACCCTGCTCCCAGCTGTGGGAATCGAAGCCCATACGATGTCCATTGGAAACAAAAGTAGCCAGAGTTATCATCCCGCAAGAAATGCTGAGTACCCCACTGAACTGTGTGTCGCACAGCAAACACATCACTACCTCCTGCCCTAGCTGTTAGGATGTTTTTAGTCTTACTGAATGCAACCAGCTATAAACATTGAGGGTCAAAGTCCAAGGTAACTTCTTCAGGCAACTCCCCACATGGCAGTCACCCAGATAGTGAAGGCAACAACTGGCAGAGGGTATGTTTCACCACCAAATCAGCTCAGGATGCTGCAGGATTTTTAAAGGAAGCCAATGTTTTAGTCCCACAGCAATGTATTGAAAAATGATGGTAAGAAGCAATTCTCACTCACTATCTCTCTAGTGCAGTTGAAATTGAGATTTCAAAATGGCCATCAGCAAAAGCCATCTTCCTGAAAGACGCTGTTTTGCCTAATGTGCACTAGAAATATAGAGAGGCCAATTTCATTGGCAGTAAGGTGTGTTTTCTCCTCTGACTTTAACACCAAACTTCTCACTCTGTGAAATAATTTCAGTCCTTTGACTCAGTGTTAGAGAAAATATTTAGTTCTGTGCATAAACCGTATGGAAGGCCAAAATCTTTCTCCTATAACCTGCAGAAATTGCTGGAGTTACTCCAGGGATACATTTAGTCCCTTCTGTTCAAAATTTAAGACCTGCTGCTTTTCTGACAGCTCAGGTAATTGCTACAGCTGGAGCAAGGCCGTATCTCATCATCTCCAGCCTCAGCCTTTCCTGCCATTCTCTTTCCCGCAGCAGAAACACAGCAAATCCCTCAGAGCACACGGAGGGATGGATCCAGCGCTAAATCGTTGCCCGACGGGAGCTGGTGGGGAAGGTCTCTGCAACCTGTAGCACATCCTGCACTGTTTTTGTGCAGGAAAGGAAGGGCAAGACCTCACCCCAGGGGTGGCTTGAGGAAATCCTGCAGATTTCGAGGTACCTGTCCCTCCCCTCTGCTAGCCCCAAGTAGCAAGGACAAATCCTTCAGTGGGGGGGTCAGCTTGAGGGCTTTCTTCTCCACTTCTCCGGCTCTTACATCCCAGTCAAGCTCCCCTTTCCCCATCGGAGGTTACTGATTTGTCCACAGGATGAAAAGCAACTAAAGGCAAAGAGTAACCTTCCAAATACACCAAGGTGAAAGCCTCTGCCCTGGAGAGCTTTGGAAGAAAGAGAGAAAAGGGGCACTAAGGAGATGATATTAGCTTTGTTTTACAGCTGGAGCTCTGAAGCGCAGAGCTGAGATCCCCACAGTGGTGATTTATGCAAGACCACGAGCTCACCCAGCACCACGGTGGGGTACGAGCCAGACTCCTCTGCCGAGTCCCCCAGGTAGCTCTGAAACCTTCTCGAATGGGAGAAAAATGATCATTTGCGCATGGAGATGAGATGTTTCTCAGCTTTCAGTCTTCCTGGCTGTAATAATTCCTTGAGAAACAGCTGTGAAAAGGGCAGGATTAAGAGGTGAATTGTCAGACACCGTGCTAAGAACAAACTGGCCGGCTTTCTATTACGCCATTCTGTTGCTGCATGGATACAAATGCTCACTCATGAAAACAAATGCCAACAGATTATATTTCCCTCTAAACAGGATCATCTATGAATATATATAATACTATCTTCAATTAGAAAAATCCATCAGTTTTTCCTCTCCGATTAGTTACACACATACACGTGCACGAGTCTGTGCAGACATCCGGCTATGGTGCAGTACACTACCAACAAAATGTGCTAGTGAAATTATTAAATCTAAAATAGCACAAACTCAAAGATATGTATCAGCAGTTCCCCAAATTCCAACACCTCCCCCGCTGCGTATCTACATCCCGTAAATTTTCAGACTTACCGTTACAAATCATTTCAATTTGCAATCGTTCCCTTAAACTGATTTTAGCCAGATTAATCTTATTTCTTCTTATTAGACACATCTTTCATGCAGAGAGTAAAACAATAATCCGCTTGTAATGCTTACTGGCATTGGCTGTCATCAAAGAGATGGGTGGAGAATCGCAGTTAATGGCAATAATGGAGAGCCCGCTCGTTGGGTGGCAGTTTTCTACCTGCCTGCTGCAGGACTGAAATCCATGAATTTCAAAGCTGCTTGTGTCTTTATAGTCATTATAGAGGTATCTCTCAGCCAGTGCCAATTAATGACAACTGGAACTTTTTATGAAGAAGAATTTCAGTACCATCTGGAGTTCCCGGAGAGAGAAAAACCTGTGGACTTGTCTTCTGCAGCACGGCAACCTGTCATTATAACCAACACAAAACAGACTGATATTTTATCATTTTCACTTCCACTCATTATGCAGTTTGCTTACTAATATGTGTTGAAATGTGTGGATTTTGGTGTTTGAAGGGCAGGATTTTTCCAGTTGTTTCACCTCTTAATGGCTGGTGGAGCAGCAGTGGCTCCTGATTGCACACTGGGAAGCTCTACTGTTCAGTCTCCTCTGCCCCAGCTCTGAAAAGTCCTTGTCTGCCGCTGAACAGTTGTGACTATGCAAATAACAGCACTCATTTTGACCACTCGGAAGATGAAGTCTGACCTTGCCTTATAAAATTTCCTTAAATAAAAAAGTAAGAATCGAGTGAACAGTCCATTCTCAGGCTGACCGAAATTCTTCAGGCAGTGAAACAGCATTATTATACGAGATGCAAGAGGATAGACTTCCTGACAACACCATATTTCAATCTTTCTAACAGAAAGCCCAAGCTAGAAAATTGTCCAGGGTCCATTCCCAATCAAGTGTGGGTATTTCTCCTGAGACAGAAGGCAAAGTATTCAGTTAAAACCAGTGGTATTTAGCCTGTGAAAGCATATTATGGATCAATTATTTCAGCCTTCCAATACTACCTGATATTTACAAGCATAGGTTTTAAATCCATACAAAGATCTTGCAAGTTCTTTTGCATGTGTCCTTGCTGGAGTCCTCTGGAATGAGCAGGTAGAAACACAGCCCTGGTTCTGTATAGATGAATCTGGAAATTAAGACCCAAATATGCTGTTTGGCCGAAGGGATATGAGGAAAGCAGAGATACAACCGATATTACATCAAATGTAGAACGTTTGCCCTATTCAAATGAAAATTTCCCTTTTTTTCTGAGCTCCAGTGTCCTGAATGAATAAGAAGCAGCTTTTTTCCTGCTCTGAGCTCTCTTAATGGACATTTTAATGACTGTCTCCTCAACTTTACAGCCAGCTGTCTAATTACAGAATGCCAATATTTATGAAAGCCCAGCATATACAGTGATAATGACACAATTCAATATTTATGGGGAGCATACTTTTTCGTAAATATGAACACTCAGTAATCACAGTAACTACTCTCTTGGTACTCCCACTAATTTCAGAAGGCAACGAACAAGATTTCCTTGAAACTTAAAATCCAGAGACTACTAACCCCTCACCCTTTCAGTGACTTCAGACCCAGAATATATTAGCAGTAACAAAGAACTCTGATTTCTTATTCCTGAAAAATCATTGCTGAATCGATGAGGCAAGGCATATTTTCAAGGCACTGTGATTGGTTTGCAGGTGGTGGGGAGCCTGACAAGGTGAGTGGCGGGGAGGGAATGCTCTGGCTTTTGCACAATAGCTCAGTGATTGGAACAACATTCGGAGAGGAGGGGAGAAGTGGTGGGCAGAGTATCAGACTCCCTTTGCCTCTTAAAATCTTCCTTTTCTAGTGAGCAAACTCCAAAGTCTCTGCTTAGAAAATTGCTTAAAAGCAGAGACATTGCTTGATTTTAGGGCCTGTGAGATGAAGCAGTTGTTGGGAGCAAAGTCGTTCTCCACTTAGATGAGTCAAATGCACCCTACGCTGTGGGTTTCGGTGAAATTTAGCCAGTGGACATCAGATCCAAAAGCCTGTGAGGATGGGGCAGGACAGACATCATGGAGGGAGGGACTGTACTGGCAAGGTTTGTTTCCATGTAGTAAGGGAAAGATTGCAAATTTGAACGTTAAGGATGCCGTTCCTGCCCACTGCTGACTTACGTACATCCACGTTCAGGTCACAATTACATTTACCACATAACTGCAACCAGAGGAGAACCTCAGGTTTATATCTTATTCAACAGAATGCTCTCTACTATCACGATGTTTTCTAATACCAGAAATTATGGTAGAAATTATGTCAGTAGCTCACACCATTTCCTGCAGAGCCTGTTTCCCTAAGACACGTTACTAAGCAATATCCATCCAAAGTAACGAAAGGTGTAAATTGAGCTGAATAAAATTGAATCAAATTGAGGAAATATTCATTCTGCCTGGGAATGATCACACAGATATCTAATGCAGTTTAAATAATGTATTCTCAATGTTTTCCTTTAGGTAATTTTATTACTGTTCCTGATCAGCCCCATGTAATAATCAGATGTTCTCTGCTGGTATATGAACCAGGCTTGCATTTAGGAGTCTGCTCTGAAGATCTGAAAAAAGATTCCACCGAATCCACTGGGCTTTGTATCACACACACAGCTTGCAGGTCTGGCTGAAAGGAGCCCGAGGAGCGGAGGAGTGGCCTGCCCTGCTCTAACATCACCGCCTAACATAACACAGAACATCCACATGATGTCAGTGAGAAGGCTCATCTGGTCTTGCTTTCTCTCTCCCATACACACCATTAGGGTATGGGAATATAAGAACAAAGGAATGTGTGTTTGCTCCTGTGTGTGTGGAGAGGGGGAGGTACAAAAGTAAAGGAGGGGGAGGTACAAAAGTACAGGAGGGGGAACCATCCCTATAGACCTCCAAAGCCATAGGAGAATCCCTGAACTACAGGCTATAACCAGATGTTCATGTTTAGTAGCCACCAATGGACCACACTTTCATAAATTAATTTTTCCCCTCCTTAAACTTTTTATACTGATTAAGCTCCATGTGAAAAAGCCTTTTGTTTAAATCCATTATGCTTTCGCCACAGGTATCTGTTGTCTTCCTTGTCCTCCCTGGCTTTCTGTCCCCAAGAATGGCAGTGACTTCGGTATCTGAAGTAATAAAGTAATAGTAGCAGAAATAAAGCTTTTAATTACCATCATTTACTTGGGGGGGAGAGGGGGACAAGTTGATGAGATGTCAGTGATCAGTTACCTAAAGAAAAGGAAGAAAAATGACCAAGTTTTCAAGTAGAGGGGTATGTAATGGGCCAAGTGGAATCCAGAGCCCTGTATTTCTGTCTGGTATTTGATCATTTCACTCAAACTCTCTCAGTGTGTTTCCCAGTGTGTGAAACAGAAACAAATTTGTAGCATAAATGGCAACATGGACTACTATAATTAGAATTTGTATAATATTTTAAAGTTTTTTATTACAATATAAAACCCAAATACATGCAGTTTCTTTGTCCTTACTGTAAACGGTTTGCTTGCACTGGCACTGTCCTTACTTAAATGGGTTACATTACTACACGTATGTACATATATACACATTAAAAATTGTTAAATTCTTATTGAATGTACTTACAAGGAATTGTAAAATAGCAGTTACCAATATCTTCAGATCCTGCCCTTCTCTTCTGATTGTTAGTGGCAGAACTTACGATGCTCAATTTTCTCATGGTGTAAGTTTGCTCTTTTGCTTGATTTCTCTTTTGTGCAGTGAAATGAAGAACTCGTGTGACTGGAGCAAACTCATTTGCCTGTGCAAGGGTATAGGAATAGCAAATAAAAAACATCTTCTGGTGAACAAAATGTACTTATACTTACAGCACATATCTGAAAGCTTCATTAGCAGTGATCCGTGAAACTAGGTCTTTGACATGAAAGTGTGAAGTAACCCCTGGAACAGAACAAAAGGAAAGGGTCATATTTGCAAATACATATTAAACAATTGCAATTGATTCTGATACTCTTTGCTGAACAACAGCCCATGCAGATGTGTTTTGCTGTGAAAGGCTGCTTTTGCCACCACCTGATAGGAAGAATGAGTCAACAGTTAAACAAAATGACCCATTAAGCAACTGTTATCATGAAACAGAAATGTCTCTTGCTCATTAACTTTGAATAAAGTATGCTGAACAAAAGACTGATAATCTAAAAAGTAATTTGAAGACTGAATAATAACAGCCTTGGATGTACAATTTTGTCTATGATTCTTTCCTCATTCCTCTCCCCAACCAAAAAACTTGAACTGTTAGTTATGATGCATTTTGGTTTCTTATTAACCTCCTTATTTTCAAGTAATTCAAAACAGCTTGTGTGGGTAGTTCATATCTTAATTTACTAGGCAAGTTCAAGACTCTTTACTACTGTTAAACATGTATATTGGTTTTGAGCCTTGGGTAGTTTACCCAAAAGACGTCACCTTTCATTCCTTTATTTTTTTTTTTTTTTTTTT
>VZSZ01003590.1:240521-257772 GCA_013398815.1 Ibidorhyncha struthersii
AATGGAGACTATAGAAGTGCTGAGATGTTGCCTAGCATGCAGGTCGTCATCATGGCGAAAAACAGAGGCAAAAGTTATGGTCTAAACTACTCAAACAACCTGGTTCTCCTTATTCCCAACCACTGCCATTTCTATCTAAGCCTCATCTTAGAAATATATTAATGTGTAACTACTATTTCTGGGCATTGCACAGTGAAAACCAATGCAAGTCTTGACACTGCCTGTGCCTTGCCTGTACGGGTAAGGTGCAAAGCCAGTAAGAAAGCAGGAGGATTATAACCGGGAGGCTTCACTAATGGGTTACTGGCACAGTATGAAGACCACATTAGATATTCACTGCTGACATGACAAGATATTCTCCCAACAGGGACCATGGACTGAAGGAAAAGAAACATTGCCAGCCTGAAATCTAAGCTGCCCCGCCACGTACATTGGTATGTGCTTGCCATTAGTTTTCTGCAAGGTTTTGTGAAGTTAGCTGACCTTTATCATTTATAATAAACCTTTAAACAATTTCCATGCATAGAATGAACTAAAAGGATATGCCAAGTCATTGTACCATCTTCAGCCTTGGCTGTGGCCATTTGGCAGCCATCATTCTCTATGAAGAACATCGTTGTCTAAGACAAGGATATAGCTGCTAGGTACCATCCCAGCCCCCTTCCTGGGCATCTTTCTTCAAAGGTGGTCCATGTGAGCCAAATGATGGAATGAAGCTGGGTGAAATAGGCATAATACAGACAATATGTTCAGGAATAAAACCAATGCCAAAACACCTGTTTTCCCTGGCTCTGTATCCATCTCTCTCTCTCTCTCTCACTAAAGGATGTGCATTTTAAGAAAAACACTTAAAACTTACATTGAATAAACCCTTCAAAAAGACAACCCCATACCCCAAAGGATGTGAGGGCGATCAGTTGAAGTACCTCTTAGACTCTTTTCATTATTCATTGGATGTCTAGGAAAACATTTTGACTGGTGTAATTCTATATACCCATCAGGCTGGTGCCAGAGACTCCATTAAACGGGTGCAAGGACTACCTGAGCTGCCTGCACGGGGAGAGCCACAGCCCTGTATTAACCCTTATCGATCTATGCACAAGAGAGAAAAGACAAAACTATTCAGCCCTAGCTTGTCGGTCTGTCTGCCCAGGGTAGGCTAAAACTTTCACTTACAGTAACAGTAGCTGAAGATACTCCGGAAAATAAAGCCAGAGGTTTTAATTTGAGAACAGGATTTCTGCTACTCTTTGAATATTAGACAGGAAGCTGTCTCTGATCGCCCTGTCCTGGACCTGAAGGGAAAAGGAGGGGTTCTGCTTTGGTAGTATAAAGAGTCTGGAACTGGGGAAACTAGAATTAATAAAGGCTCACTTGTCCTATATATTTAAGTGTCTGCCAGCTGAAGCAGTTGCCTCCCCAGCTTTGATGCTGGCTCTGGCCAAGTGCCCCAGCCCCAGGCTGCTCCAGTCACTCCCGCTCATACCCACTGCCCCAGAAAGTCTTTCATGTTCCCATCAGAGCTTGTCACCTTCTCCACATCCTCAATTGAAGCAAAAATCAAGAATGAGGCAGTTTGCTGATTTACATAGTCTCTGATGAGCTGGATTCACCCCAGATGGACTGTGGACTTGCCCCACGGTGACCCCACAGGAGCCCACAGCAGGGAGCATGCACGCAAGTGCACATGCACAATGAAGGAATGGAAAGACATCTCAAATTCAGAGACAGTGTTTGTATTTTCTAGGGCTCCCTCTGTTCCAGAGAAGCCCAACATTTGTTTAAAATGCTGTTTTGTATGCATTTAAGGTCACTTTCATTAGGCCTGTTAATCCCACAGAGCAATTTGTATTTACCTATTCTTGCCCCTTCCTACAGCACTGTCATCATAACTGCTTTTTGGCTTATGAAAATAAAAGGAAGAGGCATTTGTGTATATAAAGAAAGAAACCTTCCAACTAAGATTTGTCTTGAAAGCAGAGAAGATCCTTGATTTTACTGTATGTAAGATCAGGGCAGTGGTGTGGCCTCTTTGCCTTCATTTCTTTTGGCCTTCATTATATCTCTTCAATGATTTTCTTCACTTTTTTACAGAAAAAGACCCATCTCAAAGGCACAAACTGTATATGTGGATATATCTTGAAGGAAGCCAGCCAATACTCAGGTACCATGTATCCTGCTTAACCCCTGAAACTAGTAAGAACCCAGCAGTGCAATTGTTCCAGGATTTTTCCTCCAACAGAGTGGGGTGAAGTTTCTTGGACTGCCATGGAAACAGGCTGGCTAGTGTTGTCAAAAGGAATAAGTATTCGATTGTACAAATAATCTGCAGCTAATGTGAATATTGCTCATTGCCAAGGTAGAGATGTCATACTTCATCAGAAAAAAAAAAAAAGTTTCCAGCAGATGTTCATGTAATCCTATTTACTGGTTCTATACTATTTCCCCCCGGTCACATAACATGACTTTTCAGTGTTTTGCATATGTTAGAAAAAAACTTTAATGAACACAATGTAAGAAATAATTCATCACAGGCAGAGGAACGGAGTAGATGACCTAAACAATTTCCAATTCCTACTGGTTCTTTGTTATAGTAAATATGCTCATAATTAGAGGACAAAAGAACAATTATTGTGATGTAAAAACATCCATGCTATGTGTTAGAATAGTAAAAATAATTTGGTAAAAAGTCATGCCCCTGAATTAAATAATTATATTGTACAAAAACTGTGGATCAGCCAGGCTTGGCAAACAGCTCTCCATGTGGGAAGCTGTGCTGGAGTGTGCCCTGGCCTCCACACACTACATTTCTCGGGGCATTTACTGTATGATTTCCTGAAATATTAAACTAAACACTGTTTTTCTTCCTTGCTTACTGAACACAAATTAAATCCACAAAAAGTATGTCTTCTCATATCCATAGGGCCGTAGCTTCTCTCCTTCCCCTCTTCCAGTCTGGGGTTTGTTTGGTTGTAAATTTAAAAAATCTCATTCTGACAATAGAAAGACAGAGAGAGAGAAGCAAGTAAGGCAATGATTTGGCCTTTCTAAAAGAAAACTGAGGCCAAACAAATAACATTTTAACCCTAGATGTGGCAGTTGTCCTCATGAGTTAGCACTGTGAAAGGAACCCCATTATTTTTAGCACTAACTCCCTCAATTTCCCAGCAGGAAGGCATAGGCAACTGTTCCTATTTCACATATTTTCCGGAGCTGCGTAAATTGCTCTGGAGAAAGGAGGACCAGTACAAGTGATGGTAACAGACCGGTCATCACTGGGTGCCCCCACTCCAGGAGGGAGGTGAAACAAGCAGAAACAATCCTGTTGCACCCCATGCTGCTGCTGCTGGGTTTGTGCGTGAACTGCTTTAGAAGAACTCTGTGAGGATTTTGGTTTCCAGTGCCATAACAAATGATGTCTGGACATGCTACGAGTTTTACCTTCCTCCGTTTTAATCCTTCGTAGCTCATGAGTATAAAAGTGTGTAGCAGGCTGGTTAGAGAGGGGCAGGTGGAAAACTTGGCCTTGCCAACTTTCCAAGGTAGAGCTGGGATGAAAGCAGGACTTCCTTCTTCCCATCAGCAATGCTTCTTGAGTGAGGCACTGGAAAGGGTTTAACGTTACAGTGTGAATTTTGTTGAGATGCCTAGATGGAGTTTCTGGATGTCTCTCAGAGCAGAGGGAGCTGACGGAGGTCTGCTACACATGACACCTGAGGTTTAACGGCTTGCTGCAGCCTAGCGGGGAGTGCCCTTGCAAGGTGCCTGCAAGGCACTCGCCTCCATCCTCTCCAGTCCAAGGCAACCAAAAAACCCCAAAAGAACAAACACAGGCTGTCCACTATATCTATAAAACACCCTGTTAGTGTTTGGGTGGTCTCTGAGGAGCCTTGGGAGCCATGTGGTTTGGCATCCTTTCTCAAGACCACAGCTCCTGTGCTGTAATGCAACGTTGGGTTGACTTGAGGGCTGTTCCTGGCAGCGCCAGGCACCTTGGTCTTGGCTTCCTGGTAAACAAAATGTCAGCACATGCTGATCCTGCCTTCACTGGCACAGCTCCATGGGGTGGCAGGACCAGGTATGTGTAAGAGCTTCACTCCTCACCCTTTTTTCATTCATGTGTTAGTGTTTTGACACCATTTTCCACCAGTCTGTTGGACTGTGGACAAAGTGAGATGGCTGTTACCTGTCTAAACAGATACTTCACTGGAAACTGCTTAAATTTATTCCATAAAAATAAATAGTTGGTCAGGCAGGACTTGCCCTTGGTGGCAATACTGGCTGTCTCAAATCACCTCCCTATCCTCCATGTGCCTTAGCATAGCTTCTAGGAGGATGTGTTCCATGATCTTCCCAGGCACAGAGGTGAGGCTGACAGGTTAGTAGTTCCCAGGATCCTCCTTTCTACCTTGTTTAAAAATGGGTGCAATGTTTCCCTTTTTACAAGCACCGGGGACTTCACCTGACTGCCATGACTTCAAATGTCATGGAGAGTGGCTTGGCAACTGCATCAGCCAGTTCCCTCAGGACTCGGGGATGCATCTCATCAGGTCCCATAGACTTCTGTATGTCCAGGTTCCTCAGGTGGTCACAAACTTGATCTTCTCTTCCAGTGGGAGGGACCTTGCTCCCCCAGTCCCTGCCTTTGTGGTCCATCCAATTGAGAGGTGTGGGGGATTATTAAACGTGTATGTATTAAGTATGTATTTAAGGATTTTAAATTTGGATTATTGAATCTATTATTGCTATCATTGATGTAAGAACAGTAAGTATTTGTTCAGGAAATATTTAAAGAGGATAATGTTATGGACAGAGGACAAACTTCAATGTAACAATACACAGCACCTTTCACTCACAATCCTTCTTACATTATTGAATTAAAAACTGTCTTTACAATACATATACCAGGTAGAGGGAGTGCTGAAGTCATTTTGGCAATAAATAAGTCGAAGTTACCAATTTTTCAATCAGACTTCCCTGAGAAAGATAGAACTAAGCAGACTAAGAGTTTATAAATCTTCCTTTTTAGACATCATAGGCTATCTTTAAAAAAGATTGACATTATGTGTCATTAATTTCCATAGATGAGAAATAAAATGAAAAAAAATATGTAAAGGATGAGTCAGCGGCAGTGCAGGTTAGGGGAATGCTTCACGGCTGCTTTAACTTCTTATGTGACCACCAGCACCGCTACCGTTCCCCTGGAAAGCAATCCAGACCCAGGCTGCAACACGAACCCGTAGCCTAGAAGCCAAGCTACAAGTGTTCTGGGATCCGAACCATACAAACACTCATAAAAACCTGGAAACAACATTTGCTGCATGCTCCTCTTCCGTACATACCTTTCATACTTAGTAATTTGAAAGCAGTGGGAGTTCCACAAGAAGGATGTCTGAGAGCAGATTTTAGTCCCTGGGCTATTTGTTTTTTGAGCTAAAAAGACTAAAGTGGTTGCAGTAGTATAATATACACATTACTTGTCAAATTTAGATCAAAGCAGCTTTAGTTATATGAGAACAGAAAATGTCTGAACTTGGCAAACTCCTATTTTTCCTCCAGGGATGCTATACATTCGTCAAAGAGCAACTTCACAAGACACACTTTCAGCTGCCACCCACTCCTAAAAATATTGCAGCCTCTTTCCTTTCTTCCTAAAAAAGATAGAACAAGGCTTTTTTCAGCCCTGGCCATCCTCTTCCGTGCACTGAGCTGGAAATCGCGCTGTGCCATACCAGTCTTTCGGCCTGGGGACAGGGTGAGCTGTGAGCAGGGGGTCTCCATCCTCTTCTGGCCCAAATGGTGAAAGGAGCAAGCTCAGAAGCAGGAGTCATGAATAGAAGCAGGTGTCTCCCACTTTTTTTTTTCTCTTTTTTTTGGTCACTTTTTTCTGTGAGAACTAAATATGCTTAAATATTTGCAAGGCTACCTAAATTTTTTGTTCATGTTGGTGTTTGCCTGAAAATGTTTGGGTTTTTTTGCCAAGTTAGAGATCTAACCAACAGCAATAACTCTCTGTGGGAATTTTGATTTATTTTTGCATGTTGAAAAAAATTAACAAGTATAAACAGCGTACTCTGAACTGTAACATTTCAGTTGAGAACCCAGTCATTATTGCACAGGCCAAGCACTTATTGCGGATTATACCTCCCGATTATATGACCAAGGGTTCCCTCTGTGCATTGGTCTTTTCACCAAAAGGGAAAATTGTGATGTACCATGGAAGATGTAACTAATTTACAGAGTTTGTGCAAAAAAAAGCCCCAAAATACTCATCTACCAACCCCTGTAGTATAGTCCCAGCAAAAGAAAGAAATCCAGTACCAGAACTGGGGAAAATTACTGTTAGTCCAGTGGTTGTTTCTAATGCTTTTAATCTGAAGTTCCTCTGCTGTTGTTTTTAGATATATTTAATCAAATTAGGAAAGTGAGTATAAAAGCATGATGTAGCCACAGAATGATAATAACTTAAATGACTTTAAAAAAAAAAGCAACTGATTTTTCTGGAAGTATTTAAAGCCAAAACCTGCAAAATCAGTATCTAGAGGATTTTTTTTTTTTCTGAAGTGTGGACAAAACAAGAGTGATGATGAAAATGCCAACAAATCTGCTGGGATGGTGGTGGTAGCTTGTCCTGCCAGAAGCAGAAACATTTCTATACTTCTAGTATTTTATTTTATTTTATTTTATTTTATTTTATTTTATTTTATTTTATTTTATTTTATTTTATTTTATTTTGTTTTGTTTTGTTTTGTTTTGTTTTTAGAGAAAAACTGTACCTTGAGTCATTTCTATGTCATATTGTACTTCATATCATTTCTGTACGACATGCAATTTCTTCTTTGGATATTTCAGGAAAACATTATGAGTGGCCTGAAAACTGATTCTACAAGCTGTGGCCAGGATGTAGCCTTACTGAAAGATCATGAGCACTAACTTTCCTTGCCAGTAACTATTAAAATTTGTAAACCAGCATTTTAAAGAGCTTGAGTTGAATGGTAATGACTCTAAATGGCTTTATAAAGATGGTGACAAAAATACTTTAGGTATTTTTCCCTAAGCTCATACCATTCTCTGTCTTTAATACAGTAATCATAATAAATATTGCCAGACCTGCAGAGATGGAGCCTGAGAGTTTGTCCATTTTTCCTAAGTGTTTCTGTTGTTCTAATAAGCATTTCCCTACAATTCTTGCCTCCCTTGGACACATATCTTGTGACATAACCATGCTGACATAATGAGCACTAGCAACAGAAATCAAATTCAGAGCTACAAAACTTATTGTACAAGGAAAACAGCAAATGAAATAGTAAGTGGTGCCAATATACACGCATGGGGAAAATGGCTTAAACCCTGTATTGCTTTGAAATGACAAGCTTTCCAGTTATTTCTTAATATTCTGATCGGCATGGGAAATGTAGAGAAGTCCTATTCTGCAGCACGGATTTGCCCCCTGTGTTTGCCACAGCAAGGCCAGGGGCCCTGGAAGCACACTGCTACTGACCTCCAGCTTTCAGGGAGCTGCTGCCCTGCTGCTGGCTTGGAAGACCTTGAAAGACAAAAAGGGAGAGCAAACAAGCGTGCTTTACCAGGGGTGACCCGCTGGCCATGTTTTCCAGATCGCAAAAGGAAGATCGACAGCCTGTACCGACATTCAAACCTCATGTCATTGCTGAAAGTTGCCAGTGAAATCCTGACAAGTACACCTTGCTCCCTTAAATTTGGCATGCTGAAGGTGATGTCAGCTGACAAGCTGGGTATTAAATGCAGCCTTTTACTCTGGGACAGTAACTAATATTTGGGGATTGAGAGGTGTGGTTTTTAAGTAATTATTACAGCCTGTTTCTGCCTGGGCAGAAGGAGGAGAGAAGTCCTGAGCACCTGAAGCTGGGATGAGCGGAATTTGTATTGTGCCTGACACTGCAGAGCGTGGGTGCCTGCCCCAAGCAGACCTTCATGGGCTCTGGGAGGCAGCAGGACAGTGCTCCTGCCTGCTTCGTGAGCTGCCTGCCTTTTCCTGCATATTCCTTTCATTTTCACAACTTACTATTTCCTCTTTTGTTGCTCCCTCCTTGCTCCTCGCTATGAATCAATACGCTGCTTGAAAGTAAATGTCAACTGAATTGATGAAGACAGGTTATGTATATCTTCTCGGGACTTTAATACCACGGGAACAAACACAGGTGACTTGGGCAGATCAAGCGATGCTTTGCACCTGCAGCCTCACCCAAGTAAGAGACTGCTCTGATGGCAGATGCACTGACAGCTTTAGTTTGGATATGGACAGAAAGTGGGTTGCCTTTTAGGAGACACCGCTGCTTAACTCAAACTTGACACACCACCACTCTCCCCAGGGCTAGGGCGCATCTGAGCAGTGCCGCAATCTTTCAAATGTCACAGTGCCCATGTGTGGCTTTTACTCAGAAGTTAAAGTTTCTTCTTCTTTTAATTAGCTGCATCTGTCAGGACCTGAGCTGAAGGATCTGTTGGGTTTTTTTTCTGCTATAGTCAGTTCTTGCTGGGGGAATGCAGGAACCCAAGCTGCTTTCCTGCCACTTAGGGACTTCTCCATCAACTTTGAAAACACATGCTTGCAGCTTTAGGGTTACAGAGCATTCTCATTTATAAGCCTAATTTCCAGTCCCTGTCTGACGTGGTCAGGAGGAGATCACTGGCGATGCCGAGGGTGGCAGCATGGGGGACCAGCACAGGATGGTCTCCACAGCTCGCTCCCACACATCGCCGTCTCCAGCAGTGGCTCACACCAACTGTGAGAGGCACAGGCAAATCTTTGGAAAAGTGCTGCACTGCCTGACTGCCAGGGAAGCTGCTCTTCATCCTACACTTTTCTTGGGTTTGTCTTCTGGGAAATGCCTTGTTTCCTCTTCTACTTCGGGGGGAAACAAGGAGAAGCTGTTTCTCCTACAACCTGACCAAAGAAGTTGAAGGATCTCCTCTGCCCCCATCCCATCTAGTAGAGCACGCTAATGCACACCTTGATCAGTGCCTGCTCCCTGTATAATTGACTTATGGACTTGCTGGGAAGTGACTAGAAAATATAAGGATAACCCAGGACATACTTAGCTGGAGGAATGATTGCTGTTTGCTCTGTGTGTGTGTGTATGTATACACTTTCTGGTGACTTTTTTAATCCTCTACCCTTGGACTCGACTGCTGCGGATTTGCTTATTGCCCACAATAGAGTCAAGGAAGATAAACCTCTCCTCCAAGGCTCCTCCATGTAACACTATGCCATATATCATCACTACTTTCTCATTTCCTAAGACCCCCATTCCACCTGTCAACACGTGCAGCTTCTCTCCTAGGCAAATCATCCCCCAGTCCAGTCTGTTGGTGGTCTTGTGGAGCTCAGAGCCAAATTTGCAGTTGTTACTTGAGAGTACACTAGGGTTTTACAAGTCTGCTTACCCTGAAGAGGCATAAATGAATTTGTACAGACTTTAACACAGATAGTCAGTCATTTCTCTGTGGATCAGGCATGGAGAGAACTGAGGGGTCCCTCAGCTCAAAGATCTTAGCTTTTTTTTTTTGTTTGAAGGTAGCCACTCTGGAGAGCTATTGCATCTTCTCACCTGGAAGAAAAATCTGGTACCTCCTGATCTGTTTTTCATATCCTCATGAACCTCCTATTGACATCAGGATGTAACAGCCTACAGAGAGACTGCTTAAGTGTTCAGAAAAATTAAAACCATAAGTCTAGACTGCAAACTCTTGGATCTGGAAATCAAATGCGTGCATGGGTGACTCATTCGTATTTTCATGAAAGAAAACTGTACACTTCCCTTTAACTAAGTTTTATGAGTAAAACCCTACTCACTGTGTGTTCAGCACAGACTATTTGAAAGATCTTGAAATGTGTCATGTATTGGCAATGCATCCCGAGCCATAAAATATGCACAATTTCATAAGCACCATCCTCTCAAACTATTTCTGGCCAAATCTCTTTCAGAAATCAATGAAAAAGCTTGACAAGGCAGGTAAAATAAGACATAGTGGGTCCCCAATGAAAGAAATACCATTCTTCTTTCACCCTCTGTATCTTTTTCGTCTAGCTTAAAATCAGCTGGTGAGGTGTTTATGTTGTATGCAACTCTGGATAGCCTATAGGTAGACACATACAATGGCTCACACCTCAAACTAACAACCAAAATAACTTTTGTATTTATGAAAGCACCTCTGAACAATTTTTCAGATACCCAAGACTTTTTTTTTTTTTTTCTGCAATCATACCAAACTGGTTTTTATGTGTTAGAGTGTTTGGACAGCAAGGGGAATATTTCATTATGTCCCTTTTCAAGAACCATAAATTGTATAGCCTGTCTGCCAGGACTAAGATCCAAGTACTGTGAATTTATTGTCCATTCTCTGGCACCCATCTGTCATGTGAGCATGGGTAAGCCCCTTCCCTTTTGTGCCTCTCCTCGTGTCCTGTACAACCCCTTTGGATAGCAAGCTTTGCAAGGCAGGGTTTGCTACTTACATATCCACTCCATATCCCCCACGTTAGCTGGAGGTTAACGGACATAACATAAATTATGTAAACAAATACCACATCACAATAATACACTTAATTGTTATTTCACTCCACTCCAAACAATCCCATAGCTTGGCCTGCAGATATTAATTTTTCACTGGTGCTAAAAAAGATAATTTGGAGATACATATGCATATAAGCAATTTACCTCCACCATTGTAGAAAGTTACTTTCTTGGTATAGGTTTCCATCCTTTCTTGCCTACCGTGCTTACGTCTGCTCTTTTGGAAGGCGCTGGCCCCTGCTCTGCTGCCTTTCTCACAGTCAGTCACAGCTGGATTGCTACTGCAGGCTTCTTGGTTGTCAGTCAAATTATACCACCACAGATGTCCCGGGTTTTTTTCTTCCATGGATGATGTAGATAATAAATACTTGTTTGCCTCCTGACCTTGATGCTTCTTCCATTATGTTTGGAAGATAATGGGATGATGTCCAGTCTCTGTTAAGGCACAAATTGTAACTGGTAATATATCCACAGGTAATGCCTTAAATAATATAACCCAGTAGCAGGGAAACTTTTGATTACCAGAACAGAGGCCGTGATTTAGGCTCTATATTGAATAAAGAAGGAGGACAAAGTGCAGATCGCTATGTTAGCATATGATGATCTTTATTGCTGGGTAAAAGACTGGTGCATATTGAACTGGTCAGCATTCAAGAAGCTCCAGTTTCAGCAGCAGACCTGTAGGAAATAACATCAGCATGGCAGTGATCAGGCATAGTTCTACTTAGCTTGTCCAAAATGTTCTCATTAATTGAAGACAGAAATGTATGAATTTTGCTATGATAGGTAAATGGGCATCCAAAACCAACAAGTTGTCCAAAAACTTGAGACTGAGACTTATTTTAATGACCTGAAGATTTATGCTTTAAAAATAAGGGGAACATTCCTAAACATGCTTTCTTCTTCCCAGAAGTGACTGCTGTGTTTTGTCTGGATTCACCCTAATGTGATTATTTTTCATCTTGATATTGCTTTCAGCAGGAGACTGGAAAGGCACTGTTCTCCATGGGATGCAGCAAGAATGGCAACGGAAGGCCACGATGTGCTTCAGGCTCTCTCACACAGTTTGTCTCATAGTCTCGCAGCACCCCTCAACCTCTGGGTTGGATGTGGGACTTCAAATGGTCCTACGCACCTGAAAGTAGAAAAGTTTGGGAACAGCTGATATAGACAAAGGGATAAAAATATGGCAGTAGCAGTTTTGGGGTAACGGTCAGTATAACGGAGCTGAGCTGCAGTTCATGCCCACCTACTCCACCACCTTTCAGTAGTGCAAGTAACTGCGTACTCCTCCTGTTCTCTTCAGTGCTTTGAGACAAAACAGGTCTTTCTGCTTCACTGCTTGAAGGGGCAGATGAGAGTTTTGGAGCTAAGCCTGTAGGAAGCTACTAAAGCAGTTCTGGCCTCTTCAGCTCCACTCTCATCAGGCAGATGAGTTCACCTTAAGGCACGTGTGGGACCTGAAGGCACATCTGGAGGTGGAAGAGCTTCCCCAGAACAACTTTCTACTATTAGTCTCAGAGGAAGAGCTTGAGCCATCTCAGAGGATTTCTGTTTAGTTCTACAGGGTTTTTTGGAGAAGGTAATACTTGCAATGAACACTACCAAATGGGCATTTTCCCTCCTCAGCAGGGAAGGAAAGAGCAGACGTTATGTCTGTACTATGCTCTAGAGAGAGGCATCCATACTGTAGCCCTTCAAAGGCATCTGAGGGAAGGTTCTGACTTACCTCACAAAAAGGGGAAGACATTCTTGGTCATAACTCCAATATATTCTGTTATAACCAGATTTGGCCCTAAGCTGTTATTGCTCTAGATCTCCCTTCTTTGATGTAGGACAAGCAGTGAGAAAGTGGCAATTCCTCTTTCTTTGGATTGATGCTAACATCTTCCTCCAACATTTGCAGTTTATTCCAATTTTTATCTTCCTTTTACTGGTCCATCAGTTTGAGGCAATGGCTGGAAACGAGTAACCATTTTCCTGCTTTGCATTACCACTGCATCCTCAGCTTTAAGAGGATTCTCTCCCTTTCACGTTTAGATCTGGTATTACATTTTCTGCTTTATTCATCCTTAAAAGACCAGAAGCCTTTTTCCCCAGCTTTTTAATTTACTTAGAAAAAGCACACTAATTAAACAGTTACATTTGGTCGGTTGAAGGTTATGCATGTTATTTATTTAGCTGGAGGTTTATCTGGCTGTCAGAATAACTCACAGGAGAGATCACAATTTGATAACAATACTGGTCAACCAATGTGACCTTCAACAGGACCACCTGTGGTGGACCTTATGAGCCAGCCCGTAGCTCTTATCCCTGCCTTTTCTGGCATGATTTTATATGCTACTGCACCTCAGGCACACAGTATGTAGCTTCTGTCAAGCCTTCAAGAGACCAGCAGTGTGATTCAGAAAGTGCTGATAAACATAGAAGATATGACTCAGAGATGCCCGTGTTACCTCTTCTTCTAAGGTTTCCAGGGCTGTAAACAAGGGAGGATGGAACGACCAGACGATCAATTTATGAAACACTGAAAAGGTCAAGACATTGTAATATGCCGTGCTGCACTGAATATATGGGTTATTAAAATTCAGATGCTTCATTCCTAGGAAAATAATTGCAGGGGCAGAAATACAGAAGCACAGACTTCCACCCTGGTGGCAATTACACAAACAAGTGGATTTACTCCAGTTTCACCCTGAGAGACGCATTCTTGTCTGATCCTCTTTGGAGGTTGTATTAAGGTTTAGTTGTTCTGCTTAAGCAGAAGAACTTGATCTGATAACAGTTTGGGATGGAAATCTTCCTTCCTTCCTTCTTTCTCATAAATGAAATGATGAGGAAACACTAACAATCAGATCAACCTCTGCTAACCTTTTATGCGGACCCCAGAAATTTAGCTAGGAGCCATTTTGATATATGAGATGGACCAGGTTTCTGGTCTGTATGCTTCTGTATCCCTTACTGGCTTTTGAGAAAAAACTCTTCCTCCCAGGTGGTGATTTCTAAATTTCTGGTCATTGCTGTATCTCTAAGTGACTATAAGTGATGTGCATCATTTCTGAAATAAGCGCATAAATCTGGGACCACTGTTACAGCTGAGGCTGGAGCAGAAACAGGTTGGAGCAGAAAGGCTTATCTTACAGAAAATACTCTTCTCTGTACATCTCTGTCAGCATTTGCTCATACTAAGCACTAAAGACCACAATTTCTATATGCAGCAGAACTCGATCATTTAGAAGGGAAAAAAATTAGCTAGCTATTCTAGAGAGAGAATCTAGACATGGCTCCGGGAGAAATGAGCACAAGTGATATCTGCCATTTGTCTTCAGTTACAGGAAGAAATAAGCCCTGCCCCAAATTAAAGCAGAATTTATTCTCCTCTTTCATTGTAACTACAAATAAACACAGTGGAAAGAGGTGAGTAAAGTGAGAAGGCAGCTTTGATCCCTGATAAACAGAGCAAGTTGAAACAGCAAGGGCTTAAAATAATGCAGGGTCACACTGTTAACAAATTGTCCACTTTCCAAATTTAATGCTATCTTAATGATTGATGATATGTCTAGCTATACCAAAGGGGATTTCCTCCAGATATAGCCTGCTAGAATTCACTCTCGGAAAGCATTTTGCTCTTCACCAGTACCCAGAACCTTGTTAGCTGCCATATGACTAATCCTTAGTGTCTTTTGCTGCTACCACTACTTCAATTTCCATCTCGCTGTTTGGGTGGCAAAAATCTCACACCCAAGGTCTGGACCAAAGCCCAAATCTTCTTGTTTATTCATGTTTCATGGACACATGATTCATGTTTATTTGCTGAGAATTATCACCGCTGACTGCAGGTAGCTTTGCCTCCATCCGAAACTGGGCTTTTGGAATTGGGTAAAGCACCTTTAATAGCTTGAGTGAGTGGCAGAAGCACCACAAGACAGATGCTTGTTGGAATTATAGTGTGCTTCATAATATTACTCTATTTCTGGTCACATTTCAAGAGATGTTAAAATACCTAAAAAGATGATCTTACACATCCCACAGGTAGGGGGCAATAGACCTGTAAATTGCTCAGAAACTTTTGCCAGAATATTAGTTAAGAATACAGCAGATCAGGAGAGATTCGAGTTGTCTGAGAACCAAAGAACTGAAAGATTAATAAAGGAAGAAAACCATGTCCACATCTGCCCAAGATGTTTTCTGATATCCATGGCAGACTGGTGAATTTGACAGAAACATATTTATGTCTGCCAGGCAGATCCAGTTATAAGAAGAAAAAATCTGTTTGCCCATGAAAACTCTGTTTTCAGTAAGAAAGCTATAGAAGCTCATTTCTAATGTATATAAGCTCTTCTGTAAACATTACAAAATCACTCTGCAGGGTACTTTTGCTCTGTGTTACAGGAAGCATATCTTTGATAATGTTTTCTTATTGCTATATTTGTGATATAACTGTTTTTCAGGGTTATTTAAACTTAAAAAAAAGAATGGTTTTCTTCTGTTTTATGTCACAAATTTAGGGGCTGCATTTTTTTTGGCATTTGGAAGCAAGTCAACCAGAGAGCATTTTCTATGCCGTCTGAGGTTGAAAGTAACAGCATGGAGTCAGAGAGGGCCATTCAGCAGCCAATTTGTATCCCCAGTTGGGTATCCCTTCAGCTGAATGCAGCCGGTATAGAACATACAGGGTCTGGGGCTAACGGAAACAGCAGAAATTGAGAAAGTGAACTTTCTAGAAATGCTTAAATTATAAAAAGAATTAAGCATGCTGTTGAAGAAGCTGTGAATTTGGCTGAGGGGACTGAAGAGCTTTTCCCTTTTTCAGAGTCAGATTGCAATTGCCAATATAAGAGGAACTGGATGTTTCACCCACTTTTCCCTGTGAAAACAGTGGTTTTAGATACTTTCAATATTGCATATTTCTGACCATTTCGGTTGTTTTGCAGCCACACTATAATAAAAACAAAATTGTTGCAAAATTCAGCTATACGTGAAAATGAGACTCAGAAAAAAAGATGCAGCTTTACCAGTTTTAAAGTTTGTTGTGCTCTTTGCTTTGAATAACTCCAGCTTTAGAGCAGGCATTTCAAAATTAGTAGTGAAGTAATCAGAGGTGCGTCCCTCACCATTCTACAGAAACCTCTCCACTTTGGGTCATTTTATAAGTCCCAGCTGCTCAGAAGAGTGCCTTCTCTGTTAACAGCGAAGAGTGAGGGTGCCGAAGACTCTGCCTTCACTCAGAAAACCCATTTCCAAATTTGCTCAAGCTATTATATCTTGAAAAATCACATTTGCACAGACGCTGCAGTGATGCCTCTCATTTTAGCAGCTCTGCTTTCCGAGTCTTCACGGCGCGCTCCTGAGCACCTCGCACCTCTGCAGGCTGGCAGCCAGGTCGTGCCACCCCCACCAGGGAAGAGGGCATGATGATCCCGGCTACGCAGGGCTCCAATCCCAAGGTCAGCCTTTCGCTGTGGCTCTGCTCCAAGGTGGTGTCTGTGTCGGAAATTAAGGAGAGAGCCTTCCTTTCCTGTGTTTTCAGTAACTCCCTACCTGCTACTTATTGGTGAAGTTTTACTGCTTACTTTAATATGGGACATAGAAATGAATTTTTTTTTTTTTTTTGCCTACAGAGCGTGACATACACAGTCTAAGGCCATATCGTGAGCAATTAGGATAAAACATAAAATTGAGGACATGGTCATTAAGTGTCATCCAACGAGTACACCAAATCTTATAAGCTCATTTAAGAGTATGCCAAGGCATAAGGGGCCAAATTAAGTTGGGCAGGCAATTTAAACTGTGCCATTTCCTAATTCTGGAGTGCTTGACTTTGTAGTGTTCTTTTAACATAGATGTGTGTGTGTATGTGTGTGTGTATACGTTATCAGGGGATCAATATACATGATTTTCTTCCACTCAGGATTACAGTCTTTTAGGGATCATTCCTTGAGCCTTAAGGAAAGAGGCATGGGTCTTGCAGGCGTCTTGGAGTAGAGAGGGCGATAAGACGTGCCAATATGACGAAAGATCCCCAGAATACAGAAGCTGTATCAGAAACTAACAGAAATTTGGAGACTATTGCAATTGGTTCTTTTTTTTTTTTTTCAATGAGAAACATAATCTCTCTCTCCTACTTCCCTTCCACACCACCCATACAGCAGTCTTGTGAATTTTTCCATACCTGATGTCACAACAGAAGAGTGGACGTCATTTATCAGGTCATGTAGCCTCTCATGAGATGTCCGTGCCACCTGAAAGCAGTAGTGCTTCGGCCTCACATTCATATGTGTCCTTGTAAATAACCTGGCCATACTAGTGGACAGTGACTCCAGTATCACACTGAAGAATGGACTGTACTTTCATTTGGGAAACACAGGCACTAACGAGTGATCTCTGCAATAGCAGTTTCAGAAAACTTTATAGCAAACCCCATTTACTCATTTATGAAAAAAAAATATGCAGAAACACGTCCTAAAAGAGCCAGTGATGCAGAAAGCAGGAGGCTGTCAATGTCTGGAAGGAGAGCAGTGCTTACCAGGTGGCTGCACTTAAAGGAAAGAGGGCTAAGACAACCCAAAGAACAAGCAGATGATCTGAAATGGCTTGTCAAGAAACCAGAGCAACCCCAGTTTTCATTCTCCTGATGGAGACAGGAATTTCTTATTCTTGAGAAAGATACCTCCTTTTTTTTTTTTTTTTTTTTT
>VZSZ01003590.1:262775-290678 GCA_013398815.1 Ibidorhyncha struthersii
ACAGCCTTCGCCGTCGCGTCGGAGAGGAGAGGGGCAGAGTAGCCCAAAGCATCCCCCGACTGGGTGCCGCGTTCTGGGTTCCCCCCTCCCCGCGGGGGGGAAGCACATCGTGGAAACCTGTGAGCAGGTTAGTCTAGAAGCTTCTCCCTCCGTGACCTGCTCCTTGCCCACCCGCCTGGGCCCGTCCGGAGAAGTTGAGGATGAGGGACGTGTCTTCTTGCCGCTGCCTTGGCATTGGGTTGGCAACGGCGCTGATGGCCCCGTGGGTCCTGAGCTGTCCCCCCAGCCCCAGCCCTGCTCCACAGCCTCCTCACGCTGCCGTACACCAC
Source organism: Ibidorhyncha struthersii (assembly GCA_013398815.1). Classification (NCBI taxonomy): domain Eukaryota; kingdom Metazoa; phylum Chordata; class Aves; order Charadriiformes; family Charadriidae; genus Ibidorhyncha; species Ibidorhyncha struthersii. Next base: position 263,105 of record VZSZ01003590.1, read on the forward strand.
CGTCTCCCCTGCCTGGGTGGGCTGTGCGGGAAAGGGCCCAGCAGTTTTGGGTTAGGTGATGAAGACTTCTTCCAATTGCTGTCCTACTGGGTTGGTAGAGCCCTTGCTGTAGCCAGGCGGTAGTTGTTCACCAAGCAGGTCTCTGCTAAAACTTACTGTTGCTTGCTGTCTTCCCCAGCCCTCTGGGTTTCATCCCTAGATGGTGTTTTCGACTGTGACTCAGTTTGGGGTGGAGGGGTGGGGGGTTGTCATTTTTTATATCGGTTTGCACTGAGCGCAATGAATAGATGAGTCTGGTCAAGGCTTTTTGTTTCTGTCATAAGTGATCAATAATCATCTGGTGGTAAGATGATCTTATTACAGAAAAAGCCAAAGTGCACACTGCGAACAGCTGAAATACAAGGTCAATAACTCTTGGGTTATCAACGTTAAGCCTGTTTTGCATATTTGAAGATGACGTATTCCTTTCAAAGTATGGGCAACTTCAAGCTTTTGATGAGCTATATTTTCAGTGTAAATAGCAAACATACAGTTAACATAGAGAACCGGGCTTGCTCTGGAGATTACCCACCCTAAAACATACCCGGACCTTTTAAAATCTTTTTCTTTAGTCAAGGTGGACAAGGACTGCAGTCCTCTGAGGTGACAAGAGTTTTTGTAGCTCCCGATACAAAGGTTGGTTTGTTCCTAGTGCCCGGCAACTGCTACAGGCTTTCCAGACACAAAAGAAAGGCGTAGTCTGTGGCCTGAAGATCGTGCATGCTAAAAAGGCAGTCAGCTGGAGGGTAACGCGGCTCACCAACCAGCTCCGCTGCCGCCTAATAACTAGCTTCATTCTGGGAAATGTAGCAGTTCAGTGAGAGAAGTAATTTGCGCGGAGGTGCTGGTGGGTCTTGGAGGACCGCCGCCGTAACCCTGGGGTCCAGCCTTCGGCGGCGGCGGTATGAGGAGCCGGGGCTGCGAGAGAGAGAGCCTGGACAGGAGGAAGCACCAGGGGCAGGTGAGGCAACCTTTCCTGGAGAAGGAGACGGATACAGCGCCGGAGCGGGGGAAACGCAACGCGAAAAGGGAGCAGGGCAGATAATCAGCAGGGGAAGAGGTTATGCGGGGACTCAGAGCCTGACATAAAAAGCTTGAAGTAATGAGTTTAATCTACGAAATCTAGTTCTTAAATTGTATGTGCTTGCCAATTAGCTAACCATTCTGCAAATCAGAATGGAATTCAGATCGTATCTTGGTAAATGTATTGACTCTGAAGTGCTGCAAGGGGAAAAAAAAAATCTCTCCTCTTTCCCCTACTGTGGGCTTTAAATATGAACAAAAATCAGATCTGAGAACTGAGGAACCTTTTAATATACTCACTTTCCTGAGTTCACATTCTAGCTAGCCTAGACTCCCACAGTTAAAATCAAAAACTCCTGTGGTAATATGACTTCAGGGGGCCAAATTCAGAGCAGTCGTAGGGCATTTTCACCAGTGAACATTGCAGTGTGTTGTGAGGAGGGGTCACCGTCAGTCACAGTGTGGATTAAAGTGAGGAGACGTGTAGCTGTTACCTCGCAGGGAGCATGCATCCCATACAAAACACTTACAGTACAATGAGGGAACCTACAGCCCTCTTGGGCTCCTCTAATAAACGCTTTCATCTTATGGGTATATAAAAAAGAGTTGCAGCATCTCCTATATTAAAGAGTATGTTCATGTATGTATGTATTATTTTATGTGTGTCATAACAGTTTTCAAAATGGCTGAATGATATTGATCCAATTAAAAATACTATGAGACAATAGCTGAAATTAACTGAAATTTCAGCTTGACAGAATTGTAAAAATAATTTCAGTTTTACGTTGCTTAAGCAGCTAGCTGCAGTAATTCATGGGAACTGACAGAACCCTTCATAAAGCTATTGTTTCACCCACATTTGACCGGTATGGACTTAGGAAGAGTAGAGGTGAATCAATGCCAGAAATTGCCACCAAGATCAGCACCCTGGGCAAGAATATTTACGGCTGTATTTCGGGGTGTGGGAATGTTCGCTTTAGATGGCTGGCGTTAATGTGGTTTATACTGCAGAAGATCAAAAAATTCATTATGTTTGATTGGTAGCGCAGGGATGTAATAATACAGAATTTCTCATTTTCTTAGAGAAGCGTTATCTAAATCGTGCTAAATTTTGCAGTGAAGCTCCTCATTGAGGTGGATGAGAGGTGTATGGCTGGGAGACATGTGGTTGCTTTTTAAACAGGGAACCTGACTTGCACTGGTGCGTGTGCGTTTTTTTGTATTAGCCTGCGGTATCGCCTGCACGTGTTGATGAAGCAGTCTGCCCGAGAGCTGTTAGAATTTGCATGTACAGAACTGGTTTGTTTATATGTAGATCAGTTATTACTGCAAAGACAAGTGTATGCATGGAAAGTTGTTACGACAGATGGATGCTGACTTCTGAAAACTGGGTCCCAGTTTCAAGATAAACATCTTCAAGATAAACTTTCGTGAATAATGTCAGAGAAACAAGCAAATCGGGGCAAAAATGCTACTGTGTTTTCGATTATGTTCTGCCTCCAGCCTATGCTAGTCAGTATAATACACATTGCAAGGACCCAACACCATGCTTGCCATTAAAATACTTTGAATTTTGCTGATGTAAAATCAGAGCCTTGCCCAGATGCTCAGGATTTGCCTGACAATCTTTATAAGAAATACTATGGTAAAACTTCTTTGCAGAAACATTTTGTAGAAAGATGTAATATGCAATGGTGATTGCTGTATGTTTTGCTTTTAATCTTTACTGTTTCTTTTCTGCTTTTGAAAATGACTGCCTACAAATAGCACCTCTTTACTCAGTTGTTTTTTCCCCTCTTTCCCATCTATATTTAGAATCGTATTTATTTAATTGAGTGACAAATGTGACGTCTTTCTTCTGTTAACCCAACAAAGACAGACAGGGTAGTGGGAGTGGGAGCTGGCCGCCCTTTTCAACTGGATGTTAGCAGACCAGGATTTGGCTTTGAGCCCCATCTCTGAGCATCCCCCAGGGCTCACTGGTCCTGGTGCCCTGCGCTTCCAGTCCTCTGGAGTTGGACTCTCTCGAGGTGTGACAGGAACCCTGTGCAGGCCAGAAACATTTAGAAAGACGGTCCTTCTTCTGACAGAGCTTCTTGGTCCTCACTGGCTACTCAAGAGCACTGCTTCCACGCGGTTGTCTGTATGCAAATCAGGTATCCTCTGAGGAACTCGGTGTTGGATGGTGCAAGCACTAATGCTCTCTTCTACATAACTATGTATGTGCAAGTCAGGAAAATGTATGTAAAAGTGGCTTTTTCCAGGGATTTGTGTGAAATGTAGCCAGCTGATCTTAAAGCCTGATGAGCTTTAACTCTGTTAACTTCAGTGGAAGGAGAAGATGTTCAGGTCTTTCAGAAATAGGCCTGTAAATGTCACTTACTACAGTGACTGGTTCACAGTATTTGTGTTTAACTGGAGTCTAGAGAACTCAGTCAGGCTCATGGCTCCGTAGAACAAATGTATTCCATGACCAGATGCCTGAGTCGGCAGGCAAAGGAGACAGCAATGTCCTTTTAGACTGATTCTGAGACACAGAAGAGGAATGTGAGTAAGAAATATAAGGTCATACCATTATGTCTACTGATGTGGTGGTGACTTTCCATCTCTGAACTTAATTAAAAAGTAGTAATTGTATTCTGTGTATCATAGTGTAGTCATCACTGATTGTATGCATCATGCTGGAGCAGCGGGTGCTAAGCTAAGTCGCAGTTGGTGCTTGGAGAGTAGCCCACTGGTGATACCTTTTAGATGGAAACATTGAAAAATAATTGAGTAGTAACTGAAACCTGGTGAAGTAATAGAGTTAGTAAAGAAAGTGAAGATTTATACTGAACCAGACAAACATTAGTGTAAAGATAAAAAAAGCCTAAGTGCTATTAAAGATCATAAGAAAGAATGCTTGATTCAGAGCTGACAGAAATAGAAGCAGCTGTTTTTCCACCAGATTTTAATGAATCTTCTGTCAGTGACAAATAGAAAACTTCATATTTTTTGGTTATTCAGAGCCATGCTCATAGAGAAATAAACCATAATCCTAGAGTCCTTTTAAGTGGGATATCCTGCAGTGTTCTAAATAATTTGATTTGGAGGGAAAATATAGCAAATGTGTTTACATGTCATAAAACCAACATGAGATATTTTTCATATTAGATTTATTACATATATACCTTCTTCTATGTGGAAAAATTAGATAAATGCGCTGCTTCTCTCTGTGCTATTGACATTTTCATTGGCAAGATGATGGATGCTGTTTGAAACAAAATCATTTGCTGAAGACTAGGAGAATCGCTGGTTTAGGTTTGGGAAGAAATATCTTCCACAAGGAAGATGGTACAATCTGTAAACGAAGCATTAATCAAGTTTCCAGTTACAAATCTGAAATTATGGTGCAATTACCTTTTTCAGGAGTAGTTACTGTATTGAGGGTTCTGTTTTGCTCATATTTGGCTATTTTTCACAATGATGTCAATTACCTCATACAGAGAAATGTTACTTTTTCTCAAATGTATGTGTAACATCTAGCTTATTTTGGCCAGTAGGCTCAGCTCCACCTGCCTTTTAAATAGACGTCCTTGTCTGCCTCTGCTTTATATAACGTCAAGTTAGTTGGAAAACTGATCCTAGGTAACATGGCAATTTGGAAGTGCGTGTCGAAAACAAAATTGTCTAATAGTTCATTATGAAAAATTCTGTTTACTGCAGATGAACAGGTTTTATGGTAAAACTCCAGCTGGACTGTAAAACTTTCATCTTTGGTCTTTGGACTATGTCCTAAAGTGTTGTTATTAAGCCACAAAAATTAGTAAAGCAGGGGGAAATACATTAAATTTGCAATATTTAAAATAACCTTGACAAACTAGCAGTTAAAAATTGTTGAAGGAACAGCTGATGAATCTGCAGAAGAACCTAAGAAGATAAGGGTTGCTATGATGTATTTAAGGACACTGCAAATTCGGGCAGCATCACTCTTCTGGAAGTAGCAAATCCAAATATCCTTACAGAAAGTCTTAACTTGCAACAGACAAAGCTGATTAGTCATCCAAACCACCAAAATAGTTAACGCAAGAGTCAATATATCTTGGAATATACACTGGAGAATTGCTTTAGTTATTTAAAAGCATTTCAATATGCATAAGGCACTGAGTTACACTACAAACTATTAGGCAATATAAGACTACAGTGAAATCACTATTACTTAATTTTGAAGCTTTATCTGCATGTCACAGATAAAAACTCCTGTAGAGCTCATATATTTTGGGGCATGGTTTCTTTTAAGATATCTCTGAGGAACCTGAAAAATATAATTCTGAAGAATATAAGAAAGGGATAATTTTGCATGTGGGAAATGCATCAGTAAGATTGAGTAAAAGCGACAGAAAGCGCAGTATGTATACCACATCAGCACTCAGGCACAGTGCATTTTCAAAGTGCTTGTTTTGGGATGCAGGCTGCTTATGAAGAGAGACAGGGGGACCAATTTTGAGGAAAAAAACTAATAGTAATTCATTCTGGAGCGGTAATAAGTGAACTAACACATTACTTTGGAAGGTCTGGGAGGAATTTGTTTTTCTTCTGTTGCTACAAAACACTGTTTATGTAACCTGTTGTCCTTTCTCTTAAGTATCAAAGCAGCCCAATGCTTCTGTGTCATCGTGATGCAGCAGTACTGAAGGCGAACCTTCAGAGACTGTCACAACATTGTCGTTATTTTGGCAGTGCATTGGAGATAATTTCAGCAATGAGGCAAAAAAGCTCTGCATTGATAAGCAGGTTTCAAGCTGGACAGATGGGTAGAAATAAACAGTCCCAAGTGGTCAGATACCAGTTTAAAACCACCCTGTTGAGATTTTTATTGTGTACAGAATACAGTGCCCAGATCATGAATGACTTCTAAATAAAAGCAATGGCTGGTTAGATTTTTTTAATTCCTCCCTCTGCCCAACACTAATCCTCCTAGAAGCTATGCTAAGGCACATGGAGGACAAGGAGGTGATTTGAGACAGCCAGCATGGCTTCATCAAGGGCAAGACCTGCCTGACCAACCTAGTGGCCTTATATGGTGGAGCGACTACATCAGCGGACAAGGGAAGAGCTATGTATGTTGTCCATCTTGACTTCTTTAAGGCCTTTGACAAGGTCCCCCACAACATCCTGCTCTCTAAATTGGAGAGATATGGATTTGATGGGTAGACTGTTTGGTGGATGAGGAATTGGTTGGATGGTCACATCCAGAGGGTAGTGGTCAATGACTCGATGTCCAGATGGAGATCACTGATGAGCGGTGTCCCTCAGGGGTCCATATTAGGACCAGTACTGTTTAATATCTTTATCAATGACATAACCAGTGGGATTGAGTGGACCCTCAGCAAGTTTGCAGGTGACACCAAGCTGAGTGGTGCAGTTGACATGCCTGAGAGATGGGATGCCACCCAGAGGGACCTGGGCAAGCTCGAGAAGTGGGCCCACCTGTGTGAACCTCATGATGTTCAACAAGGCCAAATGCGAGATCCTGCACCTGGGTTGGGACAACCCCCAGTATTGGTACCAGCTGGGGGATAGGCCCTGCCAAGAAGGACTTGGGGGGTACTGGTAGATGAAAAGCTGGACATGAGCCGGCAGCGTGAACTCCCAGCCCAAAAGGCCAACTATATCCTGGGCTGCATCAAAAGAAGCATGGCCGGCAGGATGAGGGAGGTGATTCTGCCCCTCTACTCTGCTCTGGTGAGACCCCACCTGGAGTACTGTGTCCAGCTCTGGAGCACTCAGCACAGGAAAGACATGGACCTGTTGGAGTGGGTCCAGAGGAGGACCACAAAAATGACCAGAGGGATGGAACACCTCTCCTACGAAGACAGGCTGAGAGATTTGAGGTTGTTCAGCCTGGAGAAGAGAAGGCTCTGGGGAGACCTTATTGCAGCCTTTCAGTATTTAAAGGGGGCTTATAAGAAAGATGGGGACAAACTTTTTAGTAGGGCCTGTTCTGATAGGACAAAGGGTAATGGTTTTAAACTAAAAGAGGTTAGATTTAGACTGGATGTAAGGAAGCAATTTTTTACGATGAGAGTGGTGAAACACTGGAACAGGTTGCCCAGAGAGGCTATAGATGCCCTCTCCCTGGAAACATTTAAGGTCAGGATGGATGGGGCTCTGAGCAACCTGATCTAGTTGAAGATGTTGCTGCTCATTGCAGGGGGGTTAGACTAGATGACCATTGAAGGTCCCTTCCAACCCAAACTATTCTATGATTCTATGTTTCTAAAATATTTAGTAACTTTAAATTTTAACTCCAGTTTCATCCTGTTTCACAACCATTGTTGCCTGTTTGATGCTCTTTGAACATAAGTACATCTTTCATGCCTGCATGGTGATGAGTGCAGCAGGGAGTCATGGAATGACATTCTGAGTCTCAACTCTGGTGATTCAATGGAACATCCTTTGGTTCTCTGAAATATCCAGAATTCCCATTTACTGCCTGTATTTGGTGTGGGTGCTTATTCTTTTTCTTCTTATCTGACAAAGTTCTGCAAATGGGTTTTTCACAGTACACAATAACAAAGTGTTTTCCCCCCTCTTTCTTGCTTTTATCCAGCAAACAAAAATCTTTCCTAAAATGAGAAAAGTTCTTCAAAAAAGAGAAAGGACAAGCAGCAAAGGCAGCAGAAACTAAGACCTTGTCAGCAGATATGAGTGCAGTTGAAGCTAGGCCAATTAAATAAAGCTCCTCTGATTCTGAACATTGACATGTCCCTTTGAATTTTTGAAAACTTATTTACGTTTCGACACTGCTGAGAAAAGGAGAACCTAACAGGGTGATAGAAACGTTGGAAAACCAAAATATTTTACATAGGGTTTTTTTTGATTGTTTGTTTTTTAGAAGAAGGGGAGATAGAGCAGGAAAAGGATTTGTTTCTGGATATTTTTTTTCATGTTTTCATTCAGGACCAAGCTCTTGGTTTCATTGTCAAGAGTTAAGGACTGATAATGCATTCCACTGGTATATATAATTTTGTGGACATTGCTTCCATCTGTGTAATCTCACCTTCCTCACAGCGCTCCTGCCAATATGGATCAGCAGTGCTCTTGACCAGCTTTCTTTAGGTTACATGACCTAACTCCAGCTTAATCTCTCTCTTACTTTAGTACAGAGTCAAAGAAGAACCAAACTTTACTATACAAATTGCTAAGTGCTCCTTTTGGGTGCATGCTGAACTGAAAAGGCATTTTAGTTAGTCTTTAATAAGTAGCTAAAAAGAGTTGAATGAAAGGACTTCTGTAACTTGACTTGCTATAGGCGTAGTACGAGAAACGTACATGTTCTTTGATTCATGTAGTTTCTATCACATTTTATTAATGAACAGATGAAGGAAAAATGACAGTCTGCATCACTCTTGGACTAAATTTTGCTGGTAAATGGCAAAGTGTTGTGGAAATCTTGAATGTGATAGTGGTGCTAAAAAAGATGCAAGTGGTAGTTTGAGCTTAACATAGGCGCACTATTAGTTTACATGGCTGCGTACTGATGACATTTAAACCCACATTTTCCGCAGCGCAGTTTAAATGATGCTTGTGTCCCTGTGGTCATTTTGTTGTGTCTCTGTAGCTGCTCATTTTTAGCAAGAGTTGGTTTTTAAACACTGACTTTACCACTGAGTCAGTTTTGACTAAAGCTCTGTAATCTGTTTTTAAAAGGTATACTGCATTAGAAACCAAACATAAATTTTGCTCATTTACAGTAGGTTGGCTGTAAGATAATTTTCTGTGATCTCATCCATAGAGGAATCAATTAAGAATTCTTGCTACTTACTAACCCATTCCCTTGCTATTCATTTTGTGCACTTTGATAGAAGATTAAGCTTGAATACATTTGATTTATATTTTCATTTTTTGAGGGAATGTATAAATATCTCTTTTGTAAGAGGTCTTTGTGGATCTACACCATTGCATATCTTTTTCTTGCATAGCGTATTGCAGATAGTTCACATTATGGGTAGTGTTCCTTAGGTTATCTTGTGGATGTCAAGTAACTAATTTGGGAACTTCTGGCTGACTACCTGGAAAACATTATCAGACCCTGTGGCACTTTGGTTTGCTTTTTCATTTTTTCTCTATTGTTTGTAATCAGCCTTAGAAAGGTAGGCAATCATACCAGATACAGCCTTGGCTAATTGATGGCTTAAATGTTGAGTAGCAAAGTAGTTAACAGCTTTGAACGTGTGGTTTTTTCAACTTCTTTCAGAGTCAATAACCCACTGAAATAAGGGAAAGTGTTTTGAAGTTATTGTCACTATTATCTGTTGCCAGATTAAAGAAGAAAGCACTATGCTGATTCAGGTTTGGCTACTTTCACAACTACAAGGATTAAATCCTGGCGGTTCTGCCAGGCATACTTCTAGTCTGGTTCCTTCTATTGAGTTTATCACCATGGGAAGTCTTTTTGTTTTTTTAAGACAAAGAAATCTGAAAAAGCCTCTGGAAATAACAAAAAATACTGATCTTGGATTCCTGGATTCAATTGTCCATGTTACATTTCCCAGTAGTTTCCAGTTTGATATTAGTCACCTGTGAACTGACCCCTGGTAGACTCCAGAGAGAATTAATTTCTCCAAGCAGTCCTTCAAAAGACTGTGTTTATGGTCATAGTCAGAGTAGGCTAAAATAAGCAAAAATTCCAGGCTCCCCTTGCCTAGACTATAAGCCAGCTCTGCGAGGCAGCTGTAAGTCTGTTTCTTAAGAAATTTTTCCTTTTCTGTGTTACAGGCACCTGCTGTTTCAAAACATCATCCCCGTGATAGGGTGGTGCATGGAAAAAGCTGACTACAGTCTCAGTAAGGGCTTGTTTTTGGAGTCAGGATGACTTTGCTTTACTCCTGCTGTGTATTTTGACATCGTTACCGTTCAACTTGATTCTTCTCCTGAAATTGGGTATCTAAGTGGTTTGGTGACTGGAAACCAAGTGCAGTGACGGCACTAGCACAGCGTCTCTTACACAGTCCTTGGTTAGTTTATTCCTGAATGACTGGAGTCCTTCTGGCACTGTTTGCTCTGTGAAGGAATATACTTCAGTCACATATTTGTGGTAGTATCAACATAATTAGTCCCGTATTTTCCTACATTCTTTGAACTATGTTGTATCTCATAATGTTAAAGCTAATACAGTAAATACGTGGATGAGAAAAAAAAATATTTGGCCCCATATGCTACATTCTGAAACATTTTCTGTGTGTTAGCAGGATTGTATAGAACCCTTTAATGTAAGACTTCTGAAGAGTAAAGTAAAATCGGTTTCCCTAGTTATTAAGGCTCATTGCAAGAATTTGCTAGCATCAATGACATGATTAAAGACCGGATTTAAACCAGGTGTGGGCCCATGAAATTCTCAAATGTACAAACTTACAAACACTTTTTAAAACATTGCTTGTGATATCGCTACAGGCTGTTGTTGGTAGATCTGCTTCTCCCTAGCTTACCCAGCCTCTGCTCATGCTGATGAAAGCTTCAGTGCAGTAACTTCATGGCACATAATTCAATGATGTTAAAATAGGATAATCCATTCCCTTCCCTCTCACATTTTATTTCTTTCTATTAAATAAATTTCAGGCTCGGAAGTAACAAGGGAGTTGAGTTCGTGACCTGAATATAGCTGAGATGTACCTGCAGATTACTTCCAGTCCCATCACATGTTCCTTCCATTTTCAAACTACATCTCTCTAGTAATATCATGTTAGTTTTTCATGCAGAGGTTTTGAGGCACTGCGTTCCAACCATTTTCATTTTATGATGATCAGTCAATGTGTGCAAGTCATATCCTGATTTATTCCAGCCATTAAGTGACATAGATTCTCGGTATTTGGACTGCAAGCAATACGTTATGCCAGAAGCAGACAACTTTTCTGATGCTCCAGCATGTACACTGCGACCTTCACACAGTGAGAGCCGCAGAACCGGTGTCTCCTCCTTGCAGACTGAATGGGGCAAGTAAGTTTTTTTGTCAGCAGGGAGACGGATGTGGCTTCCAGAGGTCCAGCACACTGTCCCTTATAGACAGGAGTGGTCCTAGACTGACGTAACTATGGCCTCAGCATCATCTCTCAGCACAATTCCTTCCTCTTGCAGATTCTGAGCTACCTGGCAGTTTCTGTGTAGCCCCAGTATGAGTTACAGTTGAAGTGATGCTAAATGAAGCTTGGTGTTAGGCATGCAGGTTACTCACTGCTGCTTCATCGTTGCACTGACACACAGGATTTTCAATATACGCCACCAAATACTGCATAGGTGAAGGTTAGCCTGATATTAAGGCAGTTATGTAAAATGCACATGCACTGCTGCTCAAATTAATTTTCTGAAAATGTATGGCACTTGTTAAGAAGAAGAAGGAACAGAAACACAAAAAGTGCATTTTTGGAAGCAGTGAGTAATGGAAAGGTAAAGAAGGCCCGAGATTTTTGTTTATATTCTTTTATTAACCCCCCTTCCATAAATTGCTGAATGACTTGGTGTTTGTTTCAAAAAATGTGAATGTCCATCCCTAGCTGCGCATGTGTGTAATAGCTCCTAGGTGTGCCCATGTTGTCCTGGGGAGTAGACAAGAAACGTCACCTTCCTTCTACCCAGCCCTCTCATTCACAGCTCCTGTGACTTAGTGACCGATAGTGTTCACTGACCCATACCACCACTTTCCACTTTGAGAGCTTGAAATAGATTTTCCTTGTCTCTGACGTGAAAACCCTGTCTGTGCCCTACGACCCGTTGCCTGAAGCACGCAGGAGAGCAAATGGCAGCTATGGAGGCACTGGGGTCTAAGGCAGCAGAAATGTATTTGCAGAGCGCCAGAACACACAGCTTTCTCACCATGCGTTTTAAAAACAGCCTCTGTTGACACCTCTGAAGACTTCAAGAGTTGCCCAAGGTAATGGTAAAATGTACATCTTGCTGGACAAACACCAGTGCATGTGCAGTGCCTTCCCATCCAGGGTAATGCAGAATAACTCCACAACAGAAGGGATTTTAGCAGTAAGGTTAACAGCTGTTCCTAGTGCGGTGGTTAAGTCCAGAAGTGCTAAGGAAACACGTTATGGAGTTGCATGACTCATCTGTGGTCATGAATATGAGTTGTCACCAGAGAGTATTCACTAGGATGCTTGTCTGGAAATAATCGGAAGTCAGATCCATTGGTATCTACCTGCTAAAATCAAAGATGTTTTGTGGAAGTTGCTACTCTTGAAGAGCAGTTCACCTGTTTTTTGTACTCAGCGAAGTGTCTTTTCAGAAAAGCGGAATTAAACCTAATGAGGAACCTGCAGGCTCTGTCTGTCCAGCCAGCCTTGGTGCTCCAGAGGTCAGAGGTGCTGTCAGCTGAGCTACACAGGTGGTTGGATCTCACTTGTGTTTTTTTTTCTCTTCCCTAATTCGTTCACTTAATGGACTTTGAGAAATATTTTCTGAGTAAACACACCAGCCCTGATTTTCACTGCTGAAAAGATGACTTGAGAAAAATCTTCCTTCTGTAAATACCAGTAATAATGCTAGAAATTTGCCTTGCATCATGAATTAAAAAAGAAATCAGCCTGAGAAATTAAAAAGATGTGTTATACCGATAAGTTCATTCTACCTTGCAGGAAAGAACAGAGGAACAAATTCTAAGTTAACTTGTTACCCTTTTTATCTATTTTCTTTTTCCTATTGGTATGGCAATGCTTTTGAAACTTTTCAAATACTGCTCCATATTTTCTAGATATGTAGAGAATATGCAGGAATGATGGCTGCTTCACTTGCTTTGCTTTGCTTTGTTTTTTCAAGTGAATCCTATAGAACACATATGTGGAGAGGGACGGTTTTATGCTGCTTCCACCCCAGCCCAGTATTTTTTTTTTACTGAAGACTGCTGACACCCCTTTAGATAGTAATTTTAATTAATTTCCCAATTATTAAGAATATACTCGCTCAGAGAAGCATTCTAAACACCACAATTGTAAAGATTAATTGTTCAGATGTAATTAGAGCCACGGTCTGTGCTCAAACGCACTGGCGAATGTCTACAGTCACATTATCTAAATCATTTAAATCTATCTTGGACTAATGCCACTGTCTCTAAAATCAAAATCTGCTCCGTAGCTCTCGATTATCCTCTTGCTTAATGATATTTTTGTTGTGGCATGATGTCAGTGTCTTCAAGGTACTAGTGAAACTAGTCTTTTCATCCTTAAAAAAACCAAACAAAATCTGGGCAAACTCTTTAGAGAAGAAATGAAACAATTACTTCTCTCTAGTGGTCATTCCCTTCAGACTTTGGAACAGAAGGCAAAGCCTGTTTTCTGTGCAGCAGTTTTCTGAAGATTAAGTGCGAAATAATTACTACTTTTCAGTTGCGTGAATCAATGGGACACAAGGCAAGAATAGTTGGGGGGGGGTGTTGAAAGACAGGGAGGAGGTGATGGTGTTAATGGAAAAGAAGTGGGTGGTAATCGCACATTAAAGACCCCGGGACATTAACCTTTGACTTGCACATGTTGTTTATTTCATGCTTGATTAATGGTTTTTGAGATTTAGAAGGAAAGGCACCTTTTGGCCTTTTAAACAATGCACACCTTCAGTGAAACACTTCTCTTTGTTTTGGTCGCTTATTGGAAAGGGGAAAATCGAATGGTGTTATTCAGACTCTCAGCCATTTGATTGCATTTGTAGCAGTAGTTGATGGCCTCTTATTTGGAGCCTGTGTGGTTTCATTGGGAGTGCAACACACGCTGCATTCATCCGGAGGATTAACTGAATTCTCTGAATTAGGAGGGTGACCTTGTGGAGCACAATGTGTTTGGCTACGTGAGGTATTGGTTCTCCTTGCTTTTTGGGGAGGTTTACTTTGTGTTTGGGGTGGGTTTTTTTTGGTTTGTTTGTTTGTTTTTTTAAATACCCCTGAAGTTTGTATACTAGCTTATCCAGGTCCCTTTCCCATTTATATTGTTGAGTGAGTGCTGACAGTGTTTTTAATGCGACATGTCAGTGTCTTCCAGGTACTAGTGAAACCAGTCTTTTACCTTAAAAAACCAAACAATGAGCGTTGGACAAAATTCTGCCTCTGCCGCACGTGTAGGGTCCAGTTGATTCTCAGTGGGAACCACAGGTGCTTGCAAGAGCCTGCCTGGGCTTATAAACCTCCGGTCATGCATTGAGGCAGGCTAGCTCTAGGATGAATGAATTGGGTTGAATACTACTCCGCTGACAGTGTTGCTGTTTCGTGTTTTAACTCGCAGAATAGTAAATTGTCACCTTTGTATATGACCCCCTTGTATATCCAAAGCAGATTCAGTGTGATCGGTGCAATTTACTTAATGTCACTATTTTACATAAGGCCCTTAAAAACTCAAATTCCCTCTTCTCAGTGTGAGATATTATGGATCAGATTTTTTTAAGGCTGTTCAAGGTCTTTGGGTACCAAGTTCCCATTGAATTGTACAGGTCCCTTCTGTAGCTGTGAAATTCTAACCCTAAAGGTGTTGGGGGGAAACAATCTCCATTTTCCTCCAATCCTTAGTCCAAATTTCTTTAAACAATGTAGCATAACAATATATGTATTGTTTTTTCTATAGATGTTTTCTCTCGCATTACATGAGTGAAATGCCTTGTACATATTCACCTACAAAGAGCTTTGGGTTGAAAAATCAGCATAATGAAATGTTGTTTAGTGTTGTAGACTTTACTCTGTTTGCATAGCATGCAGTTTTATTTCCGTAAACATCAGATATTCGTATCTGTTATTTATGTAAATTTCATGTCTGCTATAGATTTGCAATCTTTGCATATTCTCTATTGAACTTTGATTATGCTGTTTGTAAAACATAGACAAGGATTTAATGCCCATTCCTGGTGATGATGAAGCATTTTCTTGCTTCTCAGAAGTATACTTAATCTTTTAATTTTATCAGAGGTGGAATTTAAATAGATACAGCTGAAAAGCTAGCTGAATGAGTGTGGTTTTTGTTTGTTATGGAGCTTTCGGTAAACGGTATGTGACTGTGGAAAGGGCTGCTGTGTGGGGGAGTGCTAGTGTTTGAACTGCTGATTGCTGCCAAAGGTTACTGGAGTGAAGACAAATGAATCCTTCAAGGCAATTAAAAGTAATGTAGCTGATGAAACAGAAGCTGCTAATCCCTTCCAGTTTCATATGACTTTAGATTTAGGTCAGCATGCCAGTGACATAAGCTGCACAGAAGGTGAAAGCCACTGCTAAGGCTTTGGTAGGGACGGTGCGCAGCGACATGTCTTGTGGGGAGGAAGGAGTACCAGGAGCATATCACACTGATGCTCTGCACACTCCAGTGGTTCCCCATTCAATTCTGAATACACTTCGAGGTCCTGATCCTACTGCTCTTAATGGACTAGGGCCTGTCTTGGAGACTACCTTTCCATTTCCAGCCAGGATGCACAGGTTTAATGAAGATGCTGCACTTTTTATAGCCCTGTGTGAAACTGGGAGTCAGAGGCAGAAAATGTTTTAAGCATGGGTTCAGCAACCAGCAAAGGTCAGAGTGAGCCTGGACCTGCTTATAGTGTGCTGTGAAGACCAAAGTTTTTGCAATAAATCTTCCCTCAGCAGAGGGATCCAAATTAATTTAATTCTCATAGCAGGAAAGAAGTGGGAAGAGGAAAAGGGTGGAGTAGTAGGATAGAAAAGAACATGGAAATCGAAAAATGCAGGGGAATGTAATAAGCATGTGTTGTTCTGGAAAGAAGGCTGATTTAAAAAAATTAAACTTCCTGCTATTAACTAAAATAATACAAATCCAAACAAGCTTAAAATAGACATCTTTCCTATCTTTCCGTTAAAAAAAAGGGAAAGAAACCTTTACTGATTTTTATCAATTTTGTTTGTTTATTTTAAGATGAGACTCGCGTGTTGTCTCAGGTTCAAATATCAGGATTCTGTGCTCTCACAAAAAGGCATGTGAACTGCTGGGTAGTTGAAGGGTCATCACTTAAGTTCTGCTAAGAACAGAGTGGTATCTGTGTGAGCAAAGGAAGATTAAAGAGGGAAAAACAGCTGCACCCCAGAGGTCAGAGTAACCTGTGGGCAGAAACTGTTGCTGCTCTAAGCAGGTCAGCTCAGGTGAACTTTTAATATATAGAAGTTTTAACTTACTGTGCCACAACAGGAACTTGGTTTTGTAACATTTCATACCGTGCTTCTACTGTGTATTTACTCATAGTTCAGGGAAGATGGGGTTAGGTAAACCCATGCAATGGGTAAATGTCCACGTAAACCAATCTCTGTTTTCTGTACATTTGTTGCTTTAGCCTTAAGGAACTCAGCAGAAGATGGTGGTTGCAGCTGCCCCAACTGCCTCACTCCCAGTGCCAGCTCAGTGGGACATGTGCCTTGAAGTCACTTTGAACTTCTTATATATTACCTATTTTTACACTTAAAGAAGCAGGCTTACAGTGCAAAGCTGGTTTTGTTTTTTTCTTTCTTTTTTTTTTTTTTTCTCTAAAATTCAGCGCTCCCTTATTATAGCTAATCTATGGGAGAAGTAATGCTGCAAGAAGGAGGTATTTTTACCACTGTACATTTGTGCAGTGTGTGCTTCTGCTGTAATGCAGGGGTTCATGGGATCTAAAATGTCATTATGGTTATAGTAACTGCATTTTTTGGGGGGTTTCTAAAAGTAATATTAAGAGAAGAGGCATGTTCATCATCTGTGTAATGATCCCATCTCTTATCCACTTACTTCAAGGAGTTTCTCTACTCACACAAACAAGGCAAAGCTGATACATCATATTAAAAATATACTTCAAAGCAGAAGTTCACGAGATGCCTTTCATCCCCATCCTTCTCCATCCTATATGACCATCACTCACCATCTTTTCTCTACTGAGGACATCTCACATTGTGAGGATATCTGTTGTAGCTGTACCCGCTGATCCTCAGACAGTCATCTGCTAGCTCAAAGGTTGTGCTGCCAAAATAGTACTTGTTAACCAGTAATACCGCTGAAAGATCACGCCGGCTCTGAATGGCTTCAGGACTGTACCTGAGTCCTTCAGAGAGGAATGGGTACCACCCTGCAGCAAGGCTCCTGCCCTGGTAGAGCTCTTCATTCCTGGTAGGAAACCCAGGGGCCAAGGAAACATCCCTATGCACGTGCTGTGCTGTCTCAGCGATAACGCCGGGGGTAAGGGCTTGAAAGTTAATTCAGGTAGGTGTAACTTGCAGCCATGGTGTGAGCGCAGACGTACCGTACGGCGTGCGTAAGCAGTGCTCCCTGCTGCTGGTAGCACAGGTTAACTCTGACCATCTCTTCTCTAGCTGTCTCTTCCCCAGGGCATCCCTGTGTACGGCACCTCACTTCCAGGTATATAATGGGAAGTTGATTTTCCTGTTCCAGGCAGTTGCACTGATTACGGGCAATCTAACTGCTTCCGAAGGCAATCTTCCTGGAAACCTGCCAGGAAGGGCATGCAAGTGCTCTTGGCTGAGGTCAAGCAAGGCCCAGTTTTGCCTTTCGTTGTAGCTCTCTGTGAGGCAGTGACAAAAGTAGGGGGCAAAGCAGTGGACCAGTATGAGGAAAATGCTCTTTACTTAAAGCGTGCTGAACTAAATGCTGGAAGCTGTTGTCTGTGATAATACCTGGAGCACAGAGGTCACATCGGGTGCCCTCAACACAGCACTGCTGTGTCCCGGGGAACCCACCATCCAAACTCTAGCAGAGATACCAAAATAGCAATGGTCAAATGGTGGAGAAGGTGATGTGGGGAAGGGAGGGAGGTGGAGCTGGAACACAGGAGGAAAGGGGAATGCTCCTCTGCTGGCAGGGGACAGACTAGATCAACTATTCATTGTGTCAGGCAAAGAGACAAAATACTTGATAGAGTGAATGGTGTCTATTTTTAGTAGAAAGAAAATGCCTTCTGCATTTTTTGCATAAGAGGAGGAGTGCTACACATCTTTATTTCTGTTTAAAATGAGGGTTTCAATCTAGCTATCCAGCTCAGCCAAAATGCCTGCAGGAGTCATGGATATCTTTAGAGATGGTGACTCGGAGATGTCATGCCTGTGTCCTTTCTACAGTACCCATTAATCCCCAGCAGCTGCAGCATGTTCTTCTGGAAGCTGGAGAGAGAACGGAGAGGGCTTGAGAAACCCAGGGGAGGGTGGCAATGTCCTGCCTGTGCCACGTGGGGCCCGGGCTTCATGTCCGGGCAGCCACAGCCAGACCCTATCCAGCAGTGGTGTGATGGGGCAAGGCAGGGTGCAGAGCCCCAGCCAAGCTGGATATCAGTCCCAGAGGTCCTGTGCACCAAAGTTGTCATCTAGTTACCATAACAACAGGGCGCATCCTTTGTAGTCCGGGCACTCCGTGCCTGGCCTGTGATGCTCAGCAGTTGCTCTAACAAGCTAAATTCGGCTTTTATTTTATTCTTGTAACAGCTATTGTTTGGGATAGAGAAGGGACAGTAGCTCACAGCCACTGTGTTTTCTGACAGGTTTTTGCCAGCTTGTCCTAAAACTCATGGCTACAAGGAAAGGGGATGTCTGGATGGCCCCATTTTGCTTTCTAATTTTGAAGATTTGGAAAATAAGTGCATAGCATGTATATATGCATCGACAGAATACACTTGCAAAAAAACAATTTAGCATATCTGGGAGTTGAATGTCACAGTGAGTTGTTTTGGGGGTTTTGTTCATTGCTAGCAATAGAAAATATTGCTGGGGGTTTAATAGCGTGGTGACCCCATAGTATGAAGTGACTGGAAGTTGGTCTGCTCTACAAATAATGTGACATAAATTGTTAGTGCAGACCATTCTTCACCATAAAGTTTAGAAAAAAAACATTTGTATGTTAAAGAATCAGGGTCAGGAATAACATGTTTAAAAAAATGCCTTTTTTTTCTGTGCTCAGTCTGTGCTCTCTTGTTCTGCTGACATTAAAGAGTCATGGCACAGGAAAGTATAAAAGAAGACGACTTATTCCCATTGCCTGACTCATCCCCTAGCATTCAGGAGGACTTTTGTGTGCATAATGTTTCGTATGGGCACAATTCTTTAGCAGTAAGTCAAATTCTATTGCCTTTATTTTTGTTTAGTATCTTGATATTTGGTAGTACATAAAGTAACTTGTAAGGGACCCGATTTCCCCCCTAACTCTCAAAAAGACCCAAGCACTTTTAAGGTGATTCCAATCATCTTTTAACACTGTGTCCTAAAATGCTCTGAGGGTTATGGCAAAGCGAGGCTAATAAAAGGTTTCTCTTTAAAATAATGAGATATGCATGATATTATTTTATTACACTTTTCTCAACTGGCTGGGTAAAATATTTTCCTGTTGACATTTCTGAAGGGGGCAGGACAATTCTTGTTCAAGAATGAGTTTATATGCAATTAGAAGCTGAAATAGCAATGGCAATCTTTGTAAATCCTAATGAAAGCCATAATCCAGTGGAATAAGTCTGCTTCATAACGCTAAATTATTATAATTGCCGCCTACTCTTTCAAACCCACAGACCAGCAGCTCCGTAGCACTGACTCTCTGTCTAGATATACCGGAGTCATGACATTTTCTCTCTCTGTACATACATATATCGCCCACTTGTGATTCTTAACTCAAGCATCAGCATCAGGAATTTAACCACAATGCTTTGAGTGCAGATGGTCAGCATATTAGTTTACTATTCAGCTGAATTGGTACTCCCTCCAGTTGGTTTCTTAGTTCAGTGTGGTTTCCTGTGTGCCATTAAGCTAACCCTGGCTCAAATTATCTCACAAATAACAATTCCCTACAAATATTTTGAGGGAATTTTATGAATGGCCCACTCTGAGGAACTGGGTGCATTTTATTCCCGTAGTACTTTTCAGGTGTTCAGTATTTTCCGACTTTCTGTGGTAATAGTTTTAGTGTTTAAAGTCTTGGTAGAATAGCAAAGGGATGCTCGCTACATCATGTTGCACTTGTCAAATGCTGCCTCTATTATTAGCAGGAGGAATTACACAATATAGTAATATGCGGCCATAACCAAAAAAAGTATATATTTTCCATAACAGGAATTCTTCTCTTTCTCCTATATTACCAAATTACAGTCTGCTAAAATCAACAGACAATAAACTAGCTGGGTTTTGAAGACTTCTAGAGTAACTCTGGTGCCATAAGCAGTCCAAATATCAGCTCCTCATTTATCCAAGTTCCAAAATGCTGACTCCATCTTTTTTTCAATCACATAATAATCAGTTGCACCAGAATAGGCTTTTTAAGATTGCAGCTATGTTATCATGAGGTGCATGAGTATTTTGAACACTGTGTGAAATGTTTGTACCAAATCTTTGTTTTCTGGTAAGCACCGGGTAAAGGCCATGCACTCAAATACGCGGTGCATATTTTCTTTAATGTTTACGTAATTGTGTGTTGTTTCAGGGCTGTCATTGCATGCCGCTATTGGTAAGGAAAGCCATGCTAGATAAAAAGAAAAAAAGGTGGCCAGTAAGAAAAAAAAAAGGATTCTCAATCTGTTTGCATGAGAAAATTTAGCGAAGTTCAGGCCCCGGGAACAAAGAAAGTGTTAACACTCCTCCAGGCTGCTCTCCCACTACAGCTAAGAAGCTGTGAAAAAATAGACTCTTTCAGGGTTTGAATGTGAATGAGTTGAACTCTCCTGTTACTAGGAAATCTTTTCAGAATCAGACAGAACTGAGCAGGTTTTCAGTTAGTCGTATGCCATTCATTCCCTCACCCCTTATCCTCCACATGCTGATTCAGCTTGTAACAGCACAGGTTAAGGCTTTTGAAGTCTGATCAAAGATCCCACACCGGCTGCAGAGTGGTGGAAATGAAGGCACCTTGCCTTTTGTGCTCTTCCTAGTTGCGAACCTTATTGCTTCATCACAGCTATCTCCGTCATCTAACCTAGAAGCAAAAATGCAAATTGCTCTGGAACTTGGCTGGTATTTTAGTTGTTGAATTATGACTAATCCAAGAGGTTGGCTAATGCTAAAGGATTTTTTTCCCTCTGCTCATATTCCGATTGCTTCTCAAATCCTGCTACCTCAGTTCCCCGGTCTGAACTGTCACCTCTATCTAAAATGCATTCCAAGAAATATTGCTGAGTACACCTGCATCACCACTCCCCTGAGAAGAAAAAGTACCTGGCTCTTACAACAGTGTCTTACAGCAACTGCTTTTAGCCTTTCCATGCCATTGGAACGATAAGTGAACTGGAAAGCACCTTGTCATTAAACGGTCGTCTTCTAAGTGTGATCAAAAGCCCCGTTTTTGGGTGAGGTCCGTCTAGCCTTGTTTTTTCATGAGGCCCACGTAGTTCACTTGCAAGGAAGGAAGGACTGGCCGGGAAGGACTCTGCCTATTCTGAGTCACATTTTGAAAGAAACAGAAGTATTTTTGGTCTCTGGTAGCTTAAGGTACACCAGTAAAACAGCCCTTGATAAATTGATACAGGTTTCAATTAACAATCTTAAAACCATCAGTAAGATACATTTTTCCATTGAGTTCAGAATCAAAGCTGGACAAGGTCTGCCTATGTTTTTTCAAATAGGTGCTCTTCTGCTTATGTTGACTCCTGAAACTATCTGTAAATTCAGTTTTAAATCAATGAGCAAATCTTGCTTTTTTTTTTTTTTTCCAAGTTGAAACCAAGTACTGGGTCATGAGCCAGTTAGACCAGCAAGTGACACCTCAGCCCGTCACTGTTAGCCCAGCAACTTTTGTTGACTTGTTGGTGTTTATATAATTATTGCTGGTTTTCCACCCCTTCCACTTACCCATAAGTTGCTGGGCACGATGAGGTGTTTTGGTTCTGTTCTCCTTTTGAAGAACTCCTCAGGTCTTTTGATAGGGAAGAGAGGGGTACCGTGGCTGTTTTCCATATCACAAAGCCTTCTGCAGGAGCAGTTGGTGAGAGGAGAGTATGAGATTCTTCTTGGCAGATGTGTGTGTGAAGAGATCCCTGTGCCTTTCTCTTTGCTTCAAGGGCCACCTTTCTCTGGAGCAACCTCTTCTGCTGCCAGGGAGCCATAACACCAGAAAAGATTGTGAAGGATTTCTCTAACTGGACACTGGTGTCATTTTGCTGCCCAGCTCTCTTATTACTGTCCACATCTGATGTCAGTATTGACATGTACCAAGCTAGCCAAAATATTTTGACGAGTCAGCAGCACCCTACCCACAAGCTAGCATTTTTCACTTATCTCAGCATTTTTGCTGCAGAGGAAAAAGCTAATGGTTTCTGTATAGCTTCTGATGCAGGGCAAAGCCTGCATCCTACTGTCAATTCATTTCAATTCACATTGCATCTTGTGATTGCACGCGCAGTGCAAAACATTATTATTTTTATTACCTACAGCACGATAAACAGTGTTTCAGTGAGACTGCTGATCTGTAGCAAGCTCTGCATCAAGCCTAGCACTGGATTTTCCCATGTCTGGGAAGGGTGGGCAAAGTTACGAGCAAAGGCTGGGGTCTAATGAGTTCTGTTTTCCTTCACAGCCTCATCATTTAAATGGCTGCTGATAAATGAGGTACAGAAAATGACATTAAAATGACTCATGATGTCAGCAAGCATTGCTGCCTCGAAATGCCACATTGCTGTCATTGCATAGATAGAACAGGACCCAGCATTGGCTGGTGTATACAGTCAGTAAGGAGAATTGATCCCTGATCCCTTCCTGCCCTTTGCAGAATAGAGGTGCTTTTGGCCAGGAGAGAAAGGAGAGAAAAAGAAACATATAGTTGCATTTATGTTTGTTAATAATTTTTATAGACAACAGAAATAAATATTTTTGTGACTTAAAATATAGTGCATTGAAATGTTTCCTGGTGAGGGTGATTAGAACAGCATGTAATGATGTCTGACGAGCAACATGAATTCATTGACTACCAACTGTTGAATCTTACATATTTGATCTGTTTCTACTCCTTATGTTTTATTAATGCCAAGCTTCAGTTCTAATAAGGCCTGATTCTGTGCGTCTCAGTCAACTACTGAGAAATGAATTTTCTGGGACTCATTCCTAAGGAAAAAAGGATGTGGGGTTGAACCTGTCATTCCTGTGGAGCATTAACCAGGCTTTGATGTTGAGGGAACTCTTTTAGATCCTTCCATACAGCAGACTTTTTATAAAGATAATAGCATATACTAAAAAAAACATATTCTGTGAGCCGTGTAGCTTTATATTTTGCTACGCTGACATGTGGAGGGAGAAAATCATTAGGACCATAGGTGGGACTCTCTGATTCTGCGTGGGTCACGTGGTGCCAGGTAAGGAGGATGCAAGGACCTCCTTCCCATTGCACGGCAATTAACGAACAGAAACACAATTAATCAACAGTTGTGATAATGTATTTTAGCTGGGTAGATGTAATGCCTCTGGGTCTACGTGTAAATTATGAGGATCAGATCTCTGGTCAGCATGTGGATCCCACAGATAAGGAAAAGACCAGGACACAGTCTTGTTCACCTCCCACACCCCTTTTGCCGCTAGAGGAAAATGAAAACCCGAGGAGGTGGAGAGGAAGCAGGAGGACCCTGGAATGAGCTTCAGCAAGTGCCCTGGCTCTGGTTGATGAGGGGGTGGGGATTGTTATCCGCATGGCACAGAACGCGGCTCCCACAGTCAGTGTGCGGGCTGGTACTCCCCATCCTTGTCCTGCCCCAAAGCCCCACCGCAGCCTGGAGCCACTTCCAGAGACCCTGTCACTGGATACAGAACCCCATCCAATCAGTCTTGTTGTCTACATATAAAGCCATTAAAAAGCATGCTGTTGGCAAAGGAACATACGGAGGCAGGAACCGCGGCTTGACCTGATGAACCTTTCACTTTAGTGGCTGCTTTAGCTAAGCCTGGAGGAGAGGGGATGCATGTTTTTTTTAGATTTCATCGTACCTGATTTGCTCCGCTGCTTTTTTTTTTTGTTTTTGGAAAAAAAAGTTCTTCTGTTTCTGTTTCTGTTTGTTTTAGGATATACTTGAATCAAAGCTAAAAGATTCTCCTTGTGTGGTGGTTTCTGGGAGGAGCCCGTGGAGGCTCAGCATCCTGAATGGGTAGCCCAGAATTAATGAAAATAAACAGCATCTGCTTATATGTAACCTTCTTTTATGGTAAACCCTATGTAAGGGTGTCTTGGTGTTCCTTTGATACAACAGGCCAGCCAAAATCCCCCCTTTATTTTTCTTATAAGCAAGGGATGATTCTTTTGATAATGCCTTTTCAATTTGTCTGTAAAAGCAAACGGTTTGAGCGGGCTCTGTTTCTGCAGTACAAAGATCACAAGATGTGGACTTCATGGGTGTTTTTAAGAACAGCAGACTGTGAACCTTCTGTTGTTTGTCTTTGGGATAGTGTACCTTACAATGTCAAGAGAATGCGTTCCAATTAATCCGATGAGAGTTGTCTCCTTTTGCATGAACCAACCATCTATAAGTTATTCATCTTCCTCTGAGTTTTAAATTTTAGCCTGATGTTTTAATCCACAAGCATATTGAAGAATTGTTGTCATACAGCATGTATTCCTTTGTATTTACAATGTTGCACCACAGAATTATTTTGTTTTCACATTGTAATGTACATTCGTGCGAACCTTTTCTGAAGTAAAAGTACATAACCAATGCTTTAAAAAAATATTGCTTGAGGAAATTATTTTATTAATCCTACACACAATATCCTTCCTGTCAAACAGTGGAATTTAGGTGGCAGAATCAATAACGTAGTATCCACATGGGAATTGCTAATACACAAATTAGTGCATGGTGCTTCTGCACTTGGTAAGAAAGATAGCCTGTGTTCCCTCAGTCTTTTATTGCTGTGCAATCAAAGAGAATTATGGACACAAACAATGCAGTAAAATATAATGGAATATTTCATGAATTGTGATGTTTACTAACAAGACTAGAAGTTGCTCTTTTCAAAACATGGCTGAACTGAGCAGCAGGCAATATTTAGGGTAGTAATAAAAGGCAAATTATCAGTGTTTTCCTTTAGAGCCCATCATGGAGGTAAACTAAAATCTAATGCAATCTGGTAACATTAATGCGCGTTCTTTATGGTGTAGCATGTGAATACTGGAATTCTAATAGTTCATCATATTTATTCCACGTAGCAGTATTCTTTTGTGTTACTGAAAATATAAAGGGATGTAAATTAGATATAATGAAATAATTTAATTTCTAATGGTTACAGAATGATCTAAATATACTGAACAAGACCCCGTGACTGCCTGCTGTAGTAATTGCTCACTTGTATGCTTATTTTCATAATCAATGCATTGCTCAGACTATCTTTAGTGGAATTTATTACCTCATTTTCAGTTTTACACTACTTAAATATGCAGTAGCCAGTCCCACAGAAAATTGTGATCTGTGCAGCAAAGAATCATGGTGTCAGAGGTCAGAGTTCTTTGTTTTCATTCCTTTGAAATCGCTCTTTAATATTCTAAAAAGGGCAAAAAGCATGTAATTTGCATTTAAAGCACCGCTTTCCAGCATTATATCCCCTTGAATATATCTTTTGGATAGTGGACATTTATCATAGCATTCCTCTTGACTCTGGAAACAGTGCAGAAGGTAGCTGAAGAACCTTTATAACCGTGCAGTACAAGGCAATAAATCCGAAACTGCCACAGGATTACTATGGTAACCATCAAGCCTGTCGGGCTTCCAGCCGTACTGAAAGGTAGGTTCAATTTTCAGCTCATCAACTCTTCCCGATGATTTACTTGTTGACACCACACGTTTGATATAGTAGCATTAATGCCCTCTTGCAGCACAAGGGACTAATACTGGCACCCCATTTTATAAGGTGATACGCCGTAGCGACCCCAGGAAATAATTTAAAATTGTAAAATTGTATTCCTGTCAGCGAATGCATAAAGTGGCACAAATTACCAGATTTCGAATCCTGTTTTAGGCTACTGCAACTTTGTATGGAAGAAGAGACTCTCTTCACACAGCAGCGTGCAGTATGAGTTTGGAATTGAGATGAAATGCCTGTATTTACTTAAACGTTTATAGGAGGGGATACGTGCAGGTCACCCTGGTGTATGTATCCCTGTGCTTGCATCCTTCTCCGGTTCTTTACTGCAGAGACGGAGAGGGTTTTGGCATGCAGCGGGATGATTTGTCTTTTTTGTCGTGTAGTATTCTCCATGGAAATGATCTGTGGTTTCGAATGAATATGGCAAATGCTGTTACACCTCAAACAGATTACTTGAAATGTTAGGTTTTGCATTTACACACCCACTTACTTTCTCCCCAGGGCAGACCGAAGCTGCGTCAGGTGGGCCAAATAATCCAGGGATTGCTGACTGACATCTTGATATTTTTATTTTTTGCAGCTCTCCTCCAGCTTTCTGAGGTCAATCTAAATATGAATGCTGTGAAAGTGGGTTTAAAGTGCTTTTGTTGCTGAAGAAAGGAAAGAAACCCCTATTAGGTTTTAACACTCAAGTAGGTTCAGGAACGGTGAAACTTTTGAGGGTTGGTTTACTAGAGGATTTGGGTGTGTATGTGTGTATCACTTGGAGCGTGGTTGGATCCTCTGGGATTTAGTTTAGGTGTGAAATCTGATTGTCTGAATGGTCAGTAAAGGCAATTTAGTCTTTGTTATATGGATTCTTCTTTGTGTGTCAAAAGCCATTCTCAGCATTTAGCTTTTCTCTCAGTGGGAGTGCTGATAAAATTTAACATCTCTGCTCTGATACCTGTCTTCAAAAACACTGTAGAAACTTAGTAGCACTTCGACTTCCACTTTCTGTCAAAGGAAACTGACTGGTTGTTGCTAAAGGTAGCAGGTACAGAGGGGAGTGTGTCCTCCCTGACACATGCCACTCTATAATCATATTTCTCTGGAAAAAGCAATGCTAACAGTCTGCTGTTAGTCCAGCGCCCTTCAAAGTGGAGCTTCTTGGCCAGAAAAGGTGTGACTCAGTTTGAAATAACTTCTTCAAAGCAAACATTCTGATGCCTGATAGTGTCACTCATCCCATCTTCCATCTCAAGGAGGATTTAAAGGTCTGCAGCTTCCAGGATCTTTAGATGACTGTTCTTTCCTTAGAATTGTCCCTAAGATTCTTCTCAAAACATATTTGTATTAAAAAACCCCCAACAAACAGTCAAGCATTGCTGATAGTACTGGGGATTTGCAACAACATATCTGCCCAAAGGTGTTACCCTTCTGCAGTTGTGAAGTATTCCACCTGCTGAAAAATGTCTGTATTTGTTTGCCTGGAAAATTCTTTGTTTGCTGTCCTTGGGACATAACTGCTATTTATTTGTTGGTAGTAATCACTTTGGTTAGTGTGAATACCACATGAAGATAGCATGGAAAACCCCCAGACTGGAAATGTGCTGTCCCTTACTCCTTCTCACAGTTAGAGTTTGGATTGTCCTCCAGGCGGTAAAGGCAGAGGCAGGAGTGGGACCCCCATCAGACAGGCGGTGGTTTGGCACACATGCTCATGTCCTCTGCTCACTGAGAGCTGAAGTCAGAGGAAGGAGCACCGTGGTATAGAATCGCCTC
>VZSZ01003590.1:290688-510038 GCA_013398815.1 Ibidorhyncha struthersii
TCCTTTCCCATTGGTGGGGTTTATTCCCTATAATTGGGGGGGGGGTTGACCTTGGCTGGCTGCCAGATGCCCACCCAGCCGCTCGCTCACTTTTGCCTCCTCAAAAGGATGGGGGAAGAAAATAAGATGAAAAGCTCATGGATTTGGATAAGGACAGGGGGATCACTCACCAATTACCATCATGGGCAAAAAAATCTTAACTTGGGGAGGATTAATTTAATTTATTCCCAATTAAAAATAGAGTAGGAGAGTGAGAAACAAAGACAGGACTAAAAGCACTTTCTGCCACCTCTGTCTCCTCAGGCTCAAATTCACTCCTGTTCTACCTTTTCCACCCACTGAACAGTGCAGGGGGATGGAGAATGGAAGTTGTGGTCAGTCCATAACATTTTGTCTCTGCCGCTCCTTCCTCCTCACACTCTTCCCCTGCTCCAGCCTGGGGGCCCTCCCACAGGAGACAGTCCTTCATGAGCTGCTCCAGCATGGGTCCCTCACATGGGCTGCAGTTCTTCAGGAGCTGCTCAAAGCTTATAGTGACCAGCACAGAAATGAATACTCCAGCACATGTTTCCCTACAGGGTAATGACTAAGATATAAGTGAAGTGGTGGGCAAAGAAGCTGTTAACTTCTGACTTCATGCTGGCACCACAGTAGTATTATGTCCAGTGAAATTATGAAGAAATGTGTTTCTTGAAGTAGCCTTTAGAAAGATAATGTCTTCCTGACCTTAATTAGATGGATCACTTCATCCCACGTGAGGACTTAGTCTCGTGTTCTGAGGATCAATAGCACATTGTTGTGCAGGGCCCTGTGCTTTATGGGGAAAGGCCAGAAGAAAAGGGACATTGCACCTTATAAGGGATAGCAAGAAGGAAAATCTGAGATAAGAAGAATGTGTTTCTGTTTAAATGTTTGACGGTGACAGATGTTGGTTAGTGTTGCTTTCCAGACCACAGTTGCTTGAAGGCAGTAAAGTTCACTTTTTCTGGCAGGTCATAGCTACAGCCTTGTTTGAAACACTGGTTCTTGGTTATGCTATTAAGTAGAAACTTAATAAGCATCCATATTTTCACAGTCCTAAAGCTCTATCTGGACTGAGATATGAGATGATATATGTCTCCTTCTGCACAAACACAGATGGATTCAGTTCTTTTTGGAAAGCTGCTTATAATTTTCTTTGGGGAGTTTATGCGTATCACAAATTAGAAATGTGCCTAATAAAACCTGGTATCATTTGATAATTAGAGATATGTTCAAATAACGTTTTCTAGAAAGGTGTCTAAGACTTAAAAAAATGCTGACCTCCTAGCACGAACATCTTAGACAATTTAGTAAGAGTCTTCTCTTTTCTAGAATTGCACATCTTCAAATTTCATCCTTTGCCATGAAAATTGGTTCTGAAATCTGAGCTTTCATTTAAAGAGAAAATTATCTTTGACTGTTAATGCTGAAAAGAAAGTCTTAAAAAATGTGAAGGAAAGTGTGTCTTTCTTCATGATCTTGACAATGTGAAATATGAAAACTTCATTTGAGAGATTATTAACTCTGAGACTCAGTGCTTTGATAATTTCAAGGCTTGCTCAACCACTTTAGCACTGTCCTTTTTAGCGGATGTAGCTTCTTTGCTAGCCTGTACTATCATCATTAATAGCTGTATTGATTCAGTCATTCATTTTTATATTTAATTCATTACGAAAGTGCAGCCACTAAAAAGGTTGCATAATCCAGAAATCTCAGTGCACTAAATTGGAAGTTGGAAGAAGGATGCTATAAAATGCAAGGGATGCTTCCTTCCTCTTTATCGCATGAGTCGTCCTTGTCTACTACTGACATATTGTACATGCTGTCATTTGGATAGCTTTTGAATTTTGTTCTTTCCCTCCATCTCTACATGTTGCTGCCAGGAATATTTTTTGTTTCGACAGTATTATTGGCTCTACTCCATCAGATTCCAGCAATATTGCAGTAATAGGAAGCCAATGACTCTGTAGGAGTTTTCACTGTCCTGGTGCTCTGTGAAGAGTATCCATCAGTGTATATGCTAAAATGGGTAAACACTGATAAAGGGCAGAGAACATAATTATTATCCATGTTTTTGCAGTTACAGAGCTCTGTGATGCATTCACTAGTGCTATTTATACATGTGCCATTGAGCAGTCAATAATATCTCAGTGCTTCAGTTTTAAAATAAAATAAGACTTAAAAATGCTCTAATAAGATCCAAATGCACTGAAATGCTGAAGGAAAGTTTATTTTGTTTAAATATACTTATTTTTGGTTCAAAATAACACTGTCTCCTGACGATGGAGCTGACAGAAGTTATTGTTTGCAAAGCAAACCTATGACAGTTCTGCTTCCAAAGTGTAGAGCCAAGGAAGGGGTGGAAAATGGAGGTAGGTAGACATCTGAGTCTTAAGTCATGTGGGATCATAGAATGATAGAATTGTTGAGGTTGGAAGGGACCTTTAAGATAATCAAGTCCAACCATTAACCTAACCTGACAAAAACCACTTCTAAACCATGTTCCCAGGTACCATGTCTACCCTTTTTTAAAACACCTCCAGGGATGGCGAATCCACCACCTCCCTGGACAGCCTATTCCAATGTCTGATAAATAATATTAATAGGTATATTAATAGGGATATTAATAGATAGGCTGAAGTATTAGAGAAGTCTGGGGGGAGAAGAAATGGGATAAGTGCTTTACAGGACATGCAAACACAAGCGGGTCTCTTCTGGTTGTGGATGGCACTCAGTGCTGTGTGGTAAAGGATGCTTCTGGTAGGCAACTTATATGATTCTCAGGTGTTTCACAGAGTGGACAGGTGGCATGTGAGTGTGCGTGCTGGCGTTGGTTCCCTGGGAAGAACTGACAAGGCTAGAGAAGTCTTGCTTTGGGGTCATGCTTAGAGGTACACTGGTGGATAACCCACAGCTGAAGCACAGGGGTTGTCTGCATGATGGAGAAGTAGGAAAAAAAGTGAAGGGTATCTGGGAAGGCATAAGCTCCAGCATGATCCTGCTGTCACCTGTAGGAGATTTCAGAAAAAGCCACTAGCTACTTCTTCCAAGAATACAAAATTAATCCCCCTCTACTGCAGGAGGGAAACTACCATGTTGTGTATGCTAATTTGAAGTTCTCTTTATAATTTACTTCATTTGCAAATCATTGACTTTCCATGTCATGCAAACCTAAGCTCCTGAGTGAAATATATTGTTTTAAGAAAAGGTGGACAGCAGCATAAATCAAGTACGAGCAGGTTGTTGTTCCGTGGCTTTCACTTTGGAGAACATACAGTAATGAGATTTAGAGAAGGTGGGGGCAGGGCTTGCAGTAGACAAATATGTGATGGTGACTGACAACCAAAGCAAGAGGAATAAAGGGACCCATGTTTTCAATTAACCATGTCCAAGATCAGACCTTGAAAAACATGAGATAATGCCTATGTAAAGTATGCATAATTTTTGCCAGCCTGTATCAAAATGAGACATTATCACAGTGTGCATTGGAATAAGTTGCCAGAGGCAAATGCTTGTGTGATAACTCCCCCAAGTGAATAAATAAAAAAAAAAAAACAAAACAACTTGCATGCTGTCAGCTGTAAAGTTTCATCTGTTGGCAGCCATTTTCAATTTGGGAAGCATGCTTGGCAAGTGGCAGAAACAAACCCTTTACACCCAAGAACAAGGGATAGAGAAATGGAACACATTAGACTATATATTTTTGTTTGTTTTTAATATTTTTCTAATCCTTTTTCTTTTGGGAACCCTGATCACTCATTTACATAAATTTTCACTGAGTTAATGCATTGATAGTTATCAGAGGTACACAGTATTGGAAATTCTAAATTTGTTTCTGAATTGATTTTTCTCTGATATTCTAGTGACCTATTATAGTCATCTATATATTTTTCAATATTGATGTATTTTAGTGGTATGAATCAAATATGGATTCTGCTGATAAGGAAAATCCAAAATAGCTTAATGACCTATTGGCTGGCCAGTATATCTTGCACTAGATATAGTACAAGAAAAAATATCTTGAACAGTGATTTGTCTGCTTTTATACCCAACTACATTTATTCAGGCTGAACTCTGCTCACTCATAAAAACATCTCTGCTGTTTGATAACTGGAATTTATCTTCTCTCATACACCTTATTCCTTTTATCAGAGGTAATTAACCTTGTGACTGATTCAAACCACCTTTAGTGTCTGTTAATAAAAGTCCCTTAATAATATACGTCTTAGATATTCAAAAAATGAAAATTAAGTTGATAATTTCACAATTAATATGAACTGTGAAAGTTTCTCTCCTCTTGCCTTGGTTTGTTTGGGATCTTGTTCATTTTTGCCAGTTTGGGATTTTTATATGTTGGGCCTAATTCTAATTGCTCTAATTATGTTAGTTTTTTTTTCTAGTTTTGCTCTCTTATTTTAGTGTGCCTTTTATTCTGCAGCTCTAATGGGTCAGTTGTCAAGCATGTTTTACTGTTTTATGTTTTTCCTTGAGGTTCGTTATTTGTGACCAGCCTACACAGCCATACTTTTGGAAGGATTTCCATCAGCTCTTATTGGAGTGGTACAGCAATGTCCTTTGGATGCTGCAGGTGTGTCCTCGCCATTCAGACACATGAAGCTGGTGAAAATACTGTGGCTTTGAAGACGTGGCAGGTTCCTCAGTTACACTGAGCTAAAGTTGCTAACCTCTCCAATCCATGTACAGTATTGTGCTGCAGCATTCTCCTAAAGTGAATCTAATTTCTTAGACACAGTGTGCCAGATTTTCTGTGTTGAAATATATATCTGCTCTGCATTTAGGTTCAGATTTCAGGAGCTCCGTATTGTTCCAAAGTCTTTGCTTTCTAACAGCTGTTAGACTGCAGACCTCTCAGTCGTGGCTGCAGTGAGAAAATGGCATTTTCTTGGAGATAAAGCTTAGTTATTAAATAGTTGCAAAGACTGACTTATTGCCCCCCTAGCCCCTGTGAATATCTTAGTGTGCGGCTTGGCCTTGCACATAAGGCGGTTTGAGTAGAGGCTGCGTTCAGGAGGGGCAGTCCCGTGCTTCCTCCGTCTCATCTGTTTCCACGGCTTACGTTGTACCGGGTTGAGCAGTCTGTGAGCGCAGAGTGAGTCAGTTCAGCCAACTGATTGGCTAGAAAACCTTGTTTTGGCAGATTAATCTTCTGTCAGGCAGGTCATTGCGCCAGCTGGTGCTGCGGTCGCATGGTTGCTAGTTCTGATGCTGGGGAGGAGTCGTCTGGTGGGAGGTGAGAGTGCTTCACGAGCAGCAGCCCGTGGTTTAACCAGGCCGGATATAACTTTGTACTGAATTTCAGGACCAGTGCCTGGATTTTGAGGCCTGGTGAATGGATTTTATGCAGTCATTTGTTATGCAGTTCATGCTGGACTGGGTTTTAGTCTCCAGAAACACTGAACTGTAACTGCCAACAAGAACTGAAATTGCGTAAGTCTTTATGAAGAGGGGTTTGCCTTTACATATTATGTGCGATTACAAGCTAAAGTTAATGCTGTTTAAATTCGTCTCTTCATTGCTACCTGCGTTTCCCATGGTATTAATAGAAAGCTTACCAGTCCGTAGTGCCCTAGTTTCTCTGTGTGTTTTTCTAAGCTCAGCCTCAGAAAAGCTTCTATCTAGCCCATGGACATCTCCTCTGTTTATTTTTGATTTGGTTATCAGCCCACCCCTCCACATAAGCAAGTGAAACATAATGTAAGCAGGCAGTGTTTTGCGTTACATGAAAGAAGAGGGAAGTGCTCTTTCCATACAGACCTGCGTGAGCTCTTGTGCAGCTCTTTCCAGAGCAGCAATTACAGGGGAACATCACAGACAGGCATGTTGTGAAACACTGAGATAAGACAACAGTTCACTCAAGGCAGCTCCTCAGCCCAGACAGGCACTTTCCTTCTGATCCCTGGGAAGTCCCGAGACCACTATTTAGGGTGGTCTGTAGACTCTGTAGACTCCAAGCCCTTCCCTGCAGGATGGATGATGCCCCAAAGTGTTGGGGAGAATTACTCCAGTCATTGTTCCCATTCTAGCACACTCTTGTTAGGTTTTTGGTGGAGAGGGATCTTTTCTTCTCTCATGAGAGAGCAAGTAACTTGCTTTGTCTTACAACACTTACCTCCTCTGGAAATTAATTCCATTCCCTCATTCTTAGCAATTTTGGTTTCCTCTTCCATTAATGCCTTCATCACTTATGGTAACACCTCTTGCCATCCACTTTTCTTATTTGTATTGATATTAATTCCTTTAATTTGATTTTAAGATGCTTCACTTTGCTTCCGAAATCCTTCCGGTGGTGTATGGATTATCACCTTTATCATGCCAGATATAAGATCCCCTTGCAAAACTTTCAAGTTAGCACTCTTACATTTCTTCCAGCCTTTATTTGGTGATGGTGCCCCATAAGAATCTGCAAAGCTATTTTCTGGGGGTGTGTTGTTTTCCCTCAGATCCCTCCTTAAAGCCTCCTCCTCTGTTGCAATTTTATAAAACCAATGGCTTGCTGGTGTGTTGACTTGGCTAGCTGTCAGCCTGATCACAGCTGTGCCCTTTCTCTATTTCATTCTCTCTTTCTTTCTCCTCCCTCTCTCTCACCTCTTCCCACATGTAAGCTCTCTAAGACAGGCATATTGATTTTGATTTCTTTTGAAGACAACCAAGAACCCAATGGGGGCTTGGTCCTTGATAAGGACCTCTTAGCTGCTTAGGCATGGAACTGTTGCCCCTAGTCCATGGAAATTTTTTCTCCAGTACCTGTTTTCAGCTCTAAGACTTCTTTTTCCTCCTAGTATTTTTTTTTTTTTTTACCTCTAATCTAACAATTACCCATGTTCTCATTTATATAATTTTGGAAAACAGTCACAAGTTTAAAAAAGTCTAGTGATTTCACCCAAAGTGTGATGTGTGGGTTTGTTAAAAAAAAATGAAATCAAGTTTCTTTTTTGTTCTTGGTTTCTTGTAATTTTAATTAGCAATGGTAACAATTATAGTCATTGTGATTAGAAGCTCTCTCACATGCATCATGTGGTTTACTACATGTATTATTCCATTTGCTGTGATAAAAACAAATGCTTAACTCCTGGGTGTGGAAAAAATGCTGTAGATCTTAGAAGCAGAAGTAGGATTTTGAAGCTGGCTGGCTGTGCTTGAATAACCCAGCTGAAAAAATTCTCTCTCTCATTCTTGGAATGACAGGTATACCTCAGAAAGACTTTCTCTGAATTTCATGATCTTCTTCTTCTGCTCAGTAACAAGATAGCAATATGCCTCCCCTTCTCTTACCATTAATTGGCTGCAATTCTATACTAATATATTTCTAAGGTCCCAAATGCACCTTTTAAATGTTCGTTGCTATGTAGTGAAACCTGTGTCAAACAGCTCAAGGAACTGCTTTCTTAAAGGACGTGGGTTTTTAATGCAGTTGGCTAAAAATATGAAAAAAAAGCTTATGGCTAAAACATAGCTACTAGAGATCAACAGTTTTATTCTTTGTAAGACTCTCAAGGACCAAATCAACTCAAAAGTTCTTCACTGAAATCAGAAGCAATTCCAAATCAACAAGTATGTAATGGAGAGCAGAAATCAGTTCTTCAATTAGAAACAATTTTGTTTCTAAAAAACCAGTAGTAATAAAACACAAGCTTTTCCTTTTTTTTTTTTTTTAAGAAAGGACCATGTTTCACTGAGATAATGAAATTTCCCTTAAACAGGTATGAAATGAAAATTTTCATTCAGTGAGTGCTGCTTCAGGCTCTGAACCCGGGAAAATCCCATATTTAACCTGAAGCACTTACATAAGAAAATCTCAGTAATACATCTTAACTACGTGATATCTCAGTATAAAAATGTAATTCTACATCTATGCAAAGGTATAGTGCTGCATTTGGAACTAATTCTGGACAACAACAGATGGTGCCAAAATGCGGATCAATTGACAAAGACAATGAATAATTACAAAATGACCTAAGATCTGTGAGATACCTCAGCTGATTTCCTAGGGCAGCGTTGGTTATTTTATTAAGATGGTATTTGCTAAAAATTTCTATGTACATATGTATTTCCCCTTTCTTATCCTTTCAAGCCCTTAGCACAGTTCATAATCCTTTGGGTTGTCTTTTGTTTTGGTTTTTGCTCTCCTCTTGTCACATCTCAGTTGAATCAGGATGATAAAATAAACTTTGGATGCATGCAGCGCTGATTCCGTTCTTTTATTCAAGGCAGTCTCAATCGCTTTGTACAGTGTAAGTGAAACATCTTCTGCCTGACCTCCAAAGACCTTTCTGATGTCTTGTGCACTATTCCCTGATGTTGTATACTCCCTATATTTAATAATATCTGTTTCACTGCCCAGTACTGTTCCCTTCTCTTTACTGATCTCCTTGTTCTATTTGTTTCTTCCTTCCTTTCTGGTTTTTATAAATCCCCCTCTTTTCCTCCAGGAAAGAGCAGCTGCTTGAGTTAGGTAATTAACTGATGCACACCAGATCAAAAGGCTGAAGATAGGTCTGGAATCTGAAAGTTCATTCAATTGCAATGTTTAAATGACTCCTGGAAACTTCCTGGATAAAAACACTGAGATAGTTGCTTCATGATATTTTTTCATTATACTCAGGCAGCTACTTGTAAAGAATTCCAGATACCGACACAAATCACCCAAATGCTTGAGCAATGATGGGAAGATCACTCCAGCATGGCTTAAGGTAGGGGCAGTGCTGGATGGGACATATGACATTCTCTTTGTGAACTTTATGCCAATGTGAGAACTATGTCTAAGAGCCACTTACCTTCTAACCAAGGCATAGACTCTTTAACTGAGGCCACTTCTCTCCTTCCTGCCCCAGACATTATTGATACATTTTTGGGGGGCTGAAAATGATGGACAGCAGAATTTCAAAAGCTTTTGTGTATGTGTGTGGTTTATTCCACTGAGCCCCGCAAAGAGCATGTATGTTGAAGGGCAGAGAAGGTTTTCAGGATAGTCCTTCGTGTGCAAAACCACTCCAGTGACATTTTTGTCATCATTCAGTGTAGCTCTAATTGTGTTTTAGTTTAATAGAGGCTTCAGCCATGGACAAGAAAACTGTAATAAAACTGTACGTCCTTTTTCTATCCTCACCCCTGCAAAGCAGAGCTCTTCCCACCATTTCTTTCATTTTTAATGCTGATTATCCATGTTTTAAGCTGTAAAATTCATCCTTGACTAATAATACCGATAGAGAAAAGACTATATTTAATACACTTCTCTGGTTGAAACATTAGACACTGGCATTCAGCTTCCAGGGAGAAATAAAACAAAACAGTGTTGGAATCATTTGTGACAAAGCAGGAAATGGCTTGGGCATGCTTTCTTACTCTTGTCCTCAAACATGATTATGTTCTTCTGCTGCTTGGATATTGACTTATCAGCATCAGGATTAGAATTTGCAATGAATAAATTATGAGGGAAAAAGTCTGTTACTGTCCAAGAATAATCAGACATATGAGATACTGCTTTCAGGGGGATGCTCAAGCTGTATTAGCAGTGGTTTCTGACTTTTGTCGGGCATTGCCATAAGGTCAGAGTACTGTCCCTCTGCCTTTTCATGTTCTGCACTGTTACTGCTATGTTCCTGTTAGTGCAAAGTTATTGGAAAATTTATAGCCCTGTGTGAAGCACTCACTAATATTATTGGTATAGTGATAAGTAATTTGGGGAAAAGAAAGAGGGATTTGGGAAAGAAGGTGAATGAAGATTGCATAGGAAGTTGACACAGATTGAAAATCTCTTTTAATAGTGAAACATTTCTGCTCAGATGTGCTCTGAGGTGGTAGCATCCCAAAGTTAGCCTATGCATAAGCTTACTCTGGGTGTAAGGATGTTGACTGTGGAGGCTTATTCCTATTGCTGTCCCTGGGATCAGTTTGGCTCAGCCATATGTGACTAGGTTATAGGGACCAGGGATAAACCCAAAGGCTTGGTGGGCTGAAGCCTGCCATGATACCTCCACACCAATCATTTCTGTCAGTTGTAGGAATAACCATTTTGTCCTTTGGAGAAGACTATGGGAAGGGCACTGAAGGGTTGGATGCTTTCAGGGAGCTTTGCCCTGCAGCTTCACTCAAGACAGGGCAGCTTGAGCAGCTGATTGGAGTCCTACCTTTAAGGGATACCCCAGACTGTGCTGGCAAATTCAGACATGCAGCACCACGGACCCTTGCTCAAAATCACACAATCACAAAATGGTCAGGGTTGGAAGGGACCTCTGGAGATGATCTAGTCCAGCCCCCTGCCAGAGCAGGGTCACTTACAGCAGGTTGCACAGGACAGCGTCCAGGTGGGTTTTGAATGTCTCCAGTGTGGGAGACTCCACAACCTCTCTGGGCAGCCTGTTCCAGTGCTCTGCCACCCTCAAAGTAAAGAAGTTCCTCCTCATGTTAAGATAGAACTTCCTATGTTCAAGTTTGTGCCCATTACGTCTTGTCCTATCACTGGGCGTCACTGAAAAAAGACTGTTCCCATCTACCTGGCACCTTCCCTTTAAGTATTTGTAACTATTGATGAGATCTCCCCTCAATCTTCTTTTCTCTAGACTAAAAAGACCCAAGTGCCTCAGACTTTCCTTGTAAGAAAGATGCTCCAATCCCCTAATCATCTTTGTAGCCCTTTGCTGGACCCTCTCCAGCAGTTCCCTGTCCTTCTTGAACCAGGGAGCCCAGAACTGGACACAATACTCCAGATGCGGCCTCACCAGGGCAGAGTAGAGGGGGAGGATGACCTCCCTCCCCCTGCTGGCCACACTCTTCTTGATGCACCCCAGGATGCCATTGGCCTTCTTGGCCACCAAGAAGACTGTGCATGGGCAGTATGGTGTCTTGGCTTAAACCCAGGTAAAAACCCACATTGGATTTTCCAATGACAACTGTCAGAATGGGCATTTGGCAAGGGGAAGCAGCCCTACTGAGGGCAGTGGTGAGTAAGGAATTGCACACGTGGTCTGCATTTTGCAGTAATTGAGCGGCAGCAGGCACCCTGTGAAGTTCACAGCTGCTGCCTCTAAATCTTGCTTGGGTTTCCCTGTGGTCCTACTCTGGGGGTCTTCTTCCTATGAGTAGTGCTCACCCTGCCGGGGGTGAAGGGGGCTCCATTCATGCAGGCACATGAAGGGAAAAAGGAACCACCCCTGGTAAAAGGTGGCAGCATCATGCTACAGTCTGGATCACAGCTCACATTTTCCAAGAGGAAGTTGGACCCATGGCCCCATCTACCCATCACCTGCCTTGGGAGAGAGCAGTCTATCCCCACTGATTTTAATCATGAAGAAAAGAGAACCTTTAATAGTCTTCCTCCGTGCCCTGAAGCCCCTATGGAGAAGCCAGAAATATCATCTGGCCCTCAACACTTGCCCAAACAAATTGAATCTATTTATTACTGCCAAAATGTGTACTTTCTGTTTTGTTTACATTTGGAGAATTGTGGTCTTAGACAAATTGTGATTGCTTCCAAGTAAAATACTCTGTTCCTTGTTATTGCTTTCAGACTTCAAAGATAGACTGAGGGGCTGAAAGTGTCAATATGTTATTAATTCCACAGTGGCAAGTTCCTGGCACCAGTCATTCAGATGAAGAGCTGTGATAAAGTGAAGCAGTTTAAAATTACAGCAAGTTCAAGGTAGATATAGTACCTCATTCACAGTATCTTCAGGCGAAATACTGAGATGAAATTGGTGAACTTTGATTGATTGTTTGTTAATCACACCAACGGACCGAGTTGACGAAATCACCTGCCCTTGCAAGATAGTGTGCAGCCATTCATTTCTATCCTGTCATTCATGCAATTTGTGCAAGAAATGGCTTCTAAAAATGAATTAAAATTGATGCAAGTAGCATGTAGTGCAGATGCAGCTCGTGAATTCCAGCAACACCCATTTCGCAGGGGCAGGGGAGACAAATGAACTTTAATTTTTCTCCCAATCATATTTGATGAAGATGAACTGGATTAGAGTATGATTGCAGACAGAAAAATCGCTCTGAAGGAAGGGTATCACCTTGCCTTGCATATCAACTCCCAGAGTCCTGAAATGCATTTGCTCACGTCTATGGAAGAAAGATCCTCCTGCCATTGCCCCACAGTGCCAGTACAGTGGTGAAGTTGCAGCTTCAAAGATTGGCTCTGTGCATCCTTCCTCATATGTTATACTGAAGTCTTTTGACATATACTGTCATTTCAGCACCTCTTTTCGCACCAACTCAGTGTGAAAAGTCCATGTTGCAGAGCTGAGCTGAAGCACTGTGGTTTTTCAGATTTTTACATGTAGTTACCTGCCATCTTTCACTTCCACTATAATGAGCTTCCAGTTCATTTCAGTGGTCTCTGAGTGCTCTTCCAGGAGCGGCTGAGCCACTCTGGTGCTTTGCTGCTGCCGGGACTGAGAGCCTTGCTCCTGCTCTGTCCTGTCCGCTTTCCATGGCTTCACCATCTACCCCTCTCTTGCACTGGCTGTGCTGCTTTTTTTGACACTCCTATGATCTTATTTAATCTACGGAAATGGCAGAAGCATCCAGGGTTTCCTGCATGGAGTAGTTTTGTGCCGTTTTGATGTTCACACACCGTGCCTGCTGTCATTGAGCGGGCAGTGCTGAGGGAAGAGGTGGCCAGAGAAGTCAGGGAGACCTCGCCTGGTGGGCCACTGTATCTGCTCACCCACCTCGCCTGACTTCAACTGACTCAGCTGAAGTCAGTTCAGTCCATCTGATGTGTGAGCAGTGTAACAGCACCCAAGCTGGCTGCAGAGACGGACGCAAAGCGAGACTGTGCGTCACTCCGGCAGTGCCTTGCGTAGTGATGGGTTGGACCCCTTCCCGAAACTGTTCCCATTTCCTTCTCTGAACAGCAGCAAGTAGAAGTAATAACTCTTTTTATGTGTATTTGAGGAAGAGCACGGGGCTGCTCGTACCTCTACAACTGAGGAGGGAACCACGCATGATGCTGAGGAGAGCGAGGGTGAAGTGTGCAGGTGGGACCTGGGAAGGTGCAGGGCTGCAGGTGGAGGGCAGCCCTCTGTCCTGTGAAGCGTCGCTGAGGGCATGGAGGAGTCCTACACAAGCAAAGGTCCTGAGAACAGCTGAATTTGTGTGGAGAGTCCATGTTGAATTTGCAGTGCTGGCAGCACAAAAAGCATACTTTGATTTGCAAATGGCTGCATTTTATATGTAAATTACTGAAAAAGATAAATGCGGAACCCCACAAAGTCGCTTTTAGTTAACGTCAGAATGCAATTAACATCAGAATGTAATCCAATTTTAATGAATACAGCCTAAACTTTTAAAGAGCTTTCACTTAATTGGAAAAATGTTTATTTGCTGTGTTCGTCTTTTTTGTCTTAACGAATATTTGAGATGCATTTGGAATACATTGCATAACACCAATAAAATTTTTACTAGCAATATGTCTGGGTTTGTGTGTGTTTGAATAAGTTTACTTTCCTATTTTTATACCAGATTGTAATGCAGGAACTCTATTATCCATCTTGCAGCCTGCAAAATAAGCAACAATTAAAGGACTCACTGGGACTAATTAAAAATGATTCTTGCTGTTCACTCCTTACTTTCACACAGGGCGACTCAGAAGTTGTACATCAAAATTGTAGACATATTTCTTGTCCTTTTATACCTTCCACCTGATCCATGAAAACTGGCCGCCCACTACAGGTACTTTGCGGTGGGAAAATTCTCCTCCTCTTCAAGACCGTTAGGCCAGTATGCATCTCTTCATAAAGAGAGATAGTCCTCTCCCACTCTGGTAGAGCAGAATCTCAGCTAGGCTTTCCAGAAAGTGAGCGCAATGCCCAGGACTTTGGCTGTGTAAGGGGGCTGGCCACACTGGGAAATTGCTTTTTAGGAACAAATGGAGCTGAGAGTGGGACAGGATGGTTTGCAACAAGTTAAGAGGGCAGAGGTGCAAAGGGTGGGAGATTGTAGCAGAGACGGACATTTGGATAGTTACTTATCACATAGTGAAATGCGAGGGCTTTGGTAATGGCTGAGGATTTCTGTTTTGAAACAATCAATCATATACAAAAGGATGCACTACACAGGTTTTTGTATGGCTGTGGTCCTAATTTAAAATGGCAGGAGATAAAAATGCAGAGGTTAAACATATTCTTATTCTCTCTTCACCATCCTTCTCTGCCTTTGTTTTGTTTTGTGGGTTTTTTTTTTTTGGGTAGTATTTTTAAATGAATTCCTCAATATGAAAAAAAAGCGCTTTTCTTCTCAGACTTTAAGAAAGCCTCTAGAATTAAACCACAAAGTGTTAGAGCTGTGTGATATGTCAGGTTCATGCTGAAATAAGGCTTTATTTTTGCACATAAAGGAGGGGATATCATTCTCCAGATCAAAAGACCTTGTTATCCATTCATTCTACCCAGTTTGGGTTTTATGCAGTTTCTAATTTTTGTATAGTAAGAATGACAATCATGAAAATGATTACAATCAAACTTACACCATTGAAAAGAGACAGAGGCATAGGAGGATGTTTCAATTTAATTTAATTCCAATTTTAGCAGAAATAATTGAAGTGTTCTTTTATCCAGATCTCTATTATCACTGAAATTTTAAGTGAATATATTTACTGTCTATATCTGCCAGTCAAATTCTAATTTTTTCAAATTCAGAAATATTGTGGATTTATGGCACTCTAAATTCCTACGGACAAGCTATGATTAGGCAGGCAAGAAATTACCTTCCCTGCCAAATGAATTTGTCTTCCATGTTAATTACAGAAAATAATACCTACTGTTACAATAAAGATCAAAATTTCAAAAAGAAAAGATTAATACCTTTACTCATTAATAAATTGAAATGTATGTGACTGTTAGCATAGCAACACCTTGCTCCGGCAAGATTTCTCAGGGACTATTCTGGCTCTCTGAAACAAACACTGAGATCTCTAATGATAGATGAACTGACGCAGAGACACGGGGTTTGTTGAACTGAGGACCTGTATAATGAACTGTAGGAACCATGGCGAAAAAAATGTTTTGCGTCCCCTCGCTCCCCCAGATGGTCAACCAGTCCTGAGTACTATTTCTCAGGGTGTAATGAAGTCTTAAATCATAGACTATATACACTTCCATTCTCTGTTTTTCCATGGAGCAAATGAGAACACAAAATTGTGTGAATAGCAGAACCTGCTAATTTATCTGGGAAAGGATAGCGATTAGGAGCCACCACACATTTTGGTCTAAATCTCCATTAATTTGTTGACCAGAAATGAAGATTTTCAAAAATGTCTATCTGTTCTTCAGGTTTCTCCACATCTGAACGTTCAGCTTAGAGGCATGCAAAGGTTGAAGGGGGAAAGCAGGTTAAAGCCATATAAACCTATTTTGAATATGCCCTTTGCACGCCACATTTGATGAAATATCTTGAATGAGCACATCTCAAATGTAGCGACTTCCAACTGGCCCGGCATCGCAGACTGGGAAAACTAGAATGTACTTAACTGCTCCCACCACTGAAATAGTACAGCATAGCACCTGCAAAGGTGGGATCTGACAGAGGCCTTGTATTTTTCTGGTATGCAGAGAGGTTTTCATCTTACCCAGTGTTTTTTCTTGTTTTCTTTAAAGGGCAACACCTGTCTCTTGAAACCAGAAGTGTAAGAAAAATTAGAAGCCAGAATTGTGTGAATAGCAGAAACTGCTAATATTTATCTGGGAGAAGAATTGTGATTAGGAGCCACCACACAAACGCACAAGGCATGATCAAGTAGCACTATGTGAACTCAAGTAGGCATTTTAATCTCTCTAAAGCAGGCTATGAATGAGTTCCCTTGTGAACTAATCAGGTGGGGTTTTATATTCTTTGTATCATATTTAATTATAAAATAAATAGGTATTTCCTATTGCTGATAAACTGTTGAAACAACATACCCAAATGCATGGAGAGGTCAAATTACCTATTTCCTGAAGAAACCAGTCAGGGCACTTTTTGAAGATCTAAAGATTATAAGCTGATACTAGCAATTTCTTCTTTTTTCTTTTTATATGACCTCAAAGTG
Organism: Ibidorhyncha struthersii; assembly: GCA_013398815.1. Classification (NCBI taxonomy): domain Eukaryota; kingdom Metazoa; phylum Chordata; class Aves; order Charadriiformes; family Charadriidae; genus Ibidorhyncha; species Ibidorhyncha struthersii. Next base: position 306,761 of record VZSZ01003590.1, read on the forward strand.
GCATAAACTTGAGATGTAGTCTCATATTTGATAACAGCTTTGCCTCACCCACCCACCCCACCACCCAAAAAAAAGAGAATTGTAGCATTTCCCTGTTTATTTGTGCCCTTACCAGCTGCCTTCCTTTGCTAGCACCAGTGGTTGTGTGGCAGCTTCATGAACCAGCTGGGCAAAAAAGCCACATTTCTCTGACCTGATTTATCATATGCCTCTGTAAGTGGCTAAAAATGGGAAGAGCATGTAGGGATTGAAATTAATGGCCAAGGGGAATGAAGAGAGGGAGGACTGCTGGTTTTGGCAGCTGCGGTGTTGAAGGTGTTTGCTGAGGACTGTAGTTTCATGCTACGCTTAACCCAGTGAAACTGCAGGCTGCCAGCAAAGGATAGTCCCTCTTCTTCTCCATCTGTAGTGATCATGGGCCAAGTCTGTGGAAAGTCAACCAACCTAAACACAAGTTCTCCATTGGATCTGCTCTCTAAGCAGGCTCATCTTGTAGCCTTCTCCTTGCTATACCAAACGCAGGTGGGAGAAGGGACTTTACTATCAAGGTGAGGGATATGGAGAGGAAAAGCGATAGCCTTTTGTTGACAACCTGCATGCGTACTGAACTAGAGAGACAGCAAATGTCAGTCCTCATGCCTTGCTTTATGATAGCTGTTGAAGTTGGAATTTCACTGGTCTACAGGAATAAGGCTCCATAGCATTTTTATTGGCATTTGTTTCTCTGACTTCCTGGATGACTTAAAAAAATTCCATCTTGGAGCTATAAAATATTTTCTGAAGAGCTGTAGGCTGCTTATTTTGGCTCTTCCAAGGCTTTAAATATCAATAGTACTGTTATAAATTGTAGCCACCAATACAGGCCTCCATAAGCTAGCATAAGTTACAGAATGCACAATAAGGATGATCCCTGCTCTTAGAATCTTACAATTTAAGTAAGGAAAAGGAAGCTTTAGTCTTGTTATTAAAGGTGAACTGAATCTCAGTGAAATGAAATAGAAAATATTCCTTTTGCAAAGGCAAGTCAAATGTCTGATTTTTATTGAAAACTTCCCCCTTCTCGTGGTCTTGCTCAAAGTCACATGGACAAGAACAAAGAGTGGAAATCAGATTTTCTGAGTCTCAGCCCTGCATCTTAATCAGTCATGATAGTAATTTTTCATTTCTATATACTTTAAAAAGAATTAAATTACCTTATTAAGAGAAGGTAGGACTGCTTAGTTAGTGCCAGAGAAACTGATTAAATACCTTATGCTGATAGAAAGATCCATTGGTTACTATTAAACAAAATGGTCTGGATGCAGCCTCAAGCTCAAAAGGTCATGAAATTATTGTCAAGAGCTGCTAAAGGAGAATTTCTGTACTTGCCTTGTTTCTTACATTCCTTATCCAGGCATTTGCTATAGAGGTCCATCCCAAAAAACCTTAAGGCTGTTCCTAATTAGAGGAAGAGAACAGAAAGAAGGTGATGAATCTAGAAGGGGAAAAAAACTATTAAAACTCTCCAGATGACCCTCAGGACAAATGGGATGAGAATAAGGATCACTACCGGAATCAGGATAACTGGGCTAAATTGTCTTTTGGTTGGGAGAAGAGTATAGTGTGTTGTCTAGTCTTAAAATTTTAAATCCGAAAACATTCATGATGTTGATGAAGAAGTTATAGAAGGCCCTATTGGTTTGCGGGGGCAGGTAAACTCAGCTTGCCTGACCTTCAGATGGGAGGAGACCCATTTGGTCTATTAACATTTGCATGCAGAAGCTGTCAATCTCTATTAACTGTTGCAGATTTAATTACTACTGACACACATAGGTCACTATGCAGTTAAAAAGTGGGTTGTTCCTGGGTGGCAGGAGGAAGGGAAGAAAACATGTCTGACTTTGTTTTTTTTCTCATATCAGTCCTTTCAGACCATTGACATCTGCATTTCTGTTTCTTCCTGAAACACCAAACTTGCCAGAATGATGAGCTCCAGTATGAAAAGTGTTTTAAGAAAGTTTCCTGTTTCCATTTATCCATTATTTCCTTTTCCTTTGCCTCTTGCTGCGTAGGTTGTCTGTACCACTGCCCTAAGTGACAACCAGTGGTAGTAACGAGGCTGCAGACTTCTCTCTAATTGAACCCTGTCAGTCCTTCCCATTAAGCCCGCAGGATGTGTGCCAGCTCATTAATCCAAACTACCACTGTAATTTCTCCTCTCCTTTCCCCACCTCATCCCCAGCCTGGCGTTTGTGCAGATAACGAATGCCCTTTTTTACATGTCATGTGCAGGAATCAGCTCCTAATTGCTGCTGCTGTTGCCAGCCTGGCTGGGACCACCTTACAGCTCTTCAGTCAGTAGGAAGAAGCTGAAGAACTGGGAGTTGGTGGTACCAGTGCTCTCAATTATGAGCAAGATCTAGGATGGCCGTGTTGGTCACCCAGTACTAAGAATGGAGGATCCTGGCAGCCAGGTCCCTGTCTGGAGCCTGTATGGTGTGTCTAAGCTATCTGCTATCGCGGTGGAGGGAGGACAGCTCTTTAGAAGAGCCTGTGTGCTGCACAGGGACAGGAGACTGTAAGCACAACGTCTACATTCACGTTGTCTGTGGCATCCCTCTTGAAGATGGGCAGCCGGGATTGCAAGAGCCTGAGATCCACTGGAGGTGAGCAAGCCTCTCTGGCCAGAGGTGGAAAGGCTTTTCTGCTTTGTTTTAACTCTAATAACTAATGTACTGGTGTGTTCTGTATTTATGAACTGAAAGCTGCTCTTGCTGCTGTAATTTAATGCCACTGTGTGTGCAGATGTGCTCACGCTAAACCCCACAGGGACTGTGGCAGGCTCTGCTCCAGCCTGGAGCTCTAGCTGCCTGCGTGCATCTGCAAATATGTAAGGTGTGTAGCAAGCACTCAGGTTGGTGGGGGGATAGTCAGTGAACTTTTGGGATAGGCAGAGCTAAAGCTGTCTGGGTCGTTCTCTTAACGCTAGCTCCCATCATCCTTCCACATCACGCCCTTGCTTCGCTTCTCCCCCTTCCCCCTGCAAAGAATCACTGAAAACACCTATATGCTTTTGGTGGGCTGTTGCAACACAGTTTCCTTTTTATATTAATCTGTAGCTAGTGCTGGCAGAGATGGTTTATAGTCTTCGTTATTGGAAGTCTGCTGCTCCTTGTTAGTGCTGTGGACTGCCTTTTTTTTTTTTTTTTTTTTTTTTTTCTGTAAATACAGATAGTATTTATCCAACTTTATGTGACACTAATGTTTTGATTTGCAAGAATAGGCTCATAAATCAGAAATACTGTGCATTGCGAATCACTTGAAAACACAACATTTTCAAAGAGATAGAGTGTATTTTTCTATGGTGTTTGAGTGTATTTTGTGAGTCATTTCTACATAATATTTGAAAAAGCATTAAAATGTAAGTCAGAACAGTAAAACTCATTGCAAGAGGTTAATACTCAATGACTGTGCTGCTATACAAAAGATCATACTTCCAACCAATTTGTATAGTCAGGTTCTTTTGGTTGGAGTATAATCTAAAGCTTCAGGAATAAGAGAATTTTCATCACAATGCGAATCTCTATTGAGAAAAAGAAAATAACTTTGACATTATATAACCTGGAAACATCTGTCTACACATTTATGCTTAACCATTAAAATGAAAAATGTCATTTAAGCTTGGAAATTAAAGTCCTGCCCCTTTAAGGTAGCATTTTGCACCTTTACATAGTCAAAGATGACTGCAGACACTGTGCCAATGCACCTTCAAGGTGCAGTGGTAGTACACTGAAATTTGCCAGGTTGGAGTTTTGAATTGAGTTCTAGTGACAACCTTGGCCCTTTATATCTCCCTTTTAAGTTAGCAAGCCAGAAAACAGCATCCTGTTAATAATTGTGTGTGTTGGCATAACATATATGCCCGAGAAGAAGGAACTAGGGCTGAAATGTCTTAAATGAGTGTGAAATGAACTAGCAGAAAAGAGTTGCCTAATAGGTGTGTTTTTTAAACTATGGGTCAAACATAACCATCCTGGAAACCTTAAGGATACTTCAAAGTGGTCTTTTAAGATGATAGACTGCTTATTAGGGGTGGTGATGTGAGTGCTCTCAGTACGTTAATTATCCGTTACCTAGGCTTCTGTGTTTCGAAGGATACAGTCAATTGAAGGTCTCACTTTGTTGGTATGTGGAAAAATAAGATGCTAGATAAGCTGCTTTTCATATTTTTTTTCTATACAGAAAACCTTTGTATGGCCACTGAGGAGGACTGACCATGTCTGGGAAGTGTGACTGGTAGCAAAAGAAAAGCAGAAATCAGTAAACATTGCAGAAATCACACGGCTGAGTGAAAACTGCCACGCTGTTGAAAGAATAGCAGACTTGGAGTTATTTTCCTTTGTTGGCTTTTAAGTTTCTGGGCCTTTAGGATCTATTCAATTTATGCTTTTGTGTTTTGTTTTGTTTTGTTTTTTTTCCCCCTTAAACTATGGGATCTGGAGACTTCCTTTTTTAAGAGGAAGTTTAAGGGTGCTTTTAAGATAGCTGTATTTCTATAATTACAGATAGCAGATAATATTAGAAATAAAATAGTAGACAGGGTCACTCAAATTATGTTGCCTAGCTTACTCCTAGCTCCATTTATTTGACTAAACCTCCTGGCATCTGTTTTGCTTTGGTCCTGAAACCCTTGAGATGGCTTTTGTTCTGCAGCAGGTAAACTGTGTGCCTGGAGACCTGGTTGGTAACAAGATCCTATAGATCCAGATGCAGGGGTAAGTTTAGGAAAGCAGCTAATGTGGCTTAGCCAAATACTCTTGTCATGTACTTTTAACAAGACCTCTCGTCTGATAACTTTCAGCTGTAAATCCCTAGGCCAGTCCAACCTCTCCAGAGGTTTCTCTGACTTGCATGAGGTGTCGCTCTGCCAGCTGGGAGCATCTGGAAGAGGAAAGTCACGCTCTGCTTTTCATTAAGACTCTCTGGGGCTGCAGGACAGGTGGGATGGTGGGTGCAAAAGTGAAAAGTATGGGGCTATAAGCAACTGGATGCAAACTAACTTAAAAATGTATCAGGCTAGTTACAGAAAGCTCTGCTTTGTATTTTAGGTGGTGCTTTTATTCTAGTTTCCCATAGAAACCTATGTGCTTAGTTCCAAACGTGATGCAGATGTGATCAGAAATTTCCTAAGGCCATCTGCTTGAATTTCACTCTAGAGTATTGCCTGCATGATAATTGGTGTTTTTATTAAGCTTTCTAGTAAGCTTTGTTCTTCCTAAACATAAAGCAGCACTGAAAGAACAGCAGGTAGACTTTGTGTGTTGTAAAATTGCCTGTATTAGAAGCCAGTTTCCTTCTAGTCTGGTGGAATGACAATTCTGTCATACTCTAAATAGCTTTTCATTATCACTTAATACCTGTACATGCAACAGTGTGAAAAGTGTACTTATTTTTATGCTTTTTATCACTGTTGTTAAATACTTCTTTTGTTTATATAAAGTTTGTTATTCTGAATGTATAATGTACTTGAGGTCAAACTTGGCAGTATTATGGGTTTTTCCCTTTTCTCACCACTGCTGAATTTGAAGGCAGAAAGTTTAGGTTCTTTAAAAACTGTAATAGCTGAATGTTTGCTGGATTGTTGAGGATATATCTGCTTGTTTTCTTTAAATGTAGAGAATATGCATGTAGAAAGGCAGAAAGAAAATGGAAAAACTCTGTTCAGAAGTCTTACTCTCAAGCTAAGAGACAAAAAGTTTAAAGATGGTCTAATTTCTTTCTCCTAGAAGATATTCCTTGTTTGAATATTTCCTGGTGCTGTCTTTCCTCTCCTCTATTGCCCATGAGAGTGCAGGAAAGGTGGAGAAAAAAGTGGCTTCGGAGCACTGCAGATCTGAGATCCCTGAGGGAAATCCAGGAAATCCTGCTTCTGCAGGTCCCTAAGCTCTCAGGTGGATGGGTCCAAGGAAATCACCTGTGTTGCTATTTCAGTTTAGTATGTCAGTGTTGCCACGAAGTGAAAGTCATCTGTAGGCAGAATTCAGATTGCTTTTCGCATGTGTTGGTGCTCATCGGGAGACAGAGGCTGTCGGTGGGATTAGAATCATAGAACACCAGGTTAGAAGGGACCTCAAGGATCATCTGGTCCAACTCTTCTTGGCAAAAGCACAGTCTAGATAAGATAGCCCAGCACCCTGTCCAGCTGAACCTTAAGTGTCCAATGATGGGGAATCCACCACTTACCAGGGAAGATTTTCACAATCAACCATTGGAATAAACTTTCCTCTTGTGTCAAGTCGGAATGTCCCTAGGAGTAACTTGTACCCATTACCCCTCATCTTTTCGATGTGACTCTTTGTAAAAAGGGAGTCTCCTTCTTCTTTGTAGACACCCTTTAAATACTGGAACATGGTGATAAGGTCTCCCCTGAGCCTTCTTTTCCCAAGGCTGAACAAACCCAGTTCTCTCAGCCTTTCCTCATATGGCAGGCTTCCCTGACTTTTGATCATCTCGGTGGCCCTTCTCTGGACCCCCTCCAGCCTGTTCACATCTTTTTTTGCATAGTGGGGACCAAAACTGAACACACTATTCCAGCTGTGGCCTGACAAGTGCTGAGTGGGATAATGACTTCTTTATCTCTGCTGGTGACGCTTGGGTTGATGCAACCCAGTGTCCAGCTTTCTTTGCTGTGGTGGCACACTGTTCACTCATTTTGAGCTTGTTGTCCACCACCCTGGGTCCCTTTCTACAGATATGCTCCCCAGCTGGGTAGATCCCAGCATGTGCTGCTCTCCTGGATTATGTTTTCCCCCGACTTTACACTTGTCCTTGCAGAAATTCGTAAGGTTCTTGTTAGATCACTCTTCCAGCCTATCCAGGTCTTCCTGCAGGTTGGCTCTCTCTTCTGAAGTGTCCACTTCCACACTCAGTTTGGTGTCATCAGCAAACTTTGTCAAGGTACACTTGATCCCATCATGCAGATCATTTATATTAAACAAGTATTAAACTAGCTTAGCTACTTCTCTGCTAATGCAGTCCCGAGGCAGTAATTTGGACACTGTCCAGCCCTATTGCTTCTTCTCTGGGCCTCGCTCATTTGGAGGAGATAAGCGAACAGCCCAAAAATATTGGCTGTGCTGCATCAGGCTGTTGTGTTTGAGACCAAAAGTCTGAGATGCCCTGGCTCTGTTGGAGGTGGCTCTGTGGTGATCCCTATGGGGTTCACCTCACTCTTGCCTGGGTGGTGGGGAACAGCGCTAGACAGAAATGGTCCCTCTGTGTTGTCTTAACTCTCATTTTTGTTGGAGACCCCGTGGCACAGTTTTTGTCTGGGCTGGGGAAGTCATTTCTGGGCTTAATACAAGCTTCTCACACAAACCTTGCTCTTTTCTTAGATGATTTAAGGCTAATATGTTTTGTTATATTTTGCATTATATAGTAAACAGGACTGACTTGGTAGAGAATTTCCAAGCAGGACTTGTTATTATGACTTTGATTTCACAAATTAAGATACGACTTTTGAATGCCTCTGGTCACTAGATGGAGAACTGTATACGAGTAAATTTATCATCTTTCCCCCCCCTTCCCTAATACCATTGCTTTGCGACTATAAGCCACAGTATGTGTGACTTCTGGCAATTCAACCGCTGCAGCTCATCAGATAATCTTTGAACGTACTAGTAGCTGATGAGACAGGTACTTCACAGACAATTTCATGGCTCCATCCAACAGAAGATTTAATCATCTTCAAACACCAAAAATCACTCAAATAATTTCAACGCTGGAGAAAGGCAGTAGTCACTGCAGAACTGATTAAAAGAGAAAACATAAACTGATTTTTGGTGGATGTGGGTGCAGTGTCAAAATAGTCACTTATGCTGTGGACTCAAAGGACTCAAAGCTTGCAAAATCACAGTGCCAGAAAGAAGGGTTGAATACAGTGTTGAGAGTACAGTAAGATACGCATGCGCCTTTCCTGAGAAGGTTTACATCATGTTTGTATAAACTAGCTGCTGATATGTGGTACAAATGTAAATAATTGTAGGCATCATAAATGGGAATACCTATTTCCCAACCCTTTCTATTAGAAGACAGTTACATTGCATTATCATGTCTGAAGTTGTTTGAAACACTCCTGAATGTTACACTTTCGGTAGAAATATTCCATGGCTCATATATGTCTCAAAAAATCTTTGAGGGAAAGAGGATTATATGAAAATTATATCAAAAGCAACTCCACCGTTTGTCAGAGCAAGTCTATGAGAACTGAGTTGTTTTGCCCATGTTAGACTCCCACAGGAATGTTGCTGAGAAGCTTGAGCATAGCTCTTCTCTGACTGAAGTGCTTTTGAAATTCTGTCAAATTGTGTATCTCTTTGCCATTTTGTAAGTAGGGTTTCTTGGGGCGTGGGTGTCATTTTTAACAGTAGCTCAAATCTGATTATGAACCTCTGGAATCTGTTTTCACAGTTACTTACTTACAATATCACAGCTGGCTGAAACTTGGCATGCCTGTTTTCAATGAAATGCCAACACTGAATTTTCCTCTTTTGAATGAGGATGAAAACAAACATTAATTTGTCCATAAAACTGATTTTTCAAAAAACATTATTTCAGCTTCATTGAAGCAGTATTTTAAGGAAATCAAAACATTGTATTCGGCTTTTGACTCCTCTAATTGTTCCATGTAATAAGAAATAACGTTCTAAATGATACGTCTTCAAACGAAGCATGGCTTTTTAGAATGAAAAAATGATAGAATTCAAAACATCAATTTTTGTTGTTGCTGTTCTGCTTCTGTTCTTTGATTAAAATGCTGAAAAGGAACACTCAAACTTTCAGTTTCATCAGAATGGCCGTTTCCACCATTCCTTCTGAACCCAACTGAGCCTTGTTAGTGTTCAGAAAACATCTTAAAATTTCAGCATCATGCAGACGTTTCCATGCCAGAGCAGTGTTGGCTGAATCAGACCTCTCTGTAAGTGCTTCTGCTTATCACCAGGGGATGAAAACTTAAGAACACTGCCTGTCTTTTGCTCCTCATTCACCTCTATCCCCTGTTATTTGTGCCTGGGCAGCAGGAGAGCATGTAGTTATGATTATGAGGATCTAGAGGGCTTTGCATTTGGAGAGATGGAAATGGAAAAGGAGCGTCTGAGCTAAAAGTGCTGAGTAAATTAAGTGGAAATTAAAGAAGAGACAACTGGATGAGTTAGGGATGAGGATCTGTGCTGCAATGTCAGTGGGCACCCTGGGTTTGACCAGTGTCCTGCCATCAGCAAGAATTACAAAACCCACTCAGAAAGCATGCTTTGGTTCCCTTTTCTGGCTCTCAAGAGAGGACTCTCGGCTAACTCAATGGGCAGAGTATGGCAAAGTGGATCTAGCTACTGTCTCTGCTCACGGTGTGCCTTGGGGAAGGTAAATAAGGAGCAGGTATTTCACTGCTTGCAAGAAACAAGCAGGTGCATCAAACCACATAGCAGTAAAATTTCAAGCAAGTGAAAAACAAGCCTGCCCTGTGTAATATGGTGTAGAATGTGTTGCCAGAGGGTATTTTTAAGGCCAAAACTATGAATGATTTGAAAGGGACCAAAGCAGTTTGATAGGAATGGAGGATCTCGGTACAGTCTTCGGCTCAGAAAAACTCCCTAAGCTCCAGGCTAGTGGAAGCTGTAGGGCTCCCAAGGAAATGATCATTCAGCAGATGTTCCGCTGCTGGTTAACTCTCTAAACTGTGAGTACTGCTGGAGTCAGGGTGGTGAGGCTGATGCATCTTTGGCCTTGTCAGAAATGGCTGGTCTTAGTTTTGTGCAATGGATTTTATTTTTTTTCTTTATGTCTGTTTTTAACGACCTGATTTTTTTTTTTTATTTTTTAAAAAAAGACATTAACAGTATTAAGTCAGCAAGCTGATGTTGTCATAAGCAATGGAAAGTCATACTTGGAACTGTCTGTATAGAGTTAATTGTCTCATCCAGTGGTTCTGCTTATGGACAGAGTCAGAAAAAATAGCATGGGTTCACAAAATACAATATTTGCACGAGAGATGCTAATGAAAAGCAAATGCTTGTCTTTGTAACATAACTTGCTTTGTTGTTCTCTGATTCTCTCACATTTCTGTAGCTTTTAAAATAAATTTAAAAAAAAAGAATTTCAACTGACTTTTCCTCATGAGATGGTTTCAAAGCTTAAATTTCAATACTGCAAGCATGGACCTCTGCTATTTATTTATTATAGTATGTACTGACAAGAGGGAATTGAAATTGAGGACACTGGTTTTGTTCTTAAGCTCCAGGCTCTTTCTTAGCCTGACACATAGTCAAGGAAACCTGCCTAGTGCTCTTGTCCCCTTGCCCTAGTAGTTGTAAGGAGATGCCAGTATAAGGGGCCTTTCAAAGGATACTGGATGGATGAGGTCTCTAAGTATGGTCTGTCATTAAAGCTGCACGTTACTGACTCTGTGGTCCTCCCGGTGGCAGAGGTGATAACAGGAGGGTGCTTACAACCAGTTTGGTGGGAGCCTTAGCAAGTCTGCCTTTGCTTTTCATCTGGGCACCATTAATACTCCCCTGAATGCTGAAACGGTGAATTTTGGTTTTATCTTCCCCTCCTGTCCCCCAAGAGGTTTCTTATTTGGCTACTTGTGCTTTAGGCCAAATCGGCCACTGGGGACGTGGGGGACCCCAGACGGGACCAACAGATGCTCCCCTCTGCTCCTCTTCAAAGAGAGAGGCAGAGGAGGGAAAAAGAGACTTATGAGTTTAGAAGGAACTAAACTAATTTAAGGAAATATTAATAATAAAATAAAAGGAAATAATGAAAAATATACAATACCCTATCAAGTTCCCCAAGATGACAATCACAACACCATCTGGCACTGGGGAAGCCCCAGGCTCAACTCAGTGACAGATGGGAACTGGATTCCGGATCTGCATTCAGGATCAGGACCAAAGGCAGGTTAACAGACAGCTTCTTCCTCAGACGTCGGCCATTGAAGAAAGAGGGCTGACCCTTTGATCTCTCAGCTCTTATACTGAGCATGATGCAGATGGGATGGAATACCCTGTTGGTCAGTTTTGGATCACCTGTCCTGTCCGCTCCTCCCTGCAGGTGGGACCCCACTGCGCTTTTCTGCTTCCAGCCCTCCAATGGGGCAAGTAACAAAGTTGGTTGGCCTTGGCTGTTAGAGCAATAAGTACAAGCAGGAGCCTCTCTGCATCCCATGCCTGGGCATCAGCTATAAACATTGGTCTTATCACTATGAGAGAGCGAACATTGTCTGCACAATATGCTGTTAATTTCAGTAATTAGAAGAGGGCTAGCTAAGAAGTAAAGTTACTGAACAAAATTGATCCTGTTTTACCTCAAACCAGGACAGCTACACAGGAATGGAGTTTAATGGGGTGGAGACAACTGCCTATTGAATTTTGGAGCTTTGTTGTGGGCCATTTTGGTGTTAGGACCTCTCTGGAAAGTTCACAAGGATCCTTTTGAAAAGAATGTGTTTGACTGCCCAGGTGCAGGGACTGTATTCCTCTTGTACTACAGATTTCATCTCCGTGTGATTTCTGGTTTTGATAATATTTGAAAAATGAAGGTGTCTCTTCTTTGCACATTTGAAATGACTAGTGGTCATGACTGGATTGCTGATCTTTTTTTTTTTAAATTTGTTCCTCGAATTTGCTACTATTAAGTTCATTATTTTGTCAGTAAAGTTGATAGTGACTCGCATTATGTTTTCTGGAGTGCTCTTAGAAACAGTGTTTAACTTCTGTCTCAAAACTTTAGTCAGGAGTCTTTGAATATGGGGTATTTGTTAAATGCAAACCCACTATTTTGCTTTTCTCAAAATGACATTTGCATTTACCTTTGCTTCCTCAAGGTTTTTGCTATCCAAATGCGGAAGGAAAAAGGGAATCTCTTGCTGTTATATAAACATGGCCTTGTTTTGCCAAAATTGCCCTTTCTTCTAGAAGAAACTCACAGGAGACGTCTAGGAGACAGTTGCATCCCTGTGATTGACTTAAATTTCCTGCAGTGAGTGTGATGAGAGACATGTGAGCAAGGGACAGTGCGGTCCCACAGCCCTGCTTGTCTGAAGGACTCTTGGACAAGCAATTCCCTGGGTACCTGGAGGCTTTGAAGAACAGAGTAGTGACATCCACAGAGGCAACTGCCTTTCTGAGCTGCAGCCTGGCTTTTCTTTTCCTCCTTAGCTATCTCGCTCTTCAAATACATATTCTGGTTTTGGCCAGATCCCTTGGTAAAAGCCACAGAAAGTATTCAAGGGCTGTTCCTGAATGGATGTGAGCACAATACACTGCCTGTATTCCATGAACTACAGAAATCAGGCAAATCTCTGCTTCACCTTCCTCCAAAGCTGCTGAAAATAATTTAGAGGAAGCAGAGGTAAAAATTATGTGCAAGACAGAGAAATAAAGCTTGTTGGAATATTATTCAAAATCCTCTATCTCATTAGTATTGAGAGACAAGATATATCCACAAATCAATTATCTAAATGAAACTGCGGATGAGGCTAATAATAAAATTTAGCATGGTAATAAGATAAGAACTAAATACAAGATTACAATGTCAGTGGTAGGTTGTAGATGTATTTTTCTGACTTGAATTCAGGTTTGCAGCTAAGAGTTTTAAAGGGCAAAATGTGGTTTTCTACAGTGAAACTACAGAACTTTGTTTGAGGGGTGCTGAAATAATCTCTTGGAAGTAAACCTTGAACTACACTAAGCTCTAAAATCATTATACCTTAGGCTATTTTTAATTAAGATTTATCAGCATTTTTCAACTGGATTATGAAGTGTAAAGCTCCTAGGCATGCTTATGAACAATGCATGGTAAATATGCTGCAAAAGTGTTTTCCGCTCCCGTCTTCAAACCCTCCAACTCTTCAAGATGAAAAATAGTGTTTTCTACCTCTACTAGCTAACCCTTTGTTATTGAAATGTGTGGTGGTTAGGGCTCTATTTTTTTTTATTGTTTGCATGTGAAGTAGCTTGCCTTTTCATGGAATTTGAATGCAACTTGTCATTATTCTCCTAGTTAGCAGCTGGTGCATATCTCTGGATGCTGGCCAGAAGGAAAGGTGGGAGAAGGGATGTAAGCTTCTAAAAAGAAGGTATTGTTTGGTTTTACGCGCCAGACAACCACCCCTCCTTTCCCTCTTCCCTATCATATGCTGAGCTCAGAAGATGAGGGCTCAAATTCACGTATCTCAGGGTTGACTAGAGTTTGAGGTTGGTATCTGAATTTAAGCATTTATTGTTGGCTCTTACATGTGAATTAGGTGTCTAACTCCCATCATAATCAGTGAAGACCTAGGGAATTATTCAGTTTCCTAAATAGGGAGCTCATGCCAGTTGAGATAACTTTGGGCATCCCTCGTGGCCTCCAGCTGTCAGCCCAGAGGCACATGGGTCTTCTGTCGGCCCCATCTGGTATCTGCCTTCCCTTGGGCACATTAAATGACACAAAGCACTGACGTTAGGGCAACTGCAATTGAACTCCAAGCCAGGACAGGCTACAGGCTCCTAGAGAGTGATTCAGCTTTCCCTGCAGTAGACACTTAAGTCCGTTGCCTTGACTGGTGACTATAATGGGAGCTTGAATTCTTCTCAGAGATCCCTAAATGTGGATGTTTTAATCTTGGACAGATCCCAGACAGAGTAATTGCCTTGCCTCTGATAGCAGCTTGAGATTTTTGGCGGCCTTAGCTGTTAATTTACAATATGAGAACTTAATTTTTGTACAACAGCAGTTTTCACTAATAACAAACCTTTAATAAGCTTTTCCAGTTTACTGCTGGTCTTCTTTATTATTTACTACATAATGTTGTGGCTAGAAAACCTGTATATGGATGTCAATACGTAGCTTGAGAATACTTAGTTCAGTATTTGAGCTGGAAGTGGCTTGCTAGGAATAATTTGTACACAGGCATGCATCTACTTCTCATGCACATACACACCATGACCAGGTTTCTTATACTATCCGATTTAATTTTGAATTATTGCAACAGCACTCTGCATTATTTCACAGTGTTTCCACAGAATAAGTTATATCAAAAACTATTTATTGATGGCTTTTTATTTGTTCTTGGTTAAAATAGCACATGTGACAGTAAAAAATCCATCCAGGAATAGCCTCTTAATCACTCTGACTTGTGAGCAACAGCCCATAACACTTTACTTTTTCCTAGGCTGGCTATCTAGTATTGTCTGCGTTGTTATGAATCAATACATTCCTATTTTGTCTCAAACAGTAGTGTTATAAAAATAAAAAAAAACAACATCAGAAATCCCAATAGCAGCATGAATATGTAAACCATTTTATTATTATGCATACAATTATTATGTTTGTATTATGCAAATGAAGTATTATGAACAAAATAACTTTGATAAGTTGGCTCCGTTTTACAGAAAGGTTATGGGTAAATTGTCAGTCATGGTGTTTGACCAAAAGATCATGATTTAAAACTGCAACAACAGAATCTGGAAACCTGCTCATTTGGGTTAGTTGTATGTATGTTCACTGTTAAATAACTAATGGGTTCCATGGGTTTGTGAAGAAAGATAGGAAGAAAAATGTATATAGATACAATTAGACCTGCAACTCTAACAAAGGGGATTTTAATTTTTCCCTGTATGTCACAGTAATACAGACTGAAATACTTTTGCTAATGACTAGCAAAGGGAGAGGGAAGGATTGGACTTGAGAAGAACAATACTTTTTTGATATTTGTAAAACCTGATTTTTGAAAGGAGCTCAAAACATTTCAGAGAACTGGTAGAACAAATTATTTCTCTAGTGGTGAATTTGAGTAAGATAGTTAAACATATGCTTAGTTTTAAACATGCAATATATTTTGGGACTAGATCCACCAAGAAGGTACCTTCCTTCTGCCTAAACTTAAAATTTCAGATTGTTTGCTCAGTTACCATCTAACCTGGACGGAACCAAAGTTTATTTGCAGAAAACTTCAATATGTTCCATGGGCTTTGACTATTTCTTCTGAGAATGAGGTAATTCACTGACAGAATAATGGTATGAATTTTAAGCTGATTCTGCCTTTTCAGCTTATCAGACTGTTTAGCTTTGGAAGCTACTACCCAGTGTGAAGGCATTTACAGATCCCATTGAGGCCCGACTGCTCCATTGCACTGAATGGGAGAGTTCAGGCCTTTAAGGTTTATGGATTAGACAGTACAGCTATGTGCTGCTAAGCTGACCTTTCCTTCACCAAAGCATAAGTTGTTGTGGTGTTAATTTGGGTTTGTGGTTTGTTTTTTGGTCTTTTGGTTGGGTGGGTCTTTTGTGTTTTTTTGTTTGTTTGTTTTTTACTGTTTGAAATAGTTATGTGTAAGGTAGCTTTATTTTTTTAGACTTGGTGCAGTGAGTGCTTTGTTTATATTTAGATTATTTTTTTGATCTTCTAGTGGGAAGGTTCTGTTTTTGTATAAGGATATAAGGCAAAGCATGATAAAGAATTAAAGACTGACAGTGGAAAACTGATCCAGTGTGCTGTCAGGAAAAACATTAAGATATTTACAAAACAATCCCCATTATCACACTCAACGACGGAACATGGCAAGTAGGAAGGTAACAGTTATCACAGCCTGGGACGTTCATTCAGCTTCTGCATTTAGATCCTCCTGAACTTGAATGTATTTCTGGACTTTTGAGGTTGAGCACAGACAAGATGGTGTCTCAACTGTGGATTTCTAAGGAAGAGTCAGGGCTCAGGTTGTTACTGAGGTTATTGTGGCTCAGCTGATCTGCAGGAACCTGTGAAGCGCAACGTGCATGCTTAGCCTGCAGTTAGTATGTAATCAGTACAGGGCAATTGTACTTAATGTAACCATGTTTCATTGTGGGCTAAGTGAAGTCAAGTCCTTAGCCCACACCAAATGCAAGGTAGCATGTGTGGAGATGGTGGTTGGTCTAATGAGCGGTGAGCTAGTAAGCTGCAGTAGCTTGCTTCGTTAGTTTCCCCCTGTTTTGAATCATCTCTGGAGAGCTGAGAACTCATCAGTGAAGCCTTGTGACCACTGCTGGCTTCTCCAAATGCCTAAGTAGCTCAAGAAGAGGATCTAGAAAAGAGTGTTGATGGGGCATCTCTTCAGGATCACACAGCGAGGAAAGCAAACAGATGTATTCCCTGCAAAGGGTTTAGCACTTCGCATTTTAGAAAGTACCATTTTTTTTTCATCCTCACCTCTCTGAAGGTCTCTTTAGAAACTGGGCCAGGATCTTTTAAGATCTTCTCCCTAGAACTTTATTTTTGAAAGTCTGGTTTCTGCAGACTGCTCTCTTCTTTCCTGTAGCAAACTTCTCTTACCTTGGCTATTTTGTGTCAAATCTTCCCTATGTCCGTCCTTTTTCTGAGTCTCTCCTGCTATGCAGTTAATTCTTTTTTTAAATAATTTTTTTAAACTTATTCTTTTCTTCTTTCTTCTCCAAGATTCAGTACATATACAGGTATGATTCTACTTGGGAGAAATATCTACTTCTTCAAATTTTTGCTGACTTCTCATTCCCACAAGAAAGGTGGTTCTCCTAGGTTTTACCAGTGCGTTGTTTAAAATTGCGTTCATACAGGTGCTAATTAAAGTTTTTTCATCTGTTGTCAGTCATAGCCATTCCTCTCTTGATTGCTGGTCAGAGCAACTGTATCGGAGCACGCATGCTGAACAATGTTGAGCTCTAAACATGAAAGGAACAAGATGCTCTGGAGATCATACCTTTCATACACATTTCTTAGCAAAGGCTGTAATTAGAAGCACAGTCTAGCTGCACTACAAGTATTTGAGTAGCTAAATAATGACTCTGCAACATGATGTGGTATCAAATTAATGCAGTATCCATATCTTATCACATATTTAGTGTTTCATGTTGTGGCCTGTCTGACCCTGATGCCAATGGTTGCCCATATTTTCATTGGTTTTATACAGATTTCACTTGCAATCTTTTAAACTCTTCAAGCTCTATTGTCTCAGATAAATCGGTTGTTGACCTTATTTTTAGACCCTGGTTTATACCCGCTTAATTTGTGATTAGAAAACCTTTCTCTCGCTCATTTCTGCCCAAGTTCTGTTCTGTTCTGCCTTTGATGCTTCAGTAAATGCAATTTGATGATGAAAATACCAGCAGCCAGAAAAAAAAAAAAAAAACAAACAAACAAAAAAAAACCCCACAGAATTTTCCAAAGGTGGTACAGAAAACAAAGATAACAAATTTCCAGCCAGACTTTGCTTATTAATCATTTTGTCTTTATTTTCATGCTTAGCAATTATAACCACGTGTTTCTATGTCTTCTCCATGAATCATCTCTGATATTTGGACCCCAGGGTTATCATGGTACACTTATGCTGTACCCTCATAATGATGGGCTTAGGGAGACAGGGTGCTGAAAAGACCCTAATTGCTCAGAAATAATATGGCAATTAATGATATGGTGACTTTGTGCCACCAGAGTCTTTGTCACACTCTCCAATGGTGTGTCAGTGATATTGACCATGTGGGATACCTCTTCTGCCTGATGAGATACAGTACTGAGGGAGAAATATGTGGAGGACAAATTCATAGTCAGATCTTCTTGTTAAGCTGATACGTATCTCTGTGATCTTGGTTATAATGTTTTAATTTGTCAGGGCGAACAATGTCTGAGACTTTGAGTAGCGTTGCAAGCTATGGATTTGGACATAGGCATGACGGGATGCACATTTCCTTTGTCTTTTTTATAACAACTGATGATGAAAGGCAGGCATGGTCTACAACAATAAGGTGCAAGTTTTCATACAGCTCAGTTCCAGAAGTGTTCTGGATGAACGTGCTTTTTTTTTTTTTTTTTGTGGTCTATCTCTGTTGTGCACAGGACTGCACAGTGCATGAACATACAAGATGACAGTTATTTCTGTTAATTTCATCAAATAGACTGCTTGTGCACCACTGCCCTTAAAAGAATATGAATCACAATTTTCCACTCTTCTAAGTTACATAAGAGCTATCCACATGGCCACTTTCTGGGTATCTTGCAATACATCTAGGCTTGGGAAAAGTTATTTTTTTTTCAGTACCCCTCTCTCCCAGGCAGTCGTTATAGTAGGGTAAAGCTAAAGCCACCTAGTTATATGTGAACACTGCAGCCCAGATGTCCCAGATGAGTCACAAAGAAAATTCTCTGAGCTGGTTCACCAAAAATATTGTCTTTGCTTTGTCAGATTCCAAGAAAATTCAGTCTATGCAGAACTTATAAAAAGAGTATTAAAATTCAGCATATGATAGGAGAATTACATCATGTCACACATGCTCTCAAAAATAGCATCTTGTTGATGGTGTTCAAGTAACAGTATTTAATTGTGTGTATTTTCACAGTTTTTCCAAGATGTTTGGTGGAATTTTATATATAGCAAGAAAGCTGAAGCCTTTTGTACTGTGTGCTGCAGGAGGTACGCTGCAGCCCAAGGACCTGAGAGAGGACAAAGTATTTCATTTTGCCCTCAAAACTTTATCTGCTTTATTTTAATTGGCACAGCTGTGTCCAATCTCCATTTCCCTGCCTCTCTTTGAAACCCTCTGGATGGTAGAAAACGTTTCAGGTTGGAAGTGTTGCCCCTCAGAGCCAGACAGCGCTTCAACCGGTATCCGCAATGGCTAAAATTACCACTTTTGAATGGGGGATACTGCTGCAAGTACAGATTTTCTCTAGCAAGAGCCAGGTTTTACACAGTGGGGATTTGTTGCGACTTTAACTCTTCAAATAGCTGTAGGTCACTGGAGTAGGATCTTTCAGTAACAAATTTCTGTCACAGAGGGAAGAACCAGTATGTTCTTTGTTCACTCCAAGCACGTTGCTCCCAGTGCAGGGTGGAAAAACGCTAAGACCGAGGCTTGGCATTGGCAGATGTGTGCTAGCAGGAAACCTCCAGGAAAAGGGTTTTGGCTGGTGAAGTTTGGCAGGGTAAGAGCCTCTTTCTGCTATCTCAGTTGGTGTGAAAAGACGATTCATGCTTGGGAATCTGTCCCCATGTCTTTTTGTGAATGTGTAGTCACAGAGCAGGTGGCATATAGATTGTACCATATAGAGATCAACACATGCAAATTAGAATGAACTTAAATGCAGGGTGACTCAAGATGGAGGTGACGTGTACCACAGACTCAGGAAACAGCATTGCCTTTCACGATTCTGATCTGTATGCTGTCACCCTATTCCCAAACACATATGCCCCCTTCTCCTTAGACTTGGGAAGCAATTAGGCCACCAACTATGGTATAATTGGGAAAGATTATAAACTCATATGAACCAGGACATTTGTTTCATGGCCCGTGCCTGGATTTGGAACGTAGATATGGTCTGAACATCTACTGGTTTGAACAGTAGATATGTTCTTCTGTTCCCTTGTTAAATTACCAAATACTTTACACACCAAAAACTAAGACAGTTGTAAAGAGCAGGAGATGATACACCTCTTGATCGTGGGACCTGTGTTGATGTCCTAATTATGGCAAAATCGATATTTAGCATTTGTCTATGTTTATGTTTGAGCTTGGATTACGGATATACTTGTGTAATCGGTATTTCTGCTTTGGTTCATAGAGCAGTATTGGACTACTCCCTCCAGGATGAAACTAAACCAGATGAAGTGCTCCAACCACCAGTGTGTATCCATGGAGTTATTTAGAAATAGAAATACCAGCCAGGAGTTATTTAGAAATAGCCACCTTCCCACACACTATATGTGTACTGTGGATGTCATGTCTTCAACATCAGCCGTTTCACACCACAAATCTACTATTGGGCTTTGCTGCTTCCTGACACCCCCCTAAAGGATGGGTGCTCTGACTCAGGGCACTGTAGTGGGGGGCATGATTCATCTAGGAGATACAATGTGGTTCCGCTTTGGGGTCTAAACTAATAAAACGTGCCTCTCCTGGTAGCGACAGAGGGCTGGCTTTGTGATCAGTGGAGCAGATAATCACAGAGTGCCTAAAAAAACCTGCATTTAATACAGTCTGTCCATATCAAATATATCTTGTGAAAGCCATTGGCTAAGGTCAGCTTCTTACAGGGTTGTGCTTTGGCAACTTAGAAATCTTTTTGCTTCAAAACTGCTTTATGCAAATATATTCCTATATGGTAGTAGAATTACATTAACACTGTTGTTAATTGTAAAAAAGAAGAGCTTTTAAGACCTGTGGCTTGCAGTGCATCTGGTCCTCTTGTCTCTGTGTTTCAGAGAAAAAGCTCAGTATTAAATACTTGGCTAAATTGGGCCTGCAGGCTTGAGAACCTAGCACAGCTTTATTGTATGCTCAGGTAGATAATAATTGAGTTTCAAGCTTGCACAGCTGTTTTGAGACAGTTTTCTTTTCATTATGCTTGTGCAGATCACAGTTGAGTTCATCTTTCCATGCATAAGTCTGACTCACCAGTGTGTCATGCAAAATTGTGTGTGTGTGCTGCTCTTGCTCTTTCTCTTTGTGTACTTAAACGAATATATACTTATCAAGGGAAAGCACTGATGGTAACAGATCCCTAAGTGGTGCAACTTTAGTACAGTTATAAGAAATCAGACTGCTCAATGAACCTGCGAATTTGCACTTGTTGGTCCCTCTTTCTACTGGCATGTGTTTTGAGCTCAAAATGGGGCCTGTTTTCCTCTCGCCACCACTGTTAAGAACTACTGTGATTAAAAAACATATTATTATTATCATTGCTACTTCTAAAATGCTGGGGCCATGGATCTCCTGGGTCTGAGGAGGTCTTGCCTGCAGTTGAGAGGAGGGCAGCTTTGGACCTGCCATGCTGTCGTAGCTCCGCAGCCCCACTCCCGCAGTGACCCCTGCCTGTCTTTCATTCCCCAGTGCCTCTGCTGACATGTAAAACGGAGCAGAAGCGTGAAAATGCTCAGATAACTTCTGAAGACTTCCTGGCGCACCCGTGCATTGCTCATACCTCCAACCGTGCTTGCAACCACCCTGGCTGTTAATGCGGGGACCTGCTGTCAAGTTGTGCTGTCACCCGTGTGAATGCCAGATGAACACGGTGCGTGCAGCCTGCCAGGGTGGGCAGAGCAAGGGAAGAGGAGCTTGTTCGTGCTGCCTTCTCCTCCTCTTCTTGCCTTGTTACTGCTCTAGTCTGTACAGCATCCAGTGGCAAGCCCTTGATCCTTATTGGGTTTTCTAGGCTCTCTGAAAGCACTATTTCTACTACTAATGTAGACATAACATTGATCAGTTCAAAGCCCTACCCCTTTTTCTACTACAGAAGGATAATTCTTTATGTAATTGTGCATTACTTTTGCTTTTCTGTCTGGTAATGGATTTTTTGTAAATAATACTCTTCATTGCTGCCACTTTTAACCTCCTATTCTGTTGCCCATTTTACTTGTCACATTAAAATATGTTCATCAAAGTACTTTAAGTACTGTAAGCCCAGTCCCTCATTAACTTCACAAAATCTTGATCAGATTGGAACCTCTGTCTATTACTGTAATGAAAATATTAAACAGTAATTTCCTTCTGAGATAGCAATAGATGTAGCATTACTGGGATTCTTGAACTGCTTATCAAATAGAAATTTTATTTTAACACCTGTAACTGCAATGAAGTGAAATACTCAGTGGCTGCTGTGCTAATGTTTCCATGAAGGAAATAAAACTGAAAATATATGCAAAACCAGTGACAGTGCTTAGTATAAATGTTTATTCAAACTTTATGAAAGGGTGAGGGGAAGTATTATTCTGCTGTATAGTTTGATATTGACACCTTTTTATAGCAAAGTGATTTTTCTCAGTGTTCTGTTGAGGAAAGAACTATCAAGCCCTCTATACATTTCAGCTGGGGGTGTTAAAAAGATATGACAAAAATTCCCTCCTTCCCTCTCTCGCCCCTCTGCAGGAACTTGATTCTTTGATCTTTGTCAGTACAGGAAAGCTAAATGCTGTCTGCAGTGCTGTTGGATTATTCCCAAACTAGCTTCTTCCGTTAAGGATATTATTTTAAAATATGTTATGGCCTCTGACCAGTGTTGAAATATCTTTTGAAACTAGAGCCATAACTCTGCCTTTACCGGCAAAGACACTGACGACGCTTCAAGTTTGCGGTCTCTCTCAGGTCTAAGAAACTAATTCATTGTGTCCAGTGGAAGCAGTCCAACAGGATAGTCATTGAACAGTTACTGCATCACGATTACTCACCTATTTCAGACAGTTACGCATCGTCTGCAACAGCTCTTAACTTTAATTCTCCTGTGGTATGGAAATGCACAATTTAAATACTATTATAGTTTGATTCATGTTTCCCCTGTCATATTACGGAATAGTATTTATGGTGCTATGGCAAGAACAGCTTTTATGAGTATCCGTTGCTCTGGCTGTGTCTCAGTGTTTAATCACTCTACCATGAGCAATATCCTTGAAAGGGCAACAGGATGTGAACATCCTGGTTCAAGAAGAACATATGCAACAAGATTATTAAACAATTAGTCTCCATAGATCATGTGTTCTTGGTGTATTAATACATGTTTCAAGTGTTTTGGAAGGTATGAGACTACAGTAATAGATTTATTGGAATAGAAGCATGGAACCTATGCCTTTAATAGCGGGGTAACATGTTTAGTGAATACAGTTAACTTATTTGTCTTCTGCCACAATCTGTGAACCAAAATGATTGACAGTACGGTCTCCAGAATGACAGAATGATAGAATCATTCTGGTTGGAAAAGACCTTTAAGATCATCAAGTCCAACTGTTAGCCTAAAACTGCCAAGTCCACCAATAAACCATGGCCCTAAGCACCCCATCTACAGGTCTTTCTAAGTACCTCCAGGGTGACTCCACCACCTCCCTGGGAAACCTGTTCCAATGCTTGACAACCCTTTCAGTGAAGAAATTTTTCCTAATATCCAATCTAAAAGCCCCCTGGTGCAACTTGAAGCTGTTTCCTCTTGTTCTGTCATTTGTTACTTGGGAGAAGAGATTGACCTTGCTACAGAGAGCAATAAGGTCTCCCCTCAGCCTCCTTTTCTCCAGGCTAAACAACCCCAGTTCCCTCAGCCACTCCTCATAAGACTTGTGCTCTAGACCCTTCATCAGCTTCGTTGCTCTTCTCTGGATGCGTTCCAGCACTTCAATGTCTTTCTTGTAGTGAGTGGCCCAGAACTGAACACAGTATTCGAGGTGGGACCTCACCAGTGCCCAGTACAGGGGGATGATCACTTCCCCCTGTGCTGGCCACACTATTTCTGACACAAGCCAGGATGCTGTTGGCCTTCTTGGCCACCTGGGCACACTGCTGGCTCATATTCAGATGGCTGTTCACCAACACCCCCATGTTCCTTTTCCACCAGGCAGCTTTCTGGCCACTCCGCCCCAAGCCTGTAGTGCTGCATGGGGTTGTTGTGACCCAAGTGCAGGACCCGGCACTCAGCCTTGTTGAACCTCATACCATTCACCTTAGCCCATCGGTCCAGCCTGTCCAGATCCCTCTGTAGAGCCATCCTAGCCTCAGGCAGATCAACTCTCCTGTCTAACTTGGTGTCATCTGCAAACTTACTGAGGGTCCACTCGATCCCCTTGTCCAGGTTGTTGACAAAGATATTAAACAGAACTGGCTCAATTTGGTGGTGTGACCTTACTCAATCAAAAGCTCTTATTTGTGTCAAAGGAAAATTTACCAAGAAGTCAGGTTATCTTTGGGGATTTTTTTAAGGTTTCAGTAATTTTTCTCCAAATTTAACAATCAAGAAAAAATTGCCATTGATTCCAGTGGTAGCTTGGTATAGAATGGTGGATTGCACTTAGTAAATAAATGGTTGCAGTAATTTCTTTCTTCTTCCCCTTTACATATGTGTAACAGAATAATGTCCTTTCTGTACTCGTCAGAGCTTTCCAAGGGAGAAGAGCTCAGAAATGGACTAGTTCTACGAGAAATATTACACCATCCTTCCAAAATACTCAGTGTTTTGTAACTGTAAAGAATGACAAGCCTCTTAAGTCTACTTTTTGAAAAGGTTTAAGTTGGGTAGCTTTATTAGGAAATAGTATTAAAATTCCATTATTCTAAAATGGTCAAAGTTCAGCTATCATTAATTGTCACAGACCTTAAGTGAACAATTCCAATCTAGAGATCTATATCAATGTATCATTTATTATTAAAGCTAATTGTTTGTTTAATTATTCACAGCACTGTCATGGATTGATTTCTCTGTGGTCTGGGGCTAGAAATTGACTTGAATTTTAAAATAAATTGGAGAAATGTTTTGTGTGGTTTTTCTATTTGCAGCATATGTAATTGAAAAAGTCACTTATTTTTCCCTTAAAACATTTTTGTTTATGTGTTAATAACAATCTAAATCTCAAATAGAAAGAATATAGTGATCCCTATTTAAGGATTGATTCTGAAGTTTGAAGTTGATATATCGCCTGATATTAAAAGATAGTTAAAGGAGTATTACAGGACTTTGAATTAACCTTGCTTCTTTAGAAGCATTTACTGCTTCTAAAGAATAATATTAAGATAACTTGACAGCCATGGTAAATGTAGACTGAGGGGAAAAGTTGATGTATGTTAAAGATGTGCATCCTCCCTCTTTCCCCCAGTCATTTGTGTGTATACTTATGTCTGAGGTTGTACTGTCTATCTTGTTTCAGCTCTTTTGGTATCAGACACCTATGCTGCTTTAAATTGTAGTATATCAGTTATCACTGAATTAAAACCAGACAAATAGGATGGCAAGAGGTCATTCCATATGACTGCTGTATCCCCACACATGACCAGCTTAAGTTGCTCCTCACCAACATTTGGAGGCTTTTTGGAACAGATCAGGAATGACAGCATTTCTGCTGTTTGCTTAGGACACTTATCCCCGTTTTATCCTTACTCTGAGAAAAAGTTGCTGAAGTTTGCATGTGTTCATGGACCATGTCTGTTCACTTTTCTGCTTTTAAGTGTCCTGTTTGATTCAGTGTTTCCTCATGAGTCCTGTTTTCTAGACTTCTGAATATCCTCAGGGTCATTAACTGAGCTTGCTTTGGAGGGTTGACGTCTTTGTCAAAATGCAGTGATATATAAAGCTGGGCACTGAAGAGACCTGGATTACTTCACATCTTGCATCTCTTTTGTGTTGCAAAGCACTGGCTAACTTCTCTCATCTTGATGTGGGTTCCGCATTTAATAAGTAGCCTGTCCCTACCAATATTAAAGAAGGAATTGAGCAGTGCGATACCTAAGATGCATTCTTATAATACTTTGTAGGTGACGATGTTCAGTCAAGGCTTGTAAGGAAGAGATATGTGACCACAGCAGTCCAAAGTATGATTTTATTGTATACCCATCTGGCTTTTCCTCAGTTTACAGGCATCCTGATCCAAGGTCATGCCCAGACTCTATTTGATGCTGAATCTTAGTCAATGAGCTTTCCTAAAATGTTTTTCGACTTGTTTTTGGACTTATTTTAGACTTTTACCGTACGCTACATCATGTGTTACTGTATGTATTTGGTCTGGATAAAGTATGGTTTTGGTTGGTTGTTTTTTTTTTTTTTAAAAACTTCTGTTTGCTAATTTAATTTTATTTGACACTTTCATTACAATTAGGGCTATTATTTTCTATTTACCTTGCTAGATCACTCATGATTTTACAGAATTTATATGTCACTTTTGTTGTTCTCTCCCACTCTCAGAGTGGACAGTTCTACTGTGTAATCCTTCTAATACAAAAGTATTTTCCGTTAATTTGTGTACACTCTCTCTATTCCTCTATTTCCAGCCTGAGGCTTATGTGGTGGTAGCTAAAGACACCAGAACTCAAAGTAGAATGCAAGCTGGGGCATGTGATGTATATATATAATTGCATGCTGAAGTTTTCTCTTTTGTTGTAATCCTTCCTAATATTCTGTGTTATCCTCTGGACAGCTATCAAACTGAGTAATATCTGTGGTGGCTTTGGTTTTGTGGTTTTTTTTTTGTTGTTTATTTTTTTTGTGTGTGGTTTTTGGTTTTGTTTTTTTTTGTTTTGTTTTGTTTTTTAAGCTGGAACATTTGATAGTGAATCTAAGCTACTGTTCCTAAATGGTAATAACAAATTTAGAGTCTATTATTGCCTGTTGGTAGCCAAAGCTAGTCTTGGCTATATGCCTTACTTTGGCATTTGAATTTTACTTGCCATTTTATTGCCCAGTTGCTCAGTACTGTGAGATTTGGGTTTTTTTTGTAGCTCTTCATAGTTTTAGTTTTTTGAGAATTACTCAGGGTTACTGAATATGCTTTTCAGTTATATTCCTTCTGTCTTTAAGCACATATTAATCTGTGAGTTGATCTTTCCTTCTATTTCAAGATAACTATGTTTTTTCAGAGCTGCTGTCCTGCTTCCTGATTAGAGGCATTTTATAAACCCATGGAATCACTTTTTATTTGCATGCTAGCTAATACCTTCAAAGAGTTGTTAATATTTTTTGTCTGTTATCAAATGTTTTACTAAAGCCATATTGACTCTTCTCCTATATATCACGGGTATTCGTTATCTAATGATACTATACTTTACTGTAATTTCCAGCACTGAAGATGATTTAAATGATGGATTGTACAAATGGAATATTGCACGATAGTTATGACAATACATTGGCAATTTCACATTAAGAACCCTTTAAAATCTATTGGGTGAACACCATCTGGTCTTGGCAGTTTGTTACTGGTTTTTATCAATCTATTCTACAGCTACTATACTGACACATTAATTTAAGACAGTTTCTCATTCTACATAAAAGAAAGACTTGGTGTGGGATCATTCAAAAATCTCCTGGTGCAAACAAGTCCTGTAGCCATTATGCTATCTGTTTGTAGGTTTCTCATTCATTTATTGTGTTTGGGGGAAAAACTATTATTGCTGCTATGCCCTTAGCAAATTGTTCTACAAATTCTTTACTTATAAATATTATATTATGTTTAGGCTGCCAGAATTGTGAGGTATATATTTCCATGTGACTTCTGTGACCAGTAGCCGACTTCTGTTGTCTTACCAAACAGGCAAACAAGGTGATTACTTTGAGGTTGTGGGGTTTTTGGTAATTCTTTCTTTCTTTTTTTTTTTTTTTTTTTTTTTTTTNTTTTTTTTCCTCCTGGTTTGCTTTGGTTTTTCTCCTTCCAGACCACTGTCTTTGATCTTTCCTTTCATTATGGAACATGGGCACAAGAACTGGCCCTTCCCCAGCACTCGCAGACAGGTCATCTAGATGTGTTGTGAGGTACCACCTCTGCACCCAGCGGGCACACCACTGTGTGAGCTTCACTGGCATCACTGACCCATCTGTCCTTTTGCCTGGGATTCGCATGTTACAGGGCAAATAGCTTCAAGCATCATGTGTAGTACAGTAAGCCAGAAAATGTGTGAGCTCCTGCTGGGCTTGTATTCATTTGTGTTTGCCTTCACCAATAGATTTTTTTGAAGTTCTCTCTGCTTTTTATCTGTTTGTTTGTTCTCCCTCCCTTTCTCTTCTAGCAGAGCACAGGCCTCCTCTCCTGCCCTAGTCTATGGATGTGGGGTTTGTTTGGGTTTTTTCTTAGAGTTAGAGGTGGAGGCCCAATTAGTAGACGCCCAACTTCATCTGCTCACTTGGGAAAGTGTTGGCCTTTGGCTTCTGAATGCTATCAAAAACTAGGGCTTTATTACTTAAGTTTTTTCCTTTCTTTTTTTTCTTGTTTTTTAAAGGTCCATGTTCCTGATAGTTGTTTTCTTGCTTTTCCAGGCAGCTTTGAGGAAAGAAGAAAGAATTCAGTTTGTATAAAGGCTTAGATGCGCAGGTAGAAACTAGGGACCTAAGTCACCTTGGAGGTTCACAGCTTTCATGTCACCGAAAAAAAAAACCCAACCTCTTATATAAGGGGATGTGTGTGTGGTGTTGGGTGCTTTGGGAATATTGGACAGTGCTTGGAAAGCTGAAGAGTGAAAACATGATGGGATTAATACTTACGTGAGTATGAGTAGGATATTGTTATTCACAACACAAATTACATTAGATATTTAAGCATAATTCCTTTGTGCTGTGACGTGGACCTACCTGAGTGCACTTCCTTTTTTGCTTGCAGTTCTAACATTTTGGCTCCTGACACCTTTCTTTTATGAAAACCTGGCTCTTTTGAGACATCCAGCAGCTTTTCAGATGTTATTACTTTAAGTATCTTACTCTAATTAGAGAAGGAGGCAGGACTGTGTGAAAATAGAAAGATGTGCATAAAAACCTGTAACTTTTAATGTATTCTGCTAATGACTTTCAACACTTAAAAAATAACATAAGCCAACAACCAAAAAAGCCCAAACAACAAAGAACCCTATTGAAAAAAATATATTTATAGACAGACAGTATGGGGTAGACTCTCAGCTGATGCAGGTTGACACAACTCTGTTAAAGTCAAGAGACTTGCTTCTGTTTATGCAAGCTGAGGTTTTGTATGTGTAAGTCTTAAACAGTGGGGAAACTTGTTACTGTCTGAGCATGGTTTTGGGCAGTGAGGGTTCTTGTCTTGCCACTGTCACAGACTGACTGACTGTGTTAGAGGCAGCAGGGCTGCGGTGGGCTCTTGTGGGGTTGTGGAGGGCAATTGCAGGACCATTGCAGAGAATCATAGAATGGTTTAGGTTGGAAAAGATCTTAAAGATCATCTAGTTCCAACCCTCCTGCTGTAGGTGGGACACCTCCTGCTAGATGAGGTTGCTCAAAGCCCCATCCAGCCTGGCCTTGAACATTTTCCAGGGATGGAGCTTCCACCCCTTCTCTGGGCAACCTGTTCCATTGCCTTACCACCCTCAGAGTGAAAAATGTCTTCCTAGTATCTAATCTAAATCTACCCTCTTTCAGTTTGAAGCCATTCCCCCTTGTCCTATCACTACATGCCCTTGCAAAAAGTCCTTCTCCAGCTCTCCTGTAGGCCCTGTTTAGGTATAGAAAGGCCACTATAAGGTCTCCCCAGAGCCAGTTACATGCCTGCAGTCCTTGGGGAATTCAGTTGCCAAGCTCTTAGGAAGTCTTTGAGAATGCATGAACTGAGACTTTCAGGAGCTCAGCTTTTTGTACTCAATGCAGATTTTCAGAGATGTGACAGGAGTTGTCCAGAGAGCAGAGCAGCCTCCTTGCCGTTTTGAAGCCTGTGCCTCTCACACAGCTATTCCCAGCTTGGTGCTGCTGTTGGCTATATGTCTACATGGGATCTCCACCCCTTTCATGGGATGCAGGCTGCGCACTCACACACGCAACTTTCCTGCCAAAAGTCTGTGTCTTGTCCTGTCTGAGGAGTATCCAGACCAGAGTGACTTGGGATATAACACATTTCGCAATGTGTTTCTGGTTATCCCCCATCTTGGCTGCTCTTCAGGCTTTTCTCATCTCCCCTTCCTCCTCAGGGTGCCTCTAACCTTCTTCTGTCCTGAGTCTGACCAGCTGGTGGGGATGAAGCTCTGGGACCCTGGGGAAAGGAATGGGTGTGGATGGGCCATGCAGACAGAGGAGTCTGCTTGGCAGAGGTGCTGGGGGAACCAGAGGGAGTCTTCCTAGGATGCACAGAGTTCTCTCCTCCCTGCTCTAATGGATGAAAAATGCTAGGGCTCCTCAGCCAAATCACTGCCAGCTCATTTGCTTTTAGCATGGGTTAAGTAGTGGAATTATTAAATGAGAGATGCCTGGATCTCTCTATTAAAACAGTCCATGTAAAATGAATGCATCCTAAAGTGGGTGCCCTGGATAGAATATTTCAGTTGAAATGGTTCAGATTGTCGAAAAATAATTGACCAAAACCAGTCTTATAACAGATTGTACAATTGTAGAATTAATTGCAAGTGGTACTTGCAGCGTTACCTGTGTGTATATAAAGATATCTCTGAATGCTTCTTTAAAAATAACAGTGTATTACTACTCCATAACTGCATAACTCTTCATTCTAGAGGCTCAAATAACTTTGTATTCCTGGATGGATGACTCTTCAAGGCCCTTGTGAGCTGGATAACTATTCAGTTAATTTTATGACGCATAGAAGTTGGCTGTCTTTTCATCATCTGGCTGAACGTTTCACTACAGAATTATATTTTTATTAGTAGTGCTGTTATTAATGAAAATGCCAAGTTGTTACAGTGTGTTGTGGCAGTGTTTGGTGGAGATCATTTGGGCAAAGTGAGATTCAAACAGCTTATTGGGTGGAGAAAGACGTGTGTTTAGAGGATTAATCATTTGGAGAATATTTTTATATCTAATAAAGGGCTTAATTAAAAGATCCTACAGTCCTCTGAGACATTCAGATGCTCAGAACAATATATTTGGGTTAAAAAATAAATAATTAAAAAAACCCACTGAAGACAATTGGGAGTATACAGTAATAAAATGTGAATATATCCAATTTTATTGTTCAACGGCTGTTAAACATATTACGGATGTGAAATACAGTAGTACATACTGTCTTGTGAGCCAACTAATATGTATTTTATATGTCATTACTTTTTTAATCCTCATAGTTTCTGTAAAGCTATTGGCCTTTTTTCTTTAATTTGTCAGGAGAGTCTTAGAAAAAAATGAAAGTGTACCTTTAGCTGAGAAGATAAATGTGCTTTGGTTCTGAACTGAAACATAACTATAAAAATTGCACCTTTCCACCCAGGAGATCTGATCTCTATATTTTTAGTCTGTTTCATTCATTAATTTTAATGACTAGAAAGTCATCTTTCTCTAGATTTTATCCCAGTTGGTTAGTAAACTGTCATGTAGCAAAAAATAAGTTTTATTTTGCTTTATACTTAATCACTGAAGTTGATAATTAATCCCTAGCTGTAGGGCCAAATTCTTCCAAGTTTGGTCAGTCAAATTCCATAGTGTAAATGATTTTAAATGTTGAAGAATTGCATTGGTATAACTGCAGATCTTTTTTTTTCTTGGTGAAAGTTTCTCTAACGATAGACCTACCTGGACAGAGGAGAAATTAGCTTGTCCTTCAAAACCTTCTAGGCTGAGTTTTCCTACTGCTAGGTCTGCATTCCTCCTACAAAGAAATTGTTTATAAATTAAGGAGATCCAATTGAAATAATTGAAGTACTCCCACAAGCATCTCCAAGAATGGAACCTCAGGAGAGCCTTCTTGAGGTGGTGGGACCAATTCTTGGGACCTCAGAGGGCTTTGGTCCATACTTATGAATACGTTCTTAACTACTTATTAACGTCATAAATAAATTTGCCTCATAGCTGTTGCTTTCTTGGGGTATTCTAGGGGGTGGGGCTATGGGAAGGGTTGGCATATTCTTAATTAATGTTAAAATCAGATAAATAGTTTCTAATGTCTACTGCTGTTTTGGCCACAAATGAGAAAACACTATAAATTAAAATGTATACTCATGTTTCTCATTTATTTTTAATTCAGGCTTTCAAAGCTTTGGGTTTTTTTCTAATTTCCTGTTTCTGCTGACCTATTTTGCTAACATGCTTACTATCCTGTTTGTTCATTAAACTGCAGGCCAAATAAATTTGCTTTTATTTTATGTTTATTCAAAGTCTTGGGGAAAGAAGCCTTTCTGTCTTCTCACAATGTCCCTAAAGGACTATGCAGACGTGGTTCCAGCAATGTATATTATGGAGGGATTTATATATGCAGGTGGACTGAATGAATTACATTTGGACTACACTGTTATAACTACAGTCCTTCTCCTTAGTCTGTACAGAGGGAATGTGGGCAGAAGTTAAAAGTGCCTGTGTGTTTGCTGCCTTAACACAGATCATAGAATGGTTAGAGTTAGAAGGGACCTTAAAGACCATCTAGTTCCCACCCGTCTGCCATGGGCAGGGACACCTCCTACTAGACCAGGTTGCTCAAAGCCCCATCCAGCCTGGCCTTCAAGACTTCCAGGGATGGGGCGTTACTGTGGAAGGCAGTTACAATCTGGAAGTGAAATCTACCCTGAGATATCAGGGATCTGCCTTGGTGCCTAAGGTTCTTTCCTGGAGGAGTGTATTCCAAGGTCTGCGGTGCAGATGTAGAAGGGGGATGAAACACGGAGCTGTAGTCTATCAGTTCCCATTGCAGTACATGATAAATGTGTGGTGACTCCATCCTGCTGCTCCTTGGAGATCTCTGGCAGTTCCTGAACATCCAGCTGGCTGGTGACAGATCTGCTGAAGAGTAGAAGCATGTCCATAGAGGATGGGAACGCTGTGGGAGCACAAAGTGTCCCTGAGGATGCTCCTGTCTCTCGGAGGTCCTGAGATTCACGTTGGCCTACACTTGGAAGTTAATAAGTGCCTTCGCTCTCCACCCCTTGTTCACCAAATACAAACTGGTTTTCCTTCCAGTGTGAGAGGTTCTGAGAAGCGAGGGTGAAGGGGTGTGGAGGGAATCCCATTTTTTCTTTGAACTGTTCAGGAGATGTGACTTCTGTTGCCTGCCTTGAAACATGAAAAGGCCCCTTGGAAATGGAGTCCTGGGAAATGTTTCATCTGTTCCTTATTGGTATTTGGATTACAGAAAAAGGGCATACCTTAAATTTGATATTTCTATTCTGTATCTCATAAAGGTCATCCGAGTATAAATTTACAAAAAGACCTTATTTATGCCTTCTGTGGTATTTTTATGCTGGATAGGGAGCCTCTAACATGGAGAAATGAACTTGTTCCTTGGTGTTTCCATTAATTGGCCCACAGAAGGGAGAATTTAGTAAGATAACTTGTGAGCATGTCTGTAGTTAACACGCATGATCAGTTTAATTTTTCTCAAGTAATATGTGCATGTGATAATGTAGTTATACAACTATACAAAATAGAATGATTGTTCAATTAATACTTTTTTTCTCCCCATGACAAAGCCTGATTCAGAAACAAAACTACTGTCTAGATATGTGTCCAAAGCAAGAAATTACTAATTCGATGTGTAGAGTTTAGCTTCACTACGTCATTGCCTAATGGCTGAATGCTAGAAAAAATTCTTCAGTAGCAGGGGTAAGCACTGGGGAATAATTAGGGACAAAACTTGCTCTCAGTTATTTCCATTAACTTTGAAATAACTGGAACATGTTTTATGGAACTGCAGGGGTGTGATTTATAGCCCAAAATACCCTTTTGTGTTCACTTTAACTAGCAGAGATCTATTTCAGGTCTGTATTTGCCTTTTGGGGATCTACAGTAGTTGCCAATGTGAAGTTTCTGGAGACAGTGTTAATTCCAGGCCTGCTTTTCTGCTCTTGGCAGGTGAGATGCTGATGCTCAGTGGCTGAGGTGGCCCAGGCACAGCTGTACAGGGAAGGGCTCCCGTGTCTGACCAGCTCTGCCCGTGGGGGGAGCCCTTTCCATGGTTTGCCAGCAGGTGCATCATCTCTGAGTTAGCGTGGGAGCCAGGAAAAGTACTAGATTAATTAAATTTAGCTTTTTCTGACAGCTTGCAGAGAGGTGGATAGGAATAAATCATTGGGGATTCAGAGGGTAGCTTTCTGAAGGGTACTATAATTTGGCAGGTAATTGATAAACTTGGTTTGGTAGTTCCATTTTATTTCAACAAATGAAAGCGGATACTTCTGTTCTTTGGAATTAAGTGATAGCATGCTCAGTTTTCAGCAAAACAACAGCTGTTTTCTAAGGCATCTTTACTAGTGTGAAGAAATTTTGGTGATATAAGAATATCATTCATATTTTAATACAAAAAAAATTAGATTGCTTAGTTATTAAAATGACAGTTTCACCAAACCATGAAGACCTTATGTTTGTGAATGCACGTACTGAAATTCCATACTGAGATCAAATGTTCAGGCTAGCTTCAACTGATTTACTTTACTTAACTAATTTAAGCAGCAGCTGTACTCCTACAGCACATCAGCAAAGGAACCGAGTAGGAACTTGACTCTGTTTGGACTATATAAGGAAAACGTGGTTGACCAGATTCATTCCTGCTTTTGAGCTACCTATAGAGCTATGCTGTGTCATGCAGCTATAGGAATTGTTCCTATTCATCAAGCTTGATATATCTAAATATCTGGGGAACAGTTCTGATAAAACTCCCTAAGAACGCCAATGTGTTATTTTGTTATGGAAACCTAATGCAATCTGTAAGGCATAACCCAACCGGGCACAGCAAATGCTGTGGGCATAGGGTGTCATGCAAAATCTGATACAAACGGAAGCGTCTGGTAGTTGATTGGTGAGTAAGGAAAGGAGTTGTGTTAGAAGAAAGCAAATGTGGTTTGGCTGGAGCCAGGAGGTGACAGGAATAG
This sequence comes from Ibidorhyncha struthersii, assembly GCA_013398815.1. Classification (NCBI taxonomy): domain Eukaryota; kingdom Metazoa; phylum Chordata; class Aves; order Charadriiformes; family Charadriidae; genus Ibidorhyncha; species Ibidorhyncha struthersii. Next base: position 340,982 of record VZSZ01003590.1, read on the forward strand.
TGGGACCTGCAGGATGGAGGCAGGGAGGGTCTAGTCAGAGACACCAGGGGTGCTTGGGCACTGCTTCCCATGGCCTTTCCTTGTCCAGAGCTCTCCTGGGAACTAGGACTATGGTCTTTGAAATCAGAGAAACGGAAATTGTGCTGCTCGGCCTCTATCTGTTGTGCTCTACTTGTTACTTTTGGCTCCACATGTTTTCTATAATTTGCCCCTAATCTTTTTGCATTTTGAATTTTAGTATGGAGAAGAGGAGGTGAAGAAGTCCCCAGGTGCTTTGGGTAGAGCTCTTCAAATACTAGATTTGAACCTGTGTGTCCTGTTACTGCAGACTCTAAATTGTAAAGCAGAGCTGCACCTCCTTTTCCAGTTCTGCAGATGGGTGCTGGGAAACCAATCCCAAAAAGTAAAGTGTGTCAGATAGACCATTTTGGCATCCCTTGAAACGTTCAGTTCTTTGTTCATTCAAAATTATTCCCCACCTTTAATTTCAATTTGTGAACAGTTTTGACCATCTTAATGGTATTTTTCAGTGAATGAAAATTTCTGTGGAAACATTCTATCTATGTAAGTGACTTCCGAGTTCCTAAAAAAAATAGGATGATGGATGGTTCGGTGGAAAGAAATGCTCAGTGGTTATTATCTGGCAAATGCCCCAGATACTTCCAAGTTCTCTACAGGCAGTTTGACAAAGTACTCGGTTTTCCCACTGTAATTCTGTATTACTGAATTCTGCATAATTCAGCATTAGCCTTCTTAATCTGTTTTGATATGTTTTATTGTAATAGCAAGGCAGTAAAAGCAAGATTTGAACCAGGAGCATTTGGTTCCACTTGTCAGGAGGGTTGTCTTTTTTTGTTTTGGGTTTTTTTTTTGTTTGTTTGTTTTTGTGTTATTTATTTTCTTTTGAAATAAGTGATATGTAAAATGGGGGTTGTTAAAAATAAATTCCTTCGTAAGGGGTAGGGTCTGGATTTTGAGTTTGCTCAGTAGGTGGTGATTTGGGTCCTCTTTCAGGTGTCATCTTTTCATCCATGAGGCAGATCCTGTGGATGAGCTGAGATGGTCCAAGTTTCCTCTCCTCGGGCTGCTTGCAGCGCTGCCTGGGAGGGTCCCCAGTAGGGGACATGGACTTCCACTTAGTCTTTTCACAAGGATGCAAATGAATGCCACCCATCCCAGGGAACCAGCTCTTCTGCACTTGAGGAGCAGTGGGAGTTAAGGTTTAAGGTGATTTCTTTTGGTTTCTGTCACTTTGCGGGTGACAAACCAACAGAAAGTGGTGTACATTCCGTTCAAATGGGCTCTACGTGATGTGTAATGCATACACTTGTTGGGGAAAGGATTAATATCTACATATTGTAAAGATGACAGGGTATCAGTTTTCCTCCATCTTGTTTTCAAACTCAAGTTGTACTTTCTGCAAATCCAAAGTAGCTGCATCTGGTTTTTAAAGGTTAATGCAACCTTTAAAATTATGGTAGAAGACATGGAGCTTGGTTTCCTTGCGGACAGTTTGTGCCCGGGAGCTACTGGTTCAGCAGGGAGGCATATCTGGAGCAGTCTGGCATCTCCCTGTATCTTCTGTTACAGTGCCAGGGGCAGACTGGAGGGGTCCTCTCACCCAGTTCTGCCTTGCCCCTGCTTCCCTCCTGCTCTTATCATCGTCTCGGTAGTGCTGGGTCCTTGCGCTTTGTGGGTACTTTCATTCCTCATTAGCTAAGTCCTCTAAAAGCCCTCATAGAGTTAAATGTGGCTTAGGCAGTATGCAAAGTGTATATCTCAATGATTTTTGACTAGGGAAATAAATGGTCTTGAGCAACTGAGGAAAAGTGTGACTTGCCTTCCCCCCACCCCCGGACTAATTCCTGGCTGTTAAGATCTCTTAAAAGAGATCAGGTTTTCTGTTTAATACAAATACATACTGTATTCTAGAATCACTGTCCAATTTTATCCATTCCTATGAAATCTCTCTGTTGGAGTCAGAAATTTCTGTAAACAGTTAATTTTCCATCATTCTCCTTAGTCAAGATCTGCTATAAATAGCATTTCTGTGTCGAGTCTATAAAAGCCTTTGCCTTGTGTTTGCTATCTTCATTCTTTGTGGTAGCTTTTTTTTTTTTTTTTAATTGCTCTGAACATTGAAATAACTCTTTCAGCAGTGGAATACTGGTGTTCCAGAGAGAGAGGAAATATTGGTAAAAAGGGATCCTTGATTAATTTCATACAACACGTTTTTTTTTTATAAGCCACTCAAATAGGTAATAATTAAAATTGAATATGCCAATCACCTATAAATGAAAAAAGCCTGCATTCCTTTAAAGCTGGTAGATATTGCTTTTATTAGCAGTGCACATATTGGCAAACTTTCTAATGCAGATTGGTGGGATCAGTAGTAAACTGGCTGTGGCGTGGGTAACAACCACTGGTATGTTTGGACTGACATGGAGAACCTCTTAGGAGGCAGCACCAGGGGTGCTCCCTATGCCCTGGTGTATCTGGTGTATGAAGGAAATGGCAAGAGAGTGTTAAAGCAACTCTGAAGCTGTGACTGGTTTTCACTTATGTGTACACCTGCCTAGTCAAACCACCAGAGCAGAAGCCATCTTTATGTTCAGTTTTGTCTCCGCTCAGCAAAAGCTCTGGATGAGTATAATTTTAAATATAATTGGGAATATGCTTAGAACAAGAACACTTCAGTTGTCAGGCTGTAATGTTGGGGAAACTATATTTTATTTAAATCTTATGAATATCGATGCAGGCACCTGAGTTAATGTAGAATTATGGCTGAGAATTTAAATACAAGGAGAAAAAAAAAAAGACAGGAAATTCAACGTGGTGGTTACCAAAGCAACTACGATTCTTCCCCACTTACACTCTAGTAGTACTGTATGCTTCTCAGTACCGCTAAGCTCTGATGTGTTAATATATACATGCAGTGTAGTTGAGTTACTGTGGGAACCAAAGTTGTGGGGGTTTTTAGATGCAAATCCTTTGTAGACTACCAGAGATGATGGAGGGTTTTGCTTTTGTTTTGATATTCGCTTTTTTGTAATGATCATAAAACGAGTGACTAAAGACAAATAATGGAAAATGAGAACACTAAGTGAGAGCAAAATGCATGCAGGTCTTCTAGCTCAGCAGTCAGACAAAAGCACAGGGTAAGAGGAGAGGAGCAGACTTTTGGGTAGCAAAACATGATTATTTTCTTGCTCCTGGGAGTGGAAATAAGTTAAAAGATCAGATTAAAATCCATAAATTAAAAAATGTGGTTATAGCAAATGGGAAATGCTTTAAAGATAAGGGTCTCGCTGGAAGAGTAATGCACCCACACCCTTCCCACCAGCACCAGGCTTGCCAAAGCACGGCACTGGAAGGCAGAGAAGGAGTTGCCTGAGCTCTCCTGGTAGGCAAAAGCAGCACTCGTGACCAGTTTCTCCTCCTACATGGTGCAGTGAGAGCTCCCTCTCCTGTTTTCAGCCTTACCTGACCTTCTAGATAGTATCAATAACATCCATTGCCGTTTTAGAAATCTGTGAGGAGCTATGAAGCCTGTGGATTACAGTGCTGTGTAGCTGAGAGAGAGAGAATGACCCTATGGCACGTTGTGCTTTTGATCACTCGGGTCACCAAAGCAGGTGCTTGAGCTGAGTAAATACAAGAGCAGCAGTGACATTCAGTGGAGCAGTTTATTGTTAGTTTTTGTACGAAACCTAACAATTCCTGTGGCCAAGAGGGTAGTTCTTTATGTCTTAGAGAGCCTCTGCTTTTTCCGTCTTCTTGCTCTTTCAAGACTTCCCCAGTCAACAATCAACCCAGTAGAGTCAATCACTGTCTGTATGCTAAGCCCTGCAAAAGAGGTCTAATAAATAGCTGTAGGGAGAGGGATGCTGTGGTGATAGGAAGAAAATCGGGAAGTTTGCAAGACGAGGTATTATGTCTGTCTGCTTGTATGTCAGACCTTTCAGTGGCAATTGCATTCAAGCATTCCTGTTGTATTAGTCAGAAAATACAACTGAGGTTTGTTCTAGCTTCATGGGTTTTATGCCAGATACAGTACCTGATAAAGTTACAGTATTACAGATAAGGTGATACCTTATCTAGTGTAAAGCAGTTGTACAAGTTGAACTGTCAGAATTGTTTGAGCTTAGATTGGAACAGTGATTTGTGTCATGTAGCTCCCTGCGGTTTGGGTCCAGACATTAAAGTTGGATTTTCTATCCTGTCAAATCGAAGTTTGGGAACAGTCATGACAGAAAATAGGCAACTTAAACTTGCAGGCTGAGCCAGCATTCTTCACACTTTTGCAACTCAGTTTTTTGGTGGGCTAAGAAGCTGGATAGTCTTCATCTAGTGTGCAGTGCATCCGTCATGAAGACAGTAAGTTTCATTAACTGTTGAAATTATCCTTTCATCCTAACAATCCACAATTTATGTACTCTAATTTGTCAGGTTCACCTGTAGAAATATAATTCTGTAAAGAAGTAGCAGTTAGACACACAGCCATGCAGCCAGCTTCAACCTCACCTTTTTATCCTGATCTGCAGCTCCTCAATGGAAATCAGAAAAAACAATATTGAAGTTGTGGATGCTAAATAAGATCTAAGATGTCCATGATTCCTTTGAGTTATTACTGGAAATAGATACCTGATAAACACCATTTGCTTATTTGACCGTGGTAAGTAGATTGCAACAGTCTGAGAAAGGCAGCAAGCCTTGTCGCTGTGCTGGTGAGGTAGGAACTGGTTTGTTGTCAGTACATAAGCGAATTTGCTAAAGGATTCTTCATTTAAGTGACATAATCGCCTTAATGCTTCTAGAGTCAGCTTGGGATATCTTCTTCAGAGCTGCTCTTCATGCAAAGTGGATCACCCATTACTATCCACATTTAGAAAAATATTTGAATAACAGTTGTTTGCTGCCTTGTGACAGGTTTCCCTCCTCTTGATTTATTTTTGGGTACAGCCTCAATCTGTGTCTCCTTGAACAGTGCAATAGAATTAATTCCATAAATAACTTAGCACTTTTGTGTAGCATATCTAGCAGATAGATTTTTTTTTTTTTTTTTCCAGTGGATGTATTCTAGTGTAGGTTGACAATGATTTTTTTTTTTGTGTGGCATTTGAGTGAGGCCACCATAATCTGATGTTAATTTAAATGTCGAATTAAGAATGCATCTATGGGATTCAAGGATTCTGCCCCAGCTAATTATTCACTAGGGGGTCTACATTCTATGTTAATGAGGTAAAACATGCAAAAGACCAAATAGCTGAACATCAAAGCTGCTATAAGTGAACAAGCGAGAGATTTAAAAGTAAAAAAGCCCTGTACAGCACTTTTTCAACATATGTAGATATAAAGGGAGGTACTTAGATGGCTTAAAGCAATAATAAAATATGAATTCAAAGCCCTAAATGTCAGCGCGGTGAGGAAAGACTTCAGCTAGCCACAAATCAGGACTGTATGTGCACAGCACAGTCATAAAACTGACGCAGCTATGCAAATGTGGGGGTGCAACGTAGTATTATCAGTTTTGAAAGAGGGATAGGTCAGTCTTCTGAACGGGTATGAAGTCTAGACAACCTTGATGTACGTTGGGGAAACCTGCGACAAAACTGCTATTACTAGCCTCATTTTCATTTTAGTATTTGTGTTGGCAGTTTTTTGGATAACCACCATAACAAGGACTGTGCATCTTTCAGCTGCCTAAACTGGTAAGTTAAATGCTGTTGTCTGTTCAGCAGGTGGACCTTACTGTGGTTCTGCACGCATGTCTGCCACCTTGCAGTCACACTGATCAGATGTATTGGATAAGGGGAAGCAGTTTCCTGGTGGTCTCGAGCAAAGTCTGCCGAAAGTGGGAGCCTGGGGAGCTGTGCTGGCAACCTGCATGTTTGAGTGAGATCCTTGTTGGTTTTTTACAATTTAAAAGCTATAAGTGGTTTGGGACTTGGCTAAGAGGGACAGTATCTAGCCTGTGTCTGATAGCGATAGCAAAGAGGAGAGTACTTTTTGTAACGGTGAACAAGAGCAGGCAGTTATTGAGGTATTTTCCTGAAAGCCTCTCTAAAATCACTGGAACGGGTATGGGAGTGTTTATGTTCCTCTAGTGTTTTATTTGATCTGTAGACCATTACAGAATTAAGTGTTTAGTGAGCACTGAGCAATTCTCGGTTTACTGCAGTGATACTGATAAGATTGTGAAATTGGCTGTTGCAAAGGATTGCAGAGCATAGAAAAGGCCCCTCCAGAATGGCTGACATCTCCTATAAATCTGAAGAAATAATAAAAGTAGAAAATGTGTGTTGTGCCCAGAATACACAGACAATAACAATTCACCTGGGAAATACCTTCTGACTGATTCACTGATTGGGAAATGGCTGATGAGATCAGAGAATAGTCAGGAAACAGTGGTGTAGAAAAGGAGGAGTTTTCCTTCTTTGAACTTTTAAATATTTGTCCTTTAGGGCCAGTTAGTCGATTTCTCATGAATCAGAAGTGGATACTTCATGTTTGTTTTGTAAAAAATGTAATAGATAAAGAATGTTTAGTTTTGTTATGAAAACTCCCTTCCCTGTTATATCAATTAGTCTTTATAGTAAAGTGTATTATCTTTGTTTATATATGTATATTATTTCATATTATACACTGTAATGTAGTGAGGTAGCAGAATTTTACTGGAGATTCCAGTATTGTTCATGGTTGAGGAAAACAAATTAAAAGACAGCCCGGCCCTGGAAAATAAAAACTTTGCTTTGTGGAAGCTTAGAGTTCTCTGTGAAGGGTAAAGGATACCCCTGGACAACCAAGACAACGCCAGCATCCGAGCCCTGCTAACACATCTTTGAAACCCTCCCAGTGTTGTCTGGCATCACAGACAAGTAACTACAGCAAGACTGACCTCAGGGACATCTGGATCAACAGACAAGTAGCAAGAATGCTGCAGAAATGTGATTGCTTTGCCAAGTTTTACTATGATCAGTAATCGGTAGCGTGGGTGCTAGTGATTAGTCAAATCGTGTTGTACCTGAACATTTGAAGGATATGACAACCCTGTGTAAATCTACATTCAGGTTGCCCCGGTTTGGCTGGGACACCTCATGCACATGAATAAACATTTACTCTTGTAATTCTATACCTTATGTCCTAACCTCTCTCCTCGGTTGACATGAGCCAGTTGTGAATTTTTGTGACAGTTTCCACTTAGCTCACCCTATACTTTTTATCACCTTGTACTTTCTTATGTCTTTCAGGGCTTGGTTTTCTCATATTCATTCTCTTTCCCTCCATTTCTTCTTCGTTGCTGCTTTTTTAAAAAAAATGTATTTTGCATTGCATTCTCTTTTCATAGTCTTCAGTGACTTTTAATCCTTCTTTTCCCTTCAACTCCTTCTTAATCACTTCTTTATTTTCTTGTACCTTTTAAAATATTCTTGGTCTTCCTCCATCTTCCTGCCTTCTCTCTCCTTGTCAAGATGTTCACTTCTTCTTCATAGATGCAACATTCCCTGTCCCCCCTCCGTGAACGTTTTATTTTGCCTTTCTTCCCTGCAGTTACAACTTTCCAATATGCTTCTGCATGCATCTAAGCGGGGGGGGGGGAATATCAATTCTCTTAGTGCTGATTATGAACCCTTAGGCACCAGTCATCTCCATCCTTCTTGTAGCAGTGCTTTGACCACGCACATAAAGTTGCACTGAGCAACAAGGATGGCTAATAATATTCCTGTGCACATTCTGATTCAAACAGTAAATCAGATATGTATTGAGGATTGCAGGGTTGAGAGGGATAATGTTAGGCTCCTTTTTCCACCTCCTACCGTGAAATAACATCTAACCTTTCTGGCCTCCTCTGATAATATGATCTTGAATAAATCAAAACAAAGGGAAAAGGGTTAGAAGAGGGAGTGAGGTTGGATATATATTACACAAAAGAATGAAAAAATCCTGTTGTTTGCTACTGAGACAGTACTGGAGCCATGATTAGTTTCAGTGTTTTTCGAGCCATGTGAGCTGCTGGGAATGAGCCAGACCTTCAGGTGTTCCACGTGCATATAATATATTTTGCACAATTGTGGCTTCAAGTTGTACTTAGCTATGTACACATCCTCTCAATGATTTATCAACCTTGAAATTCAGTGAATGTGGAAGGAGAGGTGCTGGTCTTTTTTTCTTTTTTCCTTTTTATAGGATTATGTTTTAGTCTATGTATTTGCATGGTCTAAATCTCTGTCTGTTCATTTAGCATGATCTGTTGCAAGAATCTGAAAATCATGACAGCCTCAAAGCTAGGCTGTTGAACCAAAATCTGTGATTTTTATTCTGAACTTTTAGGCACCAATACTTCTGTAATTAGTTGCCCCAGAATGCTGAGCGGACCAGAAGCATAAACAGCTTCAAGTGGGTTTAGAAATACTGGCAGTTTACAGCAGATACTGACACACTGATTCAAATGTAACCCTAGTTTCGGAGGTCTCACTAAGTTGAAGGCTGCTTGAAGCTGGCAGGGGGTGTTGGATTGCCTTATACTTGCACTGATCTGTATTCTGTGAACATCTGCTATTGGATTTTGCTCCTCAGACAATGCAGACTGTGAATTTTGATGAACTCTTCTTCAACCATTGCATGTGGCATGTCTGGTAATCAACATGTATTGACAAACCTGTGTTTATAGGCTACCAGGTGATGTAGGAGTTTTCCCTTCCATCTCTGTAGTTTTCTGAGTGTCTGTGAGATTGGCTACGACCCATCACAGATCCTGGGATTTACGAAAAAACATAGGGTTGACAGCACTGGGTAATATGTATGGCGAGACTGACTTTCAAGAAATAGGAACATTTATATGGTTGGTTTTCTAAAAATACAGTCTTTCCTGTTCCACGGTAGTACAGAGAGCACGAGGTAGAGGTTGCACAGGAGGTTCTCACGTGCCTCAGCCGGCCCTTCAAGCTGACAGAAAACAGCATGTGCTTGTATTGATCGCAGTGTCCTTTCCCTTCTTCACAGAGGGGATTTTGTATTCAGATCTTCTGTGAGGCGAGCTTTCTATAATTTTGGGTGCAGCTACAGTTGAGATATTGCCTAAGTTTTGTTTTTTTTCTCCCAACATTGGTTTCCATGTAAGCGTGTTACCTGAGGTTGATCATGCTTGTTTCCTAGTGCCTCTGAAGAAAGGTGAGGGTCCTCAGACCCTCTGGAGTGGTAGACGCCTTCTTATTGGCCCCAACATGCCAAACTGCAGCTCTTCAGCCTCACTTAGGAGCGAAGGAAGTGTGAGCTGGTCTGTAGGATGGGAACCATCAGCCTTGCTGTCCTGGGGTCCTTAACAATCCCAGTTGGGTCCCATTACAGAGCTGCTTCTATGCACAGACTTCAGCTGAGTTGAGCACACTGTTACCTCTAAGTATGTGTTTAAGTTACCAGGACTGCGTGCTCTGGTGCTGACCTGGAGCGAGGGTAACATCTCCCACAATATACCGGTCCAGGGATGTGATGCAGCCCCTGAGAGGATCTGTCACAGCCTCTGCTATGATTAGTTGATGCTGTGAAGCATGAAATAGCATTTGCTTTCTGTGCTACAGGTATCAGATAGTGTGCCCTTCTTATTGTTCCAGTGGTATGATAAACAACTGTATTTCATAAACTGGCATTTCCAAAGAGGTCCTGCTTGTTGAACAGAAGCCAATTAACATGCAGTTTAACCAGCAACTGCATATGAAACTCAAAAGCTAATTGATTCTAATGGTGGAAACCCAGCTTAAGAATGATTTGATGTCTGAAACATTAATATAGCACATGTTTTAGTTTCATTTTCTGCAGCTCTCCTTACCCTGGAGAATATCACATTTTGACCTTTATTTAAAATGAGATTACTTAAAGGTGATCATTAGTTGAACACAGGCTAAGGGATGTAGTTGGAAAACCATCTGTCCAGTAAGATGGGAAGAACCGAGGGTCTGTAATAGTTGGAAGGTGGACCCATATGCAAGTAAGAAGAAAAAGTAATGAAATCTGGTTTTCAGTTGGCTGATTTTAACAGAAGCATATTTTAATAGGCTAAGAAGAATAGGAGATTGCAATAATTTGTTTCTCAGAATTTGAGACAATGAGCTTGCTTTTCAAGACACAAAATCTTGGACCAAATCCTTAGCACTGACTAAACTTTCAAAAACCAATTTGTGGGATTCCATCGCTATGGTTTAGTGAAACTCAGTACTCGGTTCCAAGCCTTTGGGAAAATGTTATTTTGAATTGAAAATTACTTCCTTAGTTTTGCTTAGGCAATGAGTCCGTTAAGGACATTTCATCAGCAACCAACCCAATCTTTTTCTGGAACAAGTAATTACCTGTTGTCAAATACAGGTAACATACCACAACTCAAGTATCTAAGATACGCACTGTATGTGCTTGGCTTTGGAGGATTCCTATGTTTCAGCATAGGAATCCTATAACAATAAAATCACATGACCTAGTCACATAGAATAATCTATTTACATAGATTGCATTGGGTTCAGATTTTGTCAGTTGCTTTCTTTGCTAATATTCTGTCAGCTTTACTCACATCTCTCCTAGAGCGAGTCAATTACATAAGTTACAGTGAATATCCACCAAATAATTTAACTTTTAATATTAAAGTAATGTACAGTACAGTAACTTCTTAGCTTATTAAATTTCTATAGCTTGGATCCTTCCAAGTTTTCCTCTTCATATGGTATAAGGCTTGTTGAGATGATTACATTAATAATACATTACTATAAAAATTAAAGTGCATGACAGAGAACATGCTAATAGGTTTCATTGATTTAAACTTGTAAATGGGTGCTAGCAATCAAAAGCCAGGTGCAAATCTGACTTGAAATGAACTGATAGTGATAACAGTGCCAAAATCATTGGCAAGATTCATAGGTCTGGGGTTGAGGGGAAAAAATTAAGTATAATGAAGTTACATAGAATTAAGCTTGAAGAAAAATGTGAAGTGCAGGCACTGGACTTTTGCAGAGATGCTTGTCTTTGCTGTTATTAATTTAAACCTCAGCTTAGTAGTTTCACAGTTTGCTATTTAATTTCTCTTTGAATTTGATTTCATGTTTTAAGATTGAAAAATAATTGTGGGGTAAGGTTAGTTTTATCCTATGCAGATAGTGGAAGTAATTTTCTTAAGAATTAATTTAGATTTCAAGACATCAGAAAAACAGTGAATATTTAGCACTGCTTAAACGCAGTACTTTGCTGTTATGCATTGTTAGCCTTACCGCTTCTAGTTGCAGGCAATGGTACTGTTCTCTAAAAATAGGGTGGAAATGGTAATATCCTTCAACTTCTCAAAGAAAACAGAGCAATCAACAGAAAGCCTGGCTGTCATTGGTATGCAAGGATTATTTTGTTCCATTAACAATGTATTGTGTGAATGTATTGTGCTTTGTAGAGATCTGGAGTCATGTCCTTCTCTGGGTCTCTCTAAACTTTAATTTACAGGTGCACTTTAAGGTGACTTCACACTTGAAGGTGACTTTGAACTTTCTAATGTGCATATGTGCTGCTGTTAAAATTTGGTCTTGGAGACAATCTTTAAGTCAATTAATGTTGAATCTTTGTATGTAGTTTGCTGCTGCAAATCAGATTTCTTTCTTTAAGAGTTTGCTCCTGTCCAGAGTGGACCACGTTCAGTTTTGTGTATGAAGAGTAGAAGCTTGTGATCTGAAAATGAGGATATTGTCAAGTGTTTTCTGGTCACTTCGGATACTATGATTCGGATATGTCATCATTGTTGTTGTCTTTTCTTGCAGAACTTGCCCTCAGCTTTAGTATCATATCAACAACTTTAAGAAACCTACTCTTTGTTTATGGTAACCCTTGTTTTGGATTTTTTTTCATAGATTTTTTTAAAAAATATTTTTATGTTGTTCCTGTCTCTCTCTTAGCATAGCCCTTCAGAAAGCTTATCTGGAATCTCTGCAGGATGCAGGGGAATATTGGTATCTTAAGTGTACAGACCTGAAGATAGAAATGGAGGCTTGTGGAAAATCACAGAGGAAATTGGTATCAGATCTGGAAATTGAATCCAGATTTTAGCACATAACCTTAACAATGTACATCAGCTGGTTGCTATCCATGTCCTTATTTCCTGCAAATTTAAATTTTAAGCAGGGTGCTTTGGAGATACTGGCCAAGATCAGACTATTGGGATTCTTGTGGCTTTTTGTAGAGAATTTTAAGTCTATAATATACCACTCCGTTTTTACAAGGGGTAGTTTGAATCTGTATGAAGGTCTACCCTGTGAACTTGCCAAGTAGCTGAACCAGATGTGCGTTGCTACGCAGAGATAAAGCAAGAACCTCTTTGAAGAAAAAGAGAGGAGGGGAGCGAAACGAAAACAGAGAAGAGAATCCAGCAAAAGCAAATAGGGGAATGGGCATGTTAAATATATCTTGAAATATGGCGATTCATGAATTACTTGTTTGTTTTTTAGCTAGGGTGTGGAAAAGGACAGGAAAAAAAAGACAGGCCTCACATATGGGACTGAGTCAGCGCGGGACTTCATTGTTTATTTTGTGTATCAGGGTATGGATATTCCCAGGGTCGAATCCATGTGCGCTGCTGTTTAGGTTGTGCATGAACAGAGCAGAATTATCAGGCACTGTCCCTCGCTAGTAGGAGGGGGCTGCTGCTCAGCCATCCACCCCTCCCTCACACCTGATACACGCTCCTGCAGATTGCCAGCACAGATGTAGGCTTAAAAACTGTAAGAATAGCCAGTGCCTGTTTTTGTGGTGCCAGAGGATTGTTTGTCTCTGTGTTATTTTTATGTCACTTGGGTTCTACCATTTTAAAATCTTTTTTTTTCTTTTTTTTCTGTGGGTGTGTGCTTCGGAAACATCCAATAGACATCTAGCACAGTGTCTATTGTAAGCGTAGCAATCTTTTATAGATTTAACTGCCCTGTAAAATTTGACAGAAGAATAAATGCAAATGACTTGGCTTGGCCATCTGCTTAACTCAGGCTTTGTGAGCTGTCTGGGAGGCTGTGTGAATGTGGGGGGAATCGCAGATTGGGAGTAAAGAGGATGGGTCTTTAAAAACTGGCAATGAATGTCAGGACAATATATTAACTCTAAAGTCCTCACGTCTTAGTTAAATCATTCACTGGTAAAGGAATAAGTCTCTAGTAAAGTGTCATGGTCTATACAGCTATTTAATTCCTTTGTTTGCTCTCTTGCCTATGGTGGGGCTGCAGGGAAGGAGGCAGCTCCCTGTTTGCCTTGTCCTGCCTGCTGTGTGCCGGCTTTGATGAAGGCTGTGGAAGGAGGGTGACGGCTTGCTCACAGGGGAGAAAAGTGAACGTGCAGGAGGATGGTAGGTAATTCCTGGGAGCAGCAAGGAGAAAACACATGGGAGGACTTTCGATGTGGTCCCTTTGGGTCTAAAGAGAGATGCGTCAGAGAAGGTGAAGGCATGAACAAAAGGATCCTTCAGGAAAAGACAGGCAGAACAGAGGGGAGATGGGTTTGCAAGTCTCGCTTACTGTTATCCTGCCTTACCTGCCAGAGGGGAGTTGCCTCAGTTTTAAAAGGCCCTAGTTTATATTCTAATATAACACAGCATGGGAGACTCGGAGCCCTTTTTGTTTTCTTTGGGGTGCTGAGTGTAAGAAAAGATGTAGTCCAGGTTGTCTGAAACATCATGCTCAGCCAGGGACCTACTGGGCAGATTCCTTATTTTTGAGACCTGAGTGAGTAGAATCAACATATTCCATATAGTTCAAGTCAGTCCCAAAACATTGGAAATGGTAGTGACATAAGTACTTATAGGCACCATACGTTATTAGTGTAAAGATGATTCAAATCATTTTTTGTTGCTGCATCGTTTATTTCTCTAGAAATGCACTTAAAATTCAGATCAGGAAGAAACATTTTATTTTTCTTAATTTTGCCCTAGAATGGATTTTCTGATTTTCTTCTTACATAAGGGGTTTGGCTAAACAGTAAAAAATAAAAGGTGTTTGAGAGTTCATATTAGAAAGCTGTGTGTGTATGGGGAGATAAGCTGAGGTTTGAAAAAATACAGCAGTTAATTACACTTGAGGAGGAGGTGGTGGTGGTAGACTATAGAGGGCTGATGTGTTTACCTGCAGTCTCTTGTTCTCTTGCCTACAATACACAAGGGAAATAAAACAGGGAAAATGTTCCATGAGCATATATATTTTTTTTTTCTTCTCCTCAGAAGCGTGTCTGATTAATTCCTAATACAGTAGTGGCAGTTGCATTATATATGCTTCACATGTCTCACTTGTCCTTTTTGCCTGCTGATGTTCAAATAAGAATTGATAACTCAGTCTTTTTTTTTTTTTTAACACAAAATGTTCATTGAAAGGAAGTTCAAAACCATGAATGCTAGTCATGAATTCATTATTATCAGATTATTCTCTTGTGCCTTCTGTTTATGGCACTGACAGCACTGCATAACATTACTAGCCTTCTTAAGTAGCACCATATTATTATTATTATTGCCTGATGTATTTAATTGTAATGTTCATTACAGGTTTTATGAGGTGTGGATTAAAGGTAAAAATCTCTGGAGTTGAGCTGCCAATAATCATGCTGTGGGTTTCAATTATAGAATAATTCCTCCAATTATTCTGCTTAATTTTAGGCAGCAAAGGTCACAGGAATAAATTTTCTTTGTGTGAATAAACACTGGGGAAATTATTGAGGACCTAACTGTTATCATAGGAGATGACAGTCCTTTCTGTCAATCTAGATACTTCCAGGTCACAGTGATGACAAATCTGTGTGCAGTTTTATTAGCAATGATGCTAGTAGACAGACTTTTTAAGGGAGCCTTTGAAAATGCTCCCTGTGAGGTTGACTGCTCTGGTAAAGCCACTGCAGGATCCATAGGCTTTGCTGTGAACACAGGTAGGTCAACACTGAGTGTTTTGGTGAATTTCATCCTTTTTTTTTTTAATAGGATGGGAAGGACTAAAGAAGTGAATGTTACAGATGTGCAGAAGCTCCTACAGCTTCTTTGCTGTCTCCTGTGTAAGACTGCATCAGTAGTGGTCAATCAGCTCTCTGCTTTGATTTAGGAATAAAAATATTTTCCTATTCTAAAAGATGGGGAGGAGTGGTTGATGCTTTTAGATTTTCCAGAGCCTCTGAGGAATGACTACAATATAGGAATAGCACAAAATATTACTAAATTTTAGTATTCTAATGACAAGGTCATGGCAAATTACTTCTTTTGGTATTTAGTGATCTTCCTATACTTCTGCTTCACTTGAATGTTAAACAAGTCTGTAGACGTTGTACTTGCTACTTGCTATTTCCACAGGTATTAGCCGCATAAATGTAATATGTAAAGTGCAGTGATGACATCAGTCTCTTCAGGTATTCTCTTTAGATACTGTCGTTCAGCTCCTCAGAAACTGGAGGCTGCTGTGGGGCACTGGCATGTCTGAGCCTGGAGCAACTGGCCCAGGGAGCTTGGGGTGCCCTCAGAGGCCTTTGAAACACAACTTGGCAGGATGTGATCAGCCTAGTCTGACTTGGAAGGCAGCTGTGCTTTGCGCGGGGAGTTGGACTAGATGGCCTCCAGAGGTCCTTTTCAATCTAAGTCCTTTTATAATCCTCTGACTTGGCCTAAAATGTGCTTTCCCCCCTTCCTCCTGCCCTCCGTTCTATATATTTCTTATCCTGTTTTCTTGCTGAGAAAGTTTGCACATCAGAACCACCAGACTGTAACTAAAAGTGTAACTCTCCGTTGTCTCAATTAGTTTTGCTGTGAATGTTGTCTCAGCATTGTGGACATGTATACGGAGAGGTTCATAATGGCTAATGGAATACAGCTGAGTGAAAATACATGATGTTATATAAAGACTGATACTTGGGAACATGGGAAAGGATAAGAAAAAATAAAAGGCATCCAGTTTTTCAGAAGAAAAGCTGTAATGGAGATCTGTCAAGAGGAGACCTTTGGGTGGGAAATGAAAAACAGTTTGATTCCTGTATATAAATAGAATTCAGAGCTCCCAGACACAGTGAAATAAAAAAGCAAAGAGATTTGTCACTTGGATGTAAGGGAAATGTGGGAGATTTATGTCCCTACACTGAAAAAATCTCATATATATAACCCAGCCATCCATTTTAGTTGTGTCAAATGAGAGGGGAATAATTATTCGTTCTGGTTGATGTTCTACAAAGGAATGTGCTTATTCAAACTAGATGCATCTGATAGAAAATGAGAAGCTTTTTCTTTTTTGTCTTTATAAAAATCTGGTTCCTTTCTCTATGGTGACATTTAAAAGGAAGAAAAAAAATTAGTAAGGATTATCCTAAAAAAAAAGCAACAGCAACCAAAATCCCCAACCCAAAAACCTTCTTCTGCAGAGTGAAAAAAAAAAAAAATCATTGTAACTCATTTTAACTTGTTTAACATAAAAAGAAAAAAAAACAAACCCAGGGAATAAGAATTGTAAGTGAAACCTCACTATAGAGTTACAAGATTAAATGGTTTGGGATATATTGGAGATCATCAACAAATTGGGATGGAGATCTTCATCTTTGGGAAGCATTATTTTAATTTTTCTCTGAATTATTCAAACGTGAATCCATTTATACATACATTGGATAGGAAAAAGTCTTATGACAATCTTATGAAAGATGGGCTGGGTCCCAGAAGCAGAGGTGGTAGCTGGACTCTAACAGTGAGTTAGAAGTAACTGTAAGTGGGGCCAGGGCTAGAGTCCAAACAACCTGGTGAGAACCTAGAAAGGAAATTTTTAAAATGCAAGACTGCTGCTTTCCCTTATTTTTCAGAAATTTTGATGGGACCTTGCCAATCCTTAGGTTTTTCTTGCTGGTCAACGTCATTTGACATCTCACTTGTACAGTGTTTGTTGGAAGGGAAAGGCTGCTGCCGCCAGACTTCAGCATAGGAGCACATTAGTCTCTCTGGAGAAAAAAAAAGTGTTTATGAGTTACTATCTGAGCCTCTACACTTTCGTATTGCTGAAGCATAACTTTCATACTTTTAGGGATTTACGTAACTACTTTATGATTGTGTCTGAAGAGCCAGTTCTAGCTGGCTTTCCTGGCAAATTATCTATGTAGTTCGTTATGATTTTGTGTCTTCTAAGTGTTGTTAGAAAGGATATTGCTCTTTACCAAAAAGTTGTATTGTTTTCCTTCTGCCTATATTTTCAAAATTTGAGTATGTGAAAGTAGGTATTTTTCAGCTTTTCACGAGGTGATTCTTTTCTGCATTTCTTTCCTCGTTGAGGTGATGACGTACACTATGTATGTAAGCAGAGATTGGCTATTACTGCACATCATCATGACATTACATCGTGTTGTAAATATTGCTCATCCCTCATGACGCTGGCTGAGTTCAGATTGCGTTTCTTTCCTCTGTACTACTTGAGCGTGAGCCTTGCTGTGCAAGTGAAATCTATGAATCAGGAAAAAAAAAAGACCTGAAACTATTTATAAATGGAAAGCATCAAATAAGTCGCTAATAAATGTATTTAATACGTAACATGTAATAAAGTGTCCAATATACACTAAAGCACAGCTAACCTTGCACACAATATGGACAAAGTCCATTGCCACATCATGCATATATAAAACCATAATGAGATTATGTGGGGAATTAGGTTAAAAGAGTGAACCTCTTCAATTTGAAGGAGACATGTAAGGCTTCCTGTGCCAGTGGGAAGCTCTAATGAGAACCCTTTCAGTGACCCTTGTGATCTGGGGAAAGGAAAGGAGGAGGAAGGGGGATAAATATCTGTGAAGGACTGGTAAAAATTCTCTTGCTGGACTCCACAAATAAATCCCATTTTGTCTACGGAAATAATTTTATCAGCTGTTTCCAATGTGTTTTCTGACAGAATGTGTCTGAAAAGTGGAAAGACTCTTATACTTTTAAAAGTCACACTGAATTTATGTAAAAATATAACCCTTTTTAAATGACAATGGCATTCTTGTAATAGTGTATTTCTCAAACTACTTCAGTGCTTTTTCTTAGTAATAGTTTTAAGCAATTTCTAAAAAGTACTGAAGTTTCTTACTGTTGCGAAATACAACATAAACACATATACCATGATAATTTGACTGTTATCATCTTTGAAACTCCATAATAAGTGTGTGAAAAGAACAATAGCTACAGTTCAGAATCTGAGCCCATTTCAATATTCCAGTGATACCTTAAAAAAAAAAAAAGAGAAAATTTATATATAAAACCTCACAGCAGCTATATTTTATATCTTGTGAGCAATGACAGTTAAATTCAAATGGATAGAAATCTTTACCTAGGAGGGGAGAGTTGTGCAGGTAATATGTGACGAACATTTATGAAATGCCTTTTTCTGTCTTGTGCTTCTCTTGAAAAGTCATTTGCTGTCATCTTCATGGCTGTTGTGATCACTGTTCTAGAAAGCATTTCAACATTCTCGCTCTTCAAAATGTTGCCATGAATCTGACAGTTGGTACCCAAATAAAGTCATTACCTAAAGCAGCAGCAGAGAAGAGAATGTGCTGCTATTATTACTTTTGAAGAGCAGACTTATTTTTAAACTCTGCTCAGCCTGCTATTATGTTCATGCTGTTTTTACCTTGTTATTAAAATATCACAACAGAGATCAAATTCAGCTGTGATGAAGAACATGCCATCTGTATGTAATTCTATTGCTTAAAAGTGTGGTGTGGTAATAGTCATGAGGAAAAAAAAAGTCAGTCTAAGAACTTAATTCAGCTTGTATAAAGACCAGGCAGGGCTTGAATATTCATAGTTTTTCCTTTTTGGTTTTGTTGAGATAGAATGGAAATGCAAGTATTTGGGTCAAGTTTTCAGGTGCATGTGAAATGTACTAAACACAAGTGGTCTGGGAAGGTACCCCACCCTAAACGTGGGGCAAAGAGAGATTCGGCTAGCTCTCACACAGCACGGGGCGGCTGAAGGCAGCCCTAGTTGATGCTAACAGTGACAGCCCCGTCAGGGCTTTTTTAGGCACTTGGAGTAAGATGACCTTCTGTCCCGTATAAATTTGTAGGGTATGAAAAAGGGACAGAAAAAAAGTCCATGGCTTTGTCCTGTCTCCATGCTATTCTCTTGTGTTATATAAATTTGTGTTTCACTAAACTCCACCAAAATATATGAAAGTTGTCTAGGTTGCCATTTTATAACCCAGGAAATGACCGTCTCCTTCAGAGGGGGGTGTCTGAAGAGCGGGGTGTGAGAGAGGGTAAGAGATAAGGAGGGACGTGAAGCCATAATTCCCCAATGTTCTTGCAAGTGGCATGGGAATAGCTGTGGTAATATAATAAGCAAAGTAATACTTCATCTTTGTCACTAGATATTGCACTAGCTTATTTTCTTTGCTTGCCAGCAGTAATGCAAAATCGTTGAAACTTGATTAAGGTACTTCATAGCTGTTTAGCACCTTTTTCGGAGTAAAGTGGAAGGACTTTTTGTTTTTAACAGAACATCTAGCAGGTGTACCAATAATGGCTGAAGTGTGGTTGTCTTAGTCTTTAGAAATTGCATTTTTGCGGGGGGAAATGCCCATCTCAGCCAAATATTCTTTCACCCTCCCTCGTGGCATGGGCATGCATAAATGTCCTAGTGAACTAGGACAAATGGGAGGGCTAGCATTATGGTAGAAGAACTTTGATCCAGCTTTCTGTAAAGTCTGTGGAAAGAGTCCAACCAACTTTCCTAGGAATTAGAAAGTGGATGAAAACCTCGGTCCATGGGAAGCAAAGCTATTGCATTTTCCTTTTCAAACTTAACTGAGACTGATTAAGCATTTCTGTGCTCCAGTTTTCTTCAGAGAGCAGTAACTTTTGTCACCCTCCTCCCCTCTTCTGCCTACAGAAAATCTGGTTTTGCTGGTGTATCTTGTTTGGTTGTTTTGTTTTTTTTTTTAATGCAAGTGTGATGATACAACAAATACCTGCTGTATTTGAGGGGTGATTGTGTGCTCTGTGTGGCCTTATTCAAGTTGTTACGCAGGAGACAATGTTAGCATAAACTGTGTTTTTTCTCTAGATACCTTATTCCAGTGGCTTAAGACTAGACTGGGAACTGTCACTACTTTGTTGAAAAAGTGCGTAACTGTTCATTCCATGGGGTAGCAGAAGTGTAGCTGAGAGGACTGTAGGTAATGTTTACTGTCTGAAAATGCATTTTGTGCTTGCATGTAATAAAGCTAGGAGCAAAACCCTGTTGTCATCATCCTAGTTGAGCAAGGCAGACCTGAAAATATTGTGGACTGCTGGCTGGATATTTATTTCAAGTACATTTCTATACTCTTTTAAAATGCAGAGATTTAACATCTCTGAGATGAGGGCTGAGGTGGAGCAGGTTGAATGCTTGTAAATATTGGGCTAAACACAGCCTGGACACTCTTGATCTAGTTTGTCAACAAGCTGTTGAGCTATTCCCAGATACCATTATCCAAAGAGGCAGGAAGGGAGTACATAAGTCGGAAGAGTGTAGCTGTCCTTGGCCTTATATTCTCTTGCTGTGACTAATACATTCCTGAAGAGAGCAGTGAGGGTGAAAGGAGGGTACAAGGTGTGCTCTCTCCTCTCTGTCGTTAGTAGGCTAGTGCCAGGCGGGTGGCTGTGGAAAGCTCTCAGCCTTAGAATAAGAAATGTCTGGCATTGTTGTTAGTACTTGTATTTGTTAGGTTGAGAATAGGTATATTTCTGTGAGACCTCCTAGTTCATCAGATTCCTAACCTGCACTGCCCTGAAGCTGAGAGCACTGAGCCTTGTAATCCTCTGGGCAGCTTCCCAGTTGGTGCTCGGCATGCACCTGAACCATAGCAGACTTCTTTTGCCAGAGATAAAATTAGATGGTTTCACAGGCCATGGGCATGACCTCACTCATCTGCAAGACACTAAGCTATTTTCAGATACTGTACCTGGAAAGAACTTTGAGTGGGGGGAGTACCTCCATCAGATGAAGACAACACCCTTTCCTGACTTTCTCTGCACCCAGCTTTTAAATCATTGCTGAACAGTGATTTCTGCCTTTCTGCTCCCTGCTCCTCTTCCCCCCAGTAAATTACTGGGATGGGGACAATGCCAAATTTCACCAAATGATTTAGTGACTATTGCTGGGCAACTCTGTGAAGGACACTGTGTTTGGGAGTTCTTGTTTCATACTCTGGGGTTTTTGGTAAGCCTTTCCCTTATTTATTTTTCTTTAAGGCTTGGATGCTTCTTTTTGCTTTAAGGAAAAGTTACAATCCAGAACACATAATATTATCAGGTGTTAGCTCATTGAGTTACTGCTTCATATTTGACTTACAAACATTGGGGAGATGGGAGGGGGGAAAGCAGCTGTGAAAAAGGTCAGTCCTGGCAAGTGATTAACTTATTTTCATCTGTTGACTAGCAAGTGTTCCTATCACCTGGAGACCAGGGTGCATTAGAAATAAATGATAAATAGGAAGCAACAGAACAAAATGGCCAGATAGGGCCTGAAAACAGATTTGTTAAATAACCCTCCTTGTAAAGACTTTGCTTTTGTTATCTGACTTCATACAGGGAGGTCCCAGATGACTGGAGGTTAGCAAAGGTGACGCCCATCTACAAGAAGGGCCAGAAAGAGGATCCAGGGAACTGCAGGCCTGTCAGTCTGGCCTTAGTGCTGGGGAAGGTTATGGAGCAGATCATCCTGAGTGCCATCATGCAGCATGTACAGGACAATGAAGTGATCACGCCTGATCAGCATGGGTTTATGAAAGGCAGGTCCTGCTTGACTAACCTGATCTCCTTCTATGACAAGGTGACCCACTTAGTGGATGAGGGGAAAGCTGTGGATGTTGTCTACCTGGACTTTAGTAAAGCCTTTGACACAGTTTCCTACAGCATTATCCTGAAGAAACTGGCTGTTTGTGGCTTGGATGGGCATGTTCTTTGCTGGGTAAAAAAGTGACTGGATGGCCAGGCCCAAAGAGATGTGGTGAATGGAGTTAAATCCAGTTGGTTGCCAGTCACAAGTGGTATTCCCCAGGGCTCGGTATTGGGGCCAGTTCTATTTACTGTCTTTATCAGTGGTCTGGGTGAGGCAATTGAACGTACCCTCAGTAATGTTTGCAGATGACTAAGTTCGGTGGGAGTGCTGATCTGCTTGAAGGTAGGAAGGCTCTACAGAGGGATCCGGGCAGGCGGGATTGATGGGCTGAGGCCAATGGTATGAGGTTCAGAATGCTGGGTCCTGCACCTGGGTCACAACCACCCCATGCAACACTGCAGGCTTGGGGAAGAGTGGCTGGAAAGCTGCCCAGCAGAAAAGGACCTGGGGGTGTTGACTGACAGCCAGCTGAATATGGGCTAGCAGTGTGGGGCCAAGAAAGCCAACAGCATCCTGGCCTGTGTCAGAAATAGCGTGGCCAGCAGGACTAGAGAAGTGATTGTACCCCTGTACTGAGCACTGGTGAGGTCCCACCTTGAATACTGTGTTTTTGGTTTTGGGCCCCTCGCTACGAGACAGACATTGAGGTGCTGGAGCACATCCAAAGAATAGCAATGAAGCTGTTGAAGGGTCTAGGGAACAAGTTTTATGAGGAGCGGCTGAGGGAACTGGGGTTGTTTAGCCTGGAGGAAAGGAGGCTGAGGGGGGACTTTATCGCTCTCTACAACTGCTTGAAAGGAGGTTTTAGGGAGGTGGGGTCGGTCTCTTCTCCCAAGTAGCAAGTGGTAGGACAAGAGAAACTGGCCTCAAGTTGCACCAGGGGATGTTCAGATGTTCGGAAAAATTTCTCCACTGAAAGGGTTGTCAAGCATTGGAACAGGCTGCCCAGGGAGGTGGTTGCGTCACCACTCCTGGAGGTATTTAAAAGACATGTAGATGTGGCATTTGGGGACTTAGTTTACTGGTGGACTTGGTAGCGCTAGGTTAACAGTTGGACTTGATAATCTCAAGGGTCTTTTCCAACCTGACAGATTCTATGATTCTGTGATTAATTTCCAAGTGTGGTGAACTTGGGAAAGGGACAATTATTCTAACTTCCTCTTCAAGTGTGTCACTCACATGAGATATAAGGAAGGTCAGCAAAAACTGTGCAGAAAAGACAGGGTAGGAGAAATAAATAATACACTTTTCCTGTGAATCTGGAAGGGGGAACCTTCTTGTCTTAAATTTCCCAGGAGCTCCACCAACTGGATTTCCCTTTTTCTGGTTGATGGCCTGGCTCCTATAAGGGCTTTGTCAAGGTCTTCCCTAGCTTTCTCCAAGCAGTTTCACAGCAGGTTTGGAAGTTCTTCAAGGCTCAGCAAGTTACCCCTGGAGCTGTTGATTAGATGTTGGATTTTACCCTAGCTCAAAGCACATGAGCACCCACTTCATAGTACTAGGACAGGTAAAATCAGTTGTTTTCCAGTATGCTTAATTTCCTGTTACCCTCAAAATATCTGACAAGTTCTGCTATAGTTGACTGGGGGCGCAGGTGGAATCTGATGTCTGTGAAGAAAAAGCTGTAGGATACCTCCTCAGGTATACAAAGCAACATTCAAAATGTGAGAATATGGGTAGCTTAGCTATGGGATACGTCAGCTGAGGGCAGGATACCCCAGCTGCTGAAAGGCAGAGGCCAGTATTTACTGCAGCATGAAAATGCTTGCCGTGTCTTTGCACAATATTCAAATTTGTCTCCTGTGGGGGGAACTTAGTGGCAGTTTGCTTCAAGGTCACTTAAGATGAGGTGAAATAATACATTTGGCAGTCGGTTAAAGGTAGTGTGAGAAGAGCAACAGCTTGAATTGTGCAGAAGTTATAGTCAGTGCTGTTTGTAGTCTCTCAAGTTGAAAGCTCCTGTTTTCAAAGGAGTACTGGAAGAGACTAATGATGTTGGACAACACAGGCAGATGTAACTGCAGGTGCAGTAAGCTGAGAGTCCTGAAGAGCCTAGGTGGTTCTCATAAGGGGTAGAAATGTGTGGCTTTATTCCTTCCTCAATGTGATTGTGAACTTATCTTTGCGTAGAGTGTAATGTTAATTTGACTATAATATTATAACTGGTGGTTTTCTTGACAATTATAATGGGTATGAGGAGGACTTGATCTTTATTTAAGATCATATAGTGGTGATACAGCAGTCTATTTAAAATAACTGATGTTTTACCTATCAGGAAGCCTCTAAATTGATGGGGTTTAGAGGCTGTCTCATTAAACTAGGTTATATAAATTAATTTTCATGTTTTTGTTTTATCGTGTATCTAGAAGTCACCTGCATTTAAGTGGAATGCAACCTCTGCTTAAAAACATTGAATAGAAACATTCAGAATTTGCAGGAAGAAAAGAAGATATTTAAGTGATTGAAATCTACAACATTTGTAGATGACCTTACCCAAAGTAAACAAAGATTTCATTACCAATTGCATTTTCTCTTTAGTTTGAGAGTTGAGTTACACCTCAACCTCTGTTTAAAACTGAGGCTTTAGGGATTTCTTAAATACAATACTTTGAATTTCAAAGAGTTACTTAAACTGTTGAGAAACTAGCCAAAAACTAAATGCTTATGTTCACTCCTACTTTTTATACCAAATTTCTCCTGCCATATAAAACAAATACAGTAAGTCATAATGCCTTAATATATTCTGTAGAATTAGGATAAGCTTCACTTTCCTTCCATTTTGCTTAGCATGTTGTCAAAAACATGTAGTAACATGTGTATTTATAAAATATTGGGGATGGAGAAAAGGCAATTAGTAGGATAAACTTTCAAATGCTTGCAGCTTGCTTGGACTCCTTTAATTTAAAAGTGGGAAGGCAAGGTTTGGGTTTTTTTCTGAGTCTAAATTGAACTCTGTGAATGATACCTGTTTATTCTGAAACCACTTAGCATATGTGCTTAGGTCCCAGGTACTTCTTAATAGTCAAGCAGTATTTGGATAGACATGTTTCAGAGCAGATTTTAGGGAACAGCAGATTTTAGTCTGAACACTGATGTAGGCAAGTTAGGTACCACAGGAGTCTCCGGTTTTGATGATGCAGCCATTTTAAGAAGTGCCTGCTTGCCCTGGGCCACTCCTGCACAGGGATATGCCATTTGTTCCTTGGCGTGGTAGGAGTATTTGTGGAGCTGCACTATAAATAAAATCCGTGGGGAAAAAATCTGGGTAAAAAGTGGCACAAAAAGAAGAGGATTTCCCCATTTTCATACATTTGAACACAGTTACATTGGTTTAACAAAGCACATCAACTTAAGTAAGGGGGATGGAATTGTCTCCCTTTGTATTACGGTACATAGATTTTGACTTTAATGTCAGTGGAAGTAAGTAGTAAAACTGTCATATGCAGTTCCATAAAATCAGCTGGTTTTAATGAGCTGCTGTGTTAATTTAAAACATTCACCATGACAAAGACATGCCATGTAATTGCTGAATCTCCTTTGTGTTTCTTATAATTGATATTAATTATAATTTAAAAATGATAATATAATTAGCATAATTTATTTGAGAAATCCATATTACTATTTTTAATTACATTATTTCTAACAATACTGCACATAAAGATAGTCTGATAAGAGTTCACATGCTTCTATTTCTTGGTTCTTGCCCTCTAGACATCTGATAGTAATCCTTAATTTTCTGACGAAAAAAAAATTCTATCATTTCACCATTATGGAAATGCACGTAGCCTGGCCAATCAATCCCATTAACCTCTCTTACAGCAATGGTTTTGGTTATTCGTAGCTTTTTGCATTAGACTGTAAAAGCATAAAACTAGCATTAAAGCAGGTTTAAATCCTTGCAATCTGTTCTGCTTTTGGGATGTTTGTCTCACTGCAGATGTTCTGAAAGAATGTAATCCAAGTACAGTGTATATTGGATTGTTCACTTTTAAAGACTCATCTTTAAAAGAAATGTCTCTTCGGTGGTATAAACTTCTGGTTGAGCCAGATGTCACAAACCTGAAAATGAACTGGAGTCCTCCTACAGCCATGCCTATTTATATCTTGTATAAACTGGAAATGTTTTGGGTATAAACATACAGGGAAATGCTGACAGTATTCTTGAGGGAAATGAGGATGTATCAGCTCTGTCACTCACAAAGGGACCGTCTGTGAAGAAGCTGGAGTGGAAAAGCCAGTTCTCACACCAGCTCTCAACGCACGGGAAGCTGGCTCTGTGCGCCAGCTCTGTCTCAGCAAGGGTCACGTTGGGAATGCGCATCTTGCCATGGCCCCCAGCAGCCTCCAGCTCACGAAGGCAAAAATGATACCCTGGGAACTGTTTGCCCAGGGCACATGAATGGTCTGACGTCACCTGCCCATGGCTTTCTGCCTAAAGGTGGAGAGTCTTTGCTGTCTGATTCAAGCCATTGGTGCCAGGGAAGTGGACAAAGCTCTTCTGTCTTTGTAAAGGCTATCTATGTATAAAATCTTTATTAGAATTAAATTAAGAAATGCTTCTTTGTCTGATTTAACTGTTCTCTGTGGTCTCTCTTTGCATCTTTTTTCTGTTTTTCATTCAAACAGAAGCTATATTTAGGGAGAAATATTAGTGAAGTCCAAAGGAACACATCAAGTTGTCTTTGGAGTTTAATAAACTTGGCTGTGGTAGGACTCAGACTGTCTGCATCTGGTGGCGCTGGCTGTCTAATCCAAATGTGGTTGCCTGAGAAATAAAAATGGTTCTACCCTTAAAAATAGCTGGTAATTTTAACTCGACGTGAGTCATTAAAATCTCCCCTCCTTCTCTCTATGCTTACACAGCCCCAGTAGGAAGGAAGCCTTTTTCTATTTTGTGTACCCCTACAGACAGAGGTTCATCAGAGCTCAGTGGGGAGATAGTATAGCTTAACTACACAATATGTCTGCATACAACCCATTGGAACAAATCTTTTATTGCTTCTAGTTTGTGTATTTTGGTATGCTTTGAGATTACCATTGATTTTTCTTTGTTACACCATACAAAGCAACAGCTCAAAGTACTCAGCTAAAGTCTGAGCATTAAACATGAATTAAATAGGAAAAAAAAAACCGCCTTGAAAGATATTTTGAGAAAATAAGATTAGAGGTAAAACAAGAAAAGAACAAGGTTTATTGGACAGAAAAGGAATTGGTAATCCTATGCACTGGAAAGGATGGAGGTGAGAAGTACAAAGGCTGAGGTAATGAGAGTGTGGAAAATGGCTTGCTTAGGCAGGGAAAGATCCAGGTTGTACGTAGAAGTGGCAAATGAGGGATTAGAGGGTAAAATAAGCCAGTTACTGCATCAGATGTTGAGGAACCTGGTTCAGTACAAAGAGTTGAAAATCTAGGCTGCTTGGGAAAGGATTAGTATTGAGAAGTGATAATTGCAGTTGAAAAGGAAGACAATAAGGCTTGCACAAGAGGGGAAAAGAAGGATAAAAATGAATCTGAAAAAGCAAAGTGAAAAAACAGGATTTAGCGAGGCAAAAGTCTGCCATGTAATAGAAGCCTCTCATTTAATCCAGGAGGGGATGATGATAACACAAATGAATAATCAATTTGGGTGCCGTTTTCCTCACATGGCATGTGCCTCAGAATCTTTCCTGGAGGACAGAGGCAGGGAGGTCACGGTTGTGATTACATGAAATGGATTTGGAGCAGTTACCATTTTCAGCTGCTGCCAGGTATGCTCCAAGGGGTAAACTTTCAAAACCACAATCGGAAGATGTGTGTTCAAAAGCTTGGGGTTTGTTTGGATGAAAATGGATTTGGGATGCATCTCTCTCCCACTGAGTTTGCATCCCTAAATCCGTCGAGAGACCTCCCATTTTTCCCCAGAGATACAAATTTCTTTATTTTTGTGTCTATTTGGATAGCGGTAGGGAATTTGTGTGTAGCCAGTGTGATTTTAGTTTTGTTTTTTTTTCTCTCCTTTAGTAGGAAATTCTGGTGCAAGAATAATTTTAGTTGCTAATAATAGCAGAGTTTGGAGCAATTTTGGCATTTATTTACATCAAATTCAGTGAAGCAATAATGAACAAAGTTAGTTCAACACTAGTGAAATGTATTTAAATCATCCTCTGATTGATTGGAAGAGTTATCATTGAATGAATTATTCATGAGCTATTTTTCAGACATAGATTAATGCAAAATATATTCACACTTTATTTGAAGAAATATAAGAAAACTAATACATGACTGCAATTAATAATTTAAGTATGAGCAGGCATTGTTCATGATGATTATTGCTTCCTACAATACCTAAGATATGAAAAGGAGTAAGTCAGATATAGTAATCTGAAATGAAATTGTCTGCTTATGCTGCAAAGCTGAGCTCTTCCAAAAGACAGAAACCACGAAGTGCCTTCAGAAATATCCTATAGCATTTTTACTACAGTGTCCAAAGTTGATGATGCTGTTGGTTGAAGGCATCTGCTTCTTTGTGTATTCTGAGGATAAGGGCAAGACAGCCCAAGGTTTCGCATAGCAAATACCGTCTTCTCATTTTGCTTCATGAAAAATGCATTTGTTTCAGGAGAATAGTTTCCTGAACGGTTTCTTAGATTTCTTTTCACTGCCTGAGGACTGAATTCTTATGACTTCTACATTTTATTTAGATTTTGCGTTGGTCAATGAAGTAAACCATGGAACTGAAATGAACATCTGTGTCCATGTACTTTGGTTGGATCGAGGTTGGATATGTTTTTAAAAGGTCTATGCTAGTCTGTCACAATTTCTTGGGTTTAGTCACAGATCAACTATGGTGGCCCACATTATATAACCACCATAATACAGTAAGTACTAGGGGACCTGATCTGTCCTTTCCCAACCTTTAATTATATGAATCTTGGTTAATACTATCTGTCCAAAGTGAAACAGGGGCAAAGGATAGGCTATTAGTTTCAAATTATATGTATTACTCAGTAGAAGGTGGCCTTCATCTCTTAACAATTAGTTTATATTCATTAGAGGGATCTAACTGTAATTGCTCACAGTTATAATTTTTGCTGTGATATAGTATAAGGCCCCTGTACTAACGTCAGATCTTGGGATACCCTGCCACTTCACATTGTAGGTCTCTTTCACATGAAGGCAGAGAAGAAGCTGAATACTTTTAATACTTATAAATGTTCCTAGAGTTTTTCTTGTAACCTCCTGCTGCAATTGAGACTTTGCCTGTTGCCATCTGATGAAAAACAACAAAGTATTACAGATGCCCAAGGAAAAGGATACCTGCTGTGGTTTTTATTTTCCAAGATACTACTTCTTACAAGCTCATTGCCTTATCTAGAAATTTTGTCAAAACACTGTGATTTAATAAATACGTGTAAGTCACCTTTCAGCACCTACCCATATCCTGCACAAATGCACTAAATAACGAGCCAGGGAAGAAAAAGCTGCTTGGTGTGGAAAATTATGTCCAGCTTTGACATTTTAAGTCTGACTGCTAGACTGAAAAAGTATTTGAAATAACTCTTCAGGATTCTTGATGTATCACACTTGTAATCAGTCTCCTTACTTTATTATGTAAATCTGCATTTTTAAAAAGTGGTTCTTCCCCTCCCCCGGAGGGTCACTTACTCACTTTGGATTTATTTCTTTATTTCTACTTCCTGAATATGGCATAACAGGTCTTTAACAGTCTTGTTGGGCACGCTCATTCAGAAATAAGTATATTATTATCACAGTAGTGCTTTTCATGCTATTGTCAGAAAGGTGCAAGATGTATTAAGGGTTACTTGAAATGAGGAGGTGGACAAGTTTTGTCTTTATCAAAACAAGATGTGAAAGTTAAAGTGTTTGCCAAGGAGCTGATTAGGAACAGCTAATGCTGTTTTGGTCAGCAGAACTGTAAAATTTCCATACTCGCATGCACTTTGGACTAATCTTTTTCTTTTCCAAAGTGGAATTGATGTTAGAGGAATTATCCACAAACAAGTTAGTTTTCTTTGGATAGTTGTTAATGATATAGCTTTCTCTTATGGAAGCTTCTCCGCTCCCTTGGGCTGGAGATGAGACCCTTCAGGGTGATGCTGCCTTTGCTCATCTCCACTCCAGAATGGGAGTGTGATGCAGAGCTCTGCAAGAGATGCGACCGGTTATTTCCCCTCTTCATTGCACAAGATTTCTCGCATAATCTCTTTAGAAGCTGCCGTGGACTTCAGTTGTTGAACAGTATGTTCAGGCTTGGTTTTCCTCTTGGCATTGTTATGGGCTTTTTTGGCTGTGGCATCATTCTTACTTTCACTATCAGGTAGTTACAAATGATTGCAAAAACTTCAGAAACATTCCTGAGGCATTCAATAATCTATTGACTGTGATCAGTGACAAATAACATTACCTATTTTCTTTACCTCTGTCAGGAAAAATTGTAATGTCTAATGTGGGGTAAAGGCGAGTTCCTCAACCTTGAAAAAAATGTCTGTTTTCAGAATTAAAGGTAATTGGAAAGAAATGTGAATGGGCAGAACAAATATGATCTGGATGCAGTTATATATAGTGAATAAGGTTCAGCTTCATTTGTGACTTAATGACTCACTGGACTGCATACTGACTTCAAATTTTAAAGCAATACAGATGTTTCAGGGACACAAGATTCCATTTCTTAGGTTTCATGTAAACTATAGAAGATCAATTAAGCAGAAAATTTTCTTTAATGAAAAAAATATGTTTTGTGATCAGTGTCTTTCAAATGCTAGATATTTCTGCTGCATGCTTGATTGCAAAATATTCAAAATCTGTGTGAGATCTTAACAGAGAATTACAATACAGTGTACTTCTGTGTCTTGTGCAGTGGAAGTAGCCCAAGTGACTGGTAAAAAAAACAATTCACTCATGTAATTTTGTTGCTTGAGTTTTCAATTCAAACATTAATACAGACTTACTATATTTTAAAATATTCCCTTTGTTTAATGTTGTAAAAGATATAATGTACATAGATCTGTCACTTACAGCACAGATGCTCACCATTGAAATCCTACAAAAAGGATTACTTATCACTGAAACATCCCAAACATTTTAATTAAATGAATAGTAATCTATTATATAAAAGTTTGAAGCTAAATGAAAAAAAAAAAAATGGATTCAGCAGCCACTGGTTATTATCTTTATAGAGTGGTGTATTGAACTATGT
Organism: Ibidorhyncha struthersii; assembly: GCA_013398815.1. Taxonomy (NCBI): domain Eukaryota; kingdom Metazoa; phylum Chordata; class Aves; order Charadriiformes; family Charadriidae; genus Ibidorhyncha; species Ibidorhyncha struthersii. The sequence continues at coordinate 372,040 of VZSZ01003590.1, forward strand.
CTTATCTTTAAATAAGTGGGAACCCTCTTTAAATTAAATTATTAAATGTACATGTAGTCCACACTTTCAGGGATTTAAAATTTGTTTGGCTTTCTCCTTGGTCTTCTGGTTTTATTTAAAACAAAAGTAAACACTTGCTGCCAACCCCCTCCAGCCCGCCATTTCAAACTAGGACCACAGGTTCATCAGAACCCTCATAATATGTAAATCTGAGTTCTAGTCACTATTTCTACTGTTGAAAGAGTAGAAAATGCTGAAAGCTCAATCTGAGACCATCTTTTTTTTTTCCCCCAAAGCACATGATGATACAATGGCTATATAGTGTAGTTGAGAATACAGCATTACCTTTAGAAAGTGCTAAACAGATTATCTTCATGATTTATTTTAACCTATGACAAGAGAGTTAGGGGACAGTAAAAGATTATTTATCCATTCAAAAGATTATTAAAGTTAAATTTCCAAATGTATCACTGTGCTCTGGAAGTACCTACAAGTGTTTATGTTATTAGTACAAGATAGTCACTCTGTTCAAGGCAAGTTCAGTCTGAAAAGGTTTTTTTTGTAAACATTTGAATTTTAAAGAATTTGTGGTTGTCCTTTGGGCCTAAATTCACACTTAACACTAGCATCTGACAATTCTACAGCAACAGTTGCCTTTGGGGGAATTTCGGATTTACTGGATAGTTCTGATGGTCCCTCCTTTATTTACATCATTGCTTGAGAGTCTCCACTACTAACTGCAGAACTTGGTGAAGAGAAACTGTAACATAACTTGCTTTTCCATATTGGGTAAAAGAATGGCCTTTCATAAGCCGTTTTCCTTCTTAAAAGTCTGTTGAGGGGTTTGATTTGTTTGGCAGGTGATCTGCTCTGGCTTTTCAGTGCCTTTGCAGAATTAAGAGCAAGTGAGTGGGGGCAGGTCACAAAACATGCATTTACCCATCCAGTGCATCTGTACTAATTACTGAGAGACACACAAATGTCTGCAGGTGAAATGTGCACTACAAGAACACCTATTATGGCACATTTGTGTTTTAATAACAGTTGCAGCTACCAGGATGAAATATATTGGCAGAAATCAAAGTCTTTTTTTTGGTGTCTTGTAATTCATATCAGAAATGCTTGCCCGCTTTCAGCCTTTTGGGGTTGAGGGTGTAGTATTTTTTTATGTATAATTCATTTTTCCCAATTATGTTGCATTTATTTCCTGTAAGTAAATGTCAGGCTTCTTAAGACAGTAATTTTAAACACTTGGGGGGGAAAAAAAGTAACAAACACAAATGGGAAATTAACAGATATTCCTGTCAGCATGTGATTAGCTTGACTTACATGGAATTACAAATGTTTATGTAGCAACCATTTGGTCCACATGTTGTAAGCTAAACCTGTGTGACTAAAAACTGCATTTTTGCTTTTGAACACAGTATGGTTACGGGTTCCAATATAGTCAAAGTGAAAAATTGTTCTTAGCTACTCTTCTCTGTGGCGTTTGTCAGGCCCACCAAATACGCCTGAATATCTCTTATTATAAAGGTTATTTTGTTTGTTAGTTCCTCATGGTAAGGAAATGATAAAGCTTAGTCAGCACTGGGTATGCCTCAGTTTGCTTTGTGGCCTATGTTGGGTTGAATGCCTAACCACTAGAAAAGTAAGTAAACAAAATTAAAAGCGGGGATTGTTTACGATTAAAAAAAAAGCAACACAAAACCAACAAAAAACAAAAGAACAAAACAAACAAACAAAAATCACCTAAAGGTAAGATTTGTTCTAGTTTGGATGTAATTAGTCAGCATATGAATGTAAATGATCTGAAACACTTCCATCTGGGGAGATGTTTTTATTAGGAATGAATGCTGGTTTTCCTTTATTTCACATTCTCTTACTTTTGTTTCCAATTTAAATGATTCAGATGTTGAATATCACAAGGATAAGTTCCTTTAAAGAAAAAAAAGTTGTCTTTGAATTTTGGTCAGTTCAGGTCTTAATTTAGCACTGTTCCGCACCATTTCAAAAGTGGGGTTTTCCATTATTGTTAAAATCGGTGAGCTGCCACAGTAAGGTGTGACTTTTCTGTGATCTCATTAATGGGATAGAAATTAGAGCTCGACAAAGTGAATGAAATTAATTCCTCTTGCTGTTCCTCGGGACTACGGGGAAGTGGAGTGAGTGCCTCCTCGCAGCCGGGGAGAGGAGGAAAATTCAGTTCCAGCAGGAGTGCCCTTTGCAGGATGCTCACAATGGGAGGAAAATTGCAGTCAAAGCTGGAGACCTAAATCTGGGTTTTATCATCGTGTCAGACAAACAAACCAACAAACAAGCGGGAGGTAAATAAACTGCATGCATAAAGGAGAGATGAAATGGGAGCAGACGTGGTGGCCAAGAGGCTCTCTGGGCTGCTGATGGAAATGGAAGCAGAGCGCTGAGGAGATGATCCCCCCACTGCCATGGCCCCTGTGCCTTGCAGAAAGGCTGTCAGGGGAAAACATCCCTTCTCATTCCTTTCTCCTGTTGTCAGGGGTACTTCAGTGTTGACCGTATTTATTTTGCTGCGGAAGTCCTCCAGGTGGCTGGCGGTGGCGCGGAGGGGAAGACGCGATTTTGTTGGTGATGTGCATTATCCCGTTGCTCGTCCCCCCCCACGCTGGGGTAGCGTCAGGCAGCGGTCAGACCTCTACCCCACCCCATGCACCTTGTTGTTCCTCAAAAACTCTGTCTCCTAAAGCAGTAGCCAAAGACTAAGACTTGGCAGGCTGGCATGGCGGATGTGGAGTGGAAGGTGAAGCAGGCTGCTTAGCAGGCCTGGGGGCTCGGCGCAGGCTGGATAGGGCTGCTTCATGCAATGGCTGCCCAGGCAGGCTCTGGCCCTGCTGCCTTCCCTCCCGACAATCCCCTGGGGATCAGTGGGGCCATCTCTGCTGCCACAGCCCCCCTCAGGTGTGGTGGGCCCAAGCTGGCCAGGGATCGCGCCTGGCTCAGCCTCACCGTCCTGGAGGGCTTTCGGACTGTGTCTTGCCAGCTGTTGGTATGAATGTGACTGCCTACAAACTTGTAACGCCTTCGTTCATGACAGTGCCTATCGTGCATATCTATACCATAATGTACAGTTCCTCCCCTTAGCAAATCATGGAGATGTTGTGCAGAGGAGCTTTCAGGAGGGCCACAGGGGTCCCACCGGTCATCCCCGTAGTTCCCTGAGGACCACATGCCGGTGGCAGTGCTGTCAGTGCAGACAGCCCTGCTGTGTGCCATGGCGGCAGGCAGGGCTTCCTTCTCCATCTTGCAACCCGCGCCTTTTGTCTCCTCCTGTAACTTGCTGCTGCAATTTGAAGTAAAAAGAAAAGGTTAGTTGCAACCTTTTTATGCATGGGTCATGAATCCACATTGTGGACTTATTAGTTAGCTTGTGCACCTTATTTACCCTATTTATCCAAAGTTTATTTTTTTTATTTATTTCTGAGTATTTAAAAACTGAAGGTCATTTTTGACACTGACATGTAAATAAGTTGCTGCTGTTACCTTAGGTGCAGTTTGTCCCAGCCACATGCTCGTGTACCTGCTCTTGCCTGGCAGCAAATGCAGGGAAATTTGCGGTAGTTATTCTGCCCAATCAAACATATTTTTTATTATTTGAGATTTTCACAGTGCCATTTCTGAGCTGTTGCATCTGTTTTGGATGGTGTCAGAATCAGGGAAACTATTTCTTCTTACTTTAGTCAAAATGGATCTGCATCTGAAACAAAGGGGGTTCTGTAAAATTTGATATATTTATTCTTGTTGCATGTGGACAGCATGGAAAGGAAATGAGTTGCTTTTCAAAGGTATGGAAAGAGAAAAAGTAGCTCTTCCTAGTAATGCTCTGTGGTTAAAATATATTTAGTGGTTTACTTTGTTAAAATTACATAACTACAAAGAAATATCCTTAAGAATTGAAGTTTTTCCTTCTTTTTAGATGCCTCCCATATTGCAAAATATGAGAGCTGTACTGTTAATGTCTAGCTTTAGGAAGTATTTTTTAAACAACCTGTGAGAGCTTATGACTTGTGTTTTAAATCTAGGGTTATACTGGATTTGGGTAAATGCAGTATTTCAGAGTAACTTCTCTGTTTAAGTCGAGTTTATTTTGGGGACTATGGCCATATTTTAAAAAAGAAGCTATGAGGTCATAAGACTTTTATGAAATAGGCCATTGATGAAAAAAGCTTAGGATGAAGCAGCTTTAATGTAGGCAGTGTTGGGAGTGGATTTTGGCACAGAAGCAGCACCCACAGCAACTGTGAAGATCAGCGTGTCTTCCATTTCACTGTCTTGGAGCACTGCTTGGTAAGGAGATGTCAGCTGGCAGTAATCAGGTACTGACACTAAGATTCACACATTTTTGGTATAGAGAGCTTAAAAAGTGTATGGCTTTAGTTCTTGACTTCCATAAAAAGGAATCTTATCAGAATTGATTAAATTGTGTGTTCTCCCATGTACTTTGTTCTCTCTCTCTCTCTGTTAGCAGTATTAACATTTCATTTATTTGTTGAATCCAGTTTGACAACAGCAAATTATGATTGTGAAAGCATCAGTCATGCAAATAGTGACTGGTGAAAGGACATCAGGACATCCTCTAAATATCCTGCATTCGTGTTTTGAGGTACACTTATTTGTATTGAGGACTGTCAGGTCGCTGTGTAGATGAATGGCTGTTATCTGAGACACGGGACTATACTTAAGTACTCCAAAAGTGGGCTATTTCAGGGAAAAAAAGGGGGGGGGGGAAGAAAAGTAAGAACTCTAGATAATTGTTTTAAGATATTCTTTGCTGTTTTTTTTTATGTACAAGCTCTTTTTTATTTGATTTAAATTTTATTGGCAGTTTAACTTTCTCCCCTTGCCTGGCCTTTCTTCCTGGGTCTCTCCATCTGCTTTTGTTAATGTGATAGCTGTTTTCTCCTGTCTTGTAGTTCTCTTAAAAAACCTTGTTGGGGTTAAGTCTGTACTTGCCAAAATCAATCTGTACGATTTACTTGGTTGTTCTATTTTTAGTTTGCTTCCTGCTCTGTGGGAGATGCAACAGGCAGAACCCTCATTTCTATGCAGAATCATAAATTCTGTAGCATTTCCAGTGCATATGCTCCAAGTCAGGCAGAACAGGGGATTGTACCTTTGCCTGCTAGATCCAAACTGAAAGTTGGGCTCAGAAGGACACAGACATATGCTTTCCTTATTTTCCCCCGGCCACCTTTGGACATAGGTGTTGGATGAATATAACCTGCTTCAGAATCTAAGAAGCATGGGGACTTAGCTCTCTTCTGAGCACTTTCTTCAGAACTGAGGCTACTTTGAAGAGATGTGTTAGATTTTTTGGATCCTCAGAGGGGTAGAAATTATCAGTATGTGGAAAGCCTTGCAAATTTTGAGAGAGGAAAATGAAAATGCCCTGGAGATGTAGGTAACAAGGCAGGGTCTGCACAGAAACTCAGACAAGGTGTTTAGTGTGATGAGATATTTGTAGGTCTCTGCAAATCTGGGTCTACTTGTAAATGAAAGTCTTAAGTCAGTGATGAAGGAGAGCATGGATTAGATTCCCATGCATTGAGTGGATTTCTCCATGACTTACTGAATACTGCTAAAATTCTCAGGAAATGGACTTTGCTCGTTGTTATGTAGCACTTAGCACAGGAAATCATGGTCTTGGCTAGAGTTTCGTGGTGATACCACAGACTAAATACAGTATAATAACTCTCAACCAAAGAAGCATTGTACTAGATGCTTTCCGGACCACGGGACAAAGTGATATCCCAGAATGAGGCAAAGAAATTCTGGTGATTCCAGTAGGACCCATTTCTTGCCAATGCCATTGAGAATTGCGGGTTTACAGCTCCTCTGAATCAAGCTGCATAAATAGTTGTAACTTGCATAAATGGGAACTGCTTGTGTCGAAGCACATGTAGAACCGTTGGACAGCAAATTATTTTTTGGTTCTTGTTGTGGCCAATAAAATAAATACCCAGTTAGGCTTCCAGAGTATTCATCAGTCTTAAACCTCTAAGCTATAGGAATAAGTTTTGAAAGGGCCCAAATAATTAGGGAACTAGTACTTATTGTCATGAAACATCCTTCATATCACAAGTCATTCACAAATTTGGGCAGTAGCTTGATCTGTTGGAGACCTGCTTTTAGTTTTCTCAGACAGTGTTGTCCTTAGGGAATGATGCGGTACATGATTCAGATCCTGAATTCTGAAATAGGATTGTGGTTCTCAATTACCATACAACTTATTGTGAAGGGAATCCATGGAAGCTTGTACATGGCCATGAAAATTAGGCTAAGTAGGTTTATATTTCAAACGCTCGTGAAAATGTTGCCTGAGTATCTGACAGCATGAATTCAAAACTGGAGGTACAAGTTTTTACAATGTCAGTAGACTATGGTCATATCCAGGTAAGTCTTCTGTATTTACAGTTGTCTCTCTTATATCTTTTCCATTACTAACAATCCAGCCTCTAGATAAAGATAATTTCAAAGAGGGTTCTAGGTTTGGTTTTGCTGGTATTGTAATGGTAAAGCTCTTGTTGGCACCTGCCTGCTTCTAGTTAGACTGGTTCTAGACTTTTATTTGCTTCTCTTCAATACAGGCAACCAAAATTAGAATAAGAGTAATGCTTGCTAGAAGAAGGAGGTAATTTTGTGATTTCTTGAAAGAGTAAGGTTGGTTTAGTGCTCCATGTGATATTCTGTCTACAGCTAATCTATAAAACACATTCAAAGAGAATCAGCAATGTTTCAGAGAGCTTTTCTCCTGTTTTCTTTTTGATTGATTATTTCATTTGGAAGATAGCTCTGTAGCAAGTTAAGTGCAGTTTGTTTTCTGACTATCCTGCTTCATGATCCTGTTTTCTGTTTAGAATCTGATTTGAAAGGAGAGCTGTATTTTCCTCAGTCTTGCTATGTTAACTCAAGCAACTCTTTAAAAGAAACAGTTCCATAGCACAGAAAGGATTAGACTTTCTGATGGGAAGGTGAATAAGCAAACACAAAGTTATCTGCAAAAATAATTGTGATGAATTTCTGTGCCTGCTGAAACGATGGAGGTTAGATAAGCATTGGGTTCTGCCACAAACTGAGGCTTTCCAACAGGGTTTAGCAATGTGTATGTGTGTGTCTGTCTCTGTCTATCACAGTACGTGACGCATGTCAGGCTCTTGCATAATCTTTTCCTTGAATAAATAGGGCACTTCAAAATGTGCCAGAGAGAATAGGCACTCTGCACACAGGCAGAGTGATGGACTTGATGATTTATTAGCCTCTTTCTATTGCTGGTTTTATTAGACTGTGATTTGCCCTATATATATACATAGCTTTACTGTCAAAATAAGCCACTAGAATATGCTGGCCCAAGAAAAATGATTTACAAGAGAAGGAACCTTTTTATATCTGTCTGCATTTCAACAAATAGCATTATAAAATACTGTTACTAGTTTTTGCAGCTTTTTTGTTTTCCGGCTACTAGACTGTATTTCCATTTCTTAAAATATGTTCTTCCTTTTGAACAATAATTATGTTTTTAAATTTCTATTCTTGTAGTTCACACACAATAAAAGTTGAGTGACTTAATTTCCCTATACGAAAGCTGTTTGTCTTTCATGCTCTAGAAAAATAAATTTTCAAACTAGATTGAAACTGTTTTCTTACATATAACAGTACTTTAACGCGTGCTTAGTTCTAAACAAGTGTCCATTTGCAGATGTCATGAGACTTCAGTCCTGTGAAACAGTGTTTTGCTGGCTACAAACTCCACTGAAGATTGGTTTCTTAAGGCCTCTTTCACTCTACAAGTCACGTTTCTTTTTGTAAGCCTCCATTGCAGATCAATTCATTCAAGTGACACAGTAACAAACCTCCAGCACCTAATTATAGTTCTATCAGCTGAAAGGGTGATTTTGAGAAAGGCAGGATGCAAGTGATGGACCCTATTGTGTGCAGAGCCACCATCGTGAGCTTTTATGTTTGTGCAATGGTAGCATTTGTGTATTTATGTGTATCTGCTCGTATCTGCATGTAGAAACAGATCAGTCGCATTTTCTGTCTTTTAAAAAAATACAGGGCTCCAACACGAATCATATTTTATGGATGAAATTCATTTGCATTAGGTTTAATTTTTGTTCATTTGCCTACAATTATCATTGCAATTTCCTGAAAATTACAGTTTAGTCAAGAGGGACTTCAGCATGAATAATAAAGGGGTGAATGAATGCAGCATGTACATTGCAGTTCCAGCCATCTGCTATATGTTTATCCTGGGAGTTTCTCCTCCTATTGAATCAGTACTGGCAACTTTGTGATCCCATACAGTCTCTGACCACAGAAGTACAGAGAGAAATTCTGCTTTTACATATACCTATGCTTTTTGGGGTTAGGTAGCTTTGTTTGGTGTCAAGTGGTATACCAGTCTGAGCTCCAAAGTTACCCTACCTGCATTATGTCTGTCTTTTAGTGTGGGCATTTTCTTTTAAATGAGCTTTTCAGATTTCAGAAGCTATTCATTTCTTTGGTAGGTTTTAACAGTGGGCTACTGTCCCCTTCAGAAAAAGAAATTTTCTGATAATAATAGAGGAAAACCAAGCTTTGCTTGAACTCTCTACTTGTGGCAGGGCACACCAGGAAACTGCTATCTGTTTTGGTGCTCCTCAGTTTGTTTGGACGAAAATTTGTGTAGTTGAACAAAATATAGAATTCCTTATGAATGCCATATTTGCTGCAATAGTGGCACACATTATTACAAGGAATAATTGTTAGGGAACACTTTTGTTAGCAGTATTACGTTCACAGTTTCCTTTATTGCTCTGCTGGGGATTTTGCAGAAACTGAACTTGCACGTCACAGTTGAGGTGAGAGTCTGGTCTCCTGCAAGCAGCTTCCACCCCTAAAGGCAGGGAGAAGAAGAAATTCAGCCATAATAGAATCATAGAATCGTTAAGGTTGGAAGGGACCTTTAAGATCATTGAGTCCAACCATTAACCTAACCTGACAAAACCACTTCTAAACCATATCCCCAAGTACCACGTCTACCCTTTTTTTAAAAACCTCCAGGGATGGCGAATCTGCCACCTCCCTGGGCAGCCTATTCCAATGCTGGATAACCCTTTCAGTGAAAAAATTTTTCCTAATATCCAACCTAAACCTCCCCTGGCTTAACTTGAACCCATTTCTTCTCGTCCTCTCACTTGTCACTAGGGACGAGAGGTCAGTCTCCATCTCTCTACAACCTCCTTTCAGGTACTTGTAGAGAGTGATAAGGTCTCCCCTCAGCCTCCTCTTCTCCAGGCTAAACAGCCCCAGTTCCCTCAGCCGTTCCTCATAAGACTTGTCCCCCAGACCCGTAGCATTATCCCAAGGGATAGAGGGGAATTCCTTCAGAACCATAAAGCCTATAAATATACTTAAAATCTGTAAATATTGAGCATTTCAACTCGGCTCAAAAAGTATGTAATTAGAGATGAGCTCATAGTCCAAAACATAAAGTTACTTGTGTAGCTGCCATGTACTTAAAGTTGGTTATTTTCTTGTCACATTCATTGAGAAGTGTGCTTTTATTTTTAGTCTAGCAAATGTTTAGATGCAACACAAACACAATGAAGCTGACTTCACAAATCACAATAGTGTGGGGTTTTGCTATTGATTACTGTTATGCTTTCCAAATTTTATGCTGCACAGAATTTACTCATTTCTTCTCGTGAGAGCTTTTCTTTTTCTCCCAAATTACTGGTATTTTCTTAATGTAATTAAATGCTTTCAAAGTCACATAACAGAATTCTATTATAATAGAAAATTATTATCTTGGTTAAAATATCTGGTCAAAATATGTTCTTAGTCTTCTAGTTGCCTGATTTTTTACTTCTATAGATATTAATAAGTTTCTAGATCCTCTTTTGACAGGTCAACACTTCTTTTGCGTGTAGTACAGAAGCTGTAGGTAATACAATAACTGTGAGAGCAAATGCGTATTTTGCAATACAATGTAATATTTTATAGTTTTTAATTAGAAGAAAAAAGAAAATAGTCTATTTTATATCTATATGAAAACAGATGTGAAGTGCTTCAACTTCTTAATCTTCACAGTGTCATTTGCCAAATGGGGTTTGGTTTACTCTTATGTTCATAATAAAAGCAAAATCATATGATTTTTCTTAATACTTTAATATCACTTGTGTATGGTGCAGCTGTTTTTGTTTGGTTCTATACAAATCCTTGCTGCTTCCAGCAAATATACAATTGATTCTAAATAAATGCTATCTGAAAAATTACTTTTATGATCAAGTATAGTAAAAAAATCTAGGTGGCCGTAAAAGAATCAAGTCAACAAATGAACAACTTTCTAAAACTTAAACAAAACCATACAAAACAAAACTTATCAGATCGTTGCTTGAATACTCACCAAATTGCTTAGATCCAAATTTCTTAATGTAAGAATTCAGTCTTAATGGATTGTCGCTGTTCTCTAAAATTCAGCTTACTTTAATGGCTTTATTTTCAAATTCTTCTTCATTAAGTAGTTTGCCACTGTGAAGCACTTCTTAGAATTGTCCTGTTTCAAAACTTCTGCCAGTGAAGTAAAGGTACAGAGTAATGATTCAAACACCAGTCAAGAACTGTTGACCCCTGTTAACAGTAACTAATTCTCATGTTGACTGAATGATTTTTGTTTTCGCGTGCTCACAAATGACAGCACTAATATAGCTTCAGGGAAAGCTGTATTAGTGTAAATATAGAGATATATACTAATATAAGATTCGGGGACTTTTGACGCATTTGCTGGTATGAAGAATATTCTTTAATCAGCAGAAATACGTGCTGAGATATACATGTATGCCTTCTTTTTAGCCCACTTTCTTGATTTTTGCCTTAAGGAATTTTAAGAAGTATTCTTCAATTTCATGCAGACTAAAAATTTCTGTGCAGAAATATTTTTCTTTTTTCTGTCTGTCTCCTTGGCATTTTTTTTTTTTAATGTAAGGATATAAATAAAAAAAAAAAAACTAAGGGGAAAATAACACAAAGCTGCAGAAATATGATTAATACCAGACATACCCCTATAGCAGCATGAAGTTACAGAAATCAAGCAGGATGTGTAATTTGTCTGGAAAGGAGTTGTGTTTCTTGCTCTAGCCTGGTTAATGGTTGGTCTCTTCAAACTCTTGCAAACTTTAGACCAGAAAAGGCCCTGGATCTACCAGAGGGGCTGTTGGTCTGCATCCTTCTTTAGCACTGTGTGCAATCTGCAGGTCTCTTTTTTTCAGGATGTTTTGGGAATGGTCTTCAGATGGGACAGATTGAGCTGGTGGCAGCAGGAGCCTCTCGTAAGCACTGTCTTCCTCATGAGCTTCAGTCTCCGTAGCCTATAGCAATGCTGTGCTCAGAGAATCCAGTGCAGTATCTTGTTCTGCACCTGCTGGTTAAAAGCTGGCAATCTGGTGCATGAATGGTAAATCTGTTGGGGTGGGGGTGGGGGATTGCACTGCTACTCTAGGCTTTACAGAAGTTCTTGGGACATCCATTTTTTCCTTGAGTCTTCAGCAATGAGGCTGTTGGAGGTCCTGTCTCACGTTCATTTGATAACAGTGAATCGCCATTCTGTTTGGCAAGTCTGAAGAGCAGAGGTAACTCAGCAGTGTGGTCTATCAAACACTTCTACAGATAACTGGTCTGCAGGCAGAGAAAATTCTCTCCTGTCCACTCTCCTTACTCATTTGGTTTTGGCACTTAGTCAGTGTCCTCTTGCCAGCTGCAGGTGTTTCAGTAACCTCTTCTTGGTGAGGAGAAACTGAAGCTGTTGAGTGATGCCATCCTATCAGTGCCACTTCATTACCGCCCTCTTCACCACCATGCTTTCCCTGTTCATTTATGTATTTATGAGTATGTGATGTTGCAAAACTACGTCAGACTCATGTCCTTTCCCCCAGACAGATACTCTGCTATGAAGAGGTGTTAACACTTTCTGCAGCACTTTCTGGTAATCTTCTTTTCTACAAATGAATCTTGCATTGTAAGATTTGAGTTTATTTGTCCAAGACACATGTAGATTTGCCAGTATTCTTTTTTGTGGGGATTTTCCCTACCCAAAGCAAGAAGCAGTTCTTCAGCTTCACAAGAGCCTCAGAGCTCTGCTGCTGAGAGCAGTGTCTGGGCTCACGCAAGTTTGTTTCATGGCACAGAAATGCAGTTGCTTTCCTGCTTAGCACCCTGCTGATCTGTGCTCATGTATGCAGTCTTCGAGTATTTCATACCAATGTCAGATTAAAACTAAGTTTAATTTAAATTTTTCAATGCAAACTGAATACCTAAAGAAATCTATAAATATTAAAAGTGGAAGAAAAAAAATGTGTTAACATGTATGCTTACTTTTTAAATTTCTGTAGCTTAATATTGTTCTCCTTGAGTGGATAGTATTTTTATCACTTAAGCTTGCATTTGCATCTGAGCTTTATTCTATGGATGAGGCCACTACAATATCAGTGTTTATTTTTACTTCTAACAGTGTGATTTTTGGATGCTACCATTTCTTCCTATTTTTCATCCTCAGCGGTGTCATTAGGTGCTCAAATATGCTTTACTTAAGCCTGTAAGAGTTCTTTGTTTAACTTAAAGTTGTGGGTATTCGTATAAAAGATTTTCAGCCTTCTATGGGCCACTTATAGTTCTCATTTTTTTAACTGCTGTTGGATATTAATCATGATTTTTTTTCTATGACCGCCTTCCATATATTAGCAGAATTTTATAAGTCTCCAGCCTGCCAGGTAGTAATGTCTCTTCTTTTTCACTCAGTAAAAATGTCACTACATTTACCAGCAGTCAGTCTGACAAATTTAAATGAATCAGTGAATCTGTTTTGTTTTGGTCGGTTGGGTTTTTTGTGTGCTGGTGGGTGGTTTGGGTTTTGTTGTTATTGTTTGTTTGTCTTGTTGGTTTTTTTTTTGTTTGGGTTGTTTTTTTTTTTTTGTTTTTTTAGTTTTAGTGGTCAGTTGCACATCTTTTGGAGTGTTTGCAAAACTGATGTTAGGTGATTTCTTGAATTTAATTTCCTTGCTTGTGATTACTTTGGAGGCAATGTACAACTATAGAAATATGTTTTCATAATTAGACACCCATAGTATGTGTGTGTCGTTGTTTATTTGTATTTTTTAAAACACAGAAAAGGTAGACTTCCATAAATAATTTATCAAAAAAGTGCACAAACTGTTTTCTGGAACTTCTTAAGAAATTCATAAACTTCTCTGGCATATGACACTATATTTAATTGTCAGTTAATGTAAAAAAATTTCAGTTCTGAGGGTAAGCTGCTACTTTGTCTCTCTGCTGAACACTAGTGAGAAATATACCCTTTCCACTTGTCTGTTACATATTTATACATGCCTGTATATTTGCAAGCCCTAATTTACGTGTTAAACCTGTATGGGTTCTATTCTTACTTCAGAACACATGCACTTGGCTATGGGTCTGTCTCTTGTTGGAATTACTTGGTCCTGGAACTGCCTCTTTCTAATGTTTCCAAAACTCTTAAACAAAAGCAATTCTGTAATATTTCCAAAAAGATAATGTTCTTGTGTTAAACAAAATTAATAGATTAAAAAATGGCAGCGCTTTCCCCAGAGCTATGTTATTTTTCATGAATTTTTTATTTTTAGAGGGTTAACCCTCCAGTTGTTACAACACATGCGAGTTTTGAATGTTTGAAAGCAATTGTCATGCAGTGAGGCATGATACATATATGAAATGCAGATTGCAATGCAGAAGAATGTAGAAGTTTGTTTACATCCTTATTTTCAGCTGATTGCTGGACCTGTTACTTTTCATGCCCCATATCCCATGTGAACTGTAAAAGGAGTCCTCCCAAAGCACCAACTGCTGTTTTTTGTTCCTACAAATTCATGTGCTAACATGTAGTGACTTTTTTTCCTGGATGACAGAGCAATTGCTTCTGACAGTAATTGCTGCATATGGTTATTCATAAAAGCATAAGTCTCCAGTTTATATGCCTAATTATATAGAATAAAATGTTGAAAAGTGTGTTTCTTCAAGTCATAGTTTGTAGTTGATGTGTGTAGTTGATGTGTATAGTTGGAAAAGAAATAAAGTAATAGCTACGAGGAACGTGTTATTAATAAATCTGAAGATCTGTAAAGACATTCTGGCAAACAAATCAATTTCTGTTGTGAATTTTGTTTTCATTTTTGTTCTTGGATTCTTCCCTAGTAGAGATCATGTGAAAATGCGCTGGTTTACCCCAGTATGAAAACTGGTCTGAGTACATAAATGCAGCTTTATGCTTATCTGAAATTAAGAGAACAACTCAGCATTATGCTCAGATGGTTAATATGGATTTTTAAACCATTAATGCCTTACTTATAAGAATATAAACAGATATTCTCTTCTTTGGAGCTACCCAGCATCATCCAGCCAGTGTGTAATGGATAGTAAGTGAATAACCTCTTTGTCAGCCTGTAGGATGATGCCGTTATTAACAATTTTGTCATGTAGTATATGTTTCTTGATTTCCAAGTAAGCTGTCACAGGCTACCTCTGAAAAATTACTCTGTGCCTATTATATGAATATACATTATGAGAAGACACAATTCTACCCTGGCAACACATGACTTCATTGCTAGCAGTAATTTTCTGAACATTTGCAGCAATATAGAGCTGTCATCTTCTTTGTTTTGTTATTTTTATTTGAGAAGCTTCTAACAGTAGTAGTGTGTCCCTTATGCTTTATATCACAGTAACTAGTGAAGAATAAACTGCTCTATGATGGTATTCTCAAAAGTACTACTATCTGGGGTGCTGCATCACATCTGACTTCTCTTGAAAATAATTTTCTTTAATTTTATCATACTTCCCCAGTTAAGATGGGGGGAGGAGGAGGAGGGAGGGAACTATCCAGATTGAAATTCAGCAAGTCTCAGTGTGGAAAAGGATAGGCCTTTAATTAATTTCCCAAGAGAATGATATTGCAAAAAAGGACAGAAAAGAAATGCTGCTAACGGCCCTGGTTGTGACTCAGGGAAACGTTGTGCTGAACTTATAGCCTACAAAAAAAATGCTGGCCTTTTGTTAGGGATGAGCTACTTTTTGGTAGCTGAATTCTGAGTTTCCTGGAACTAATATCCCAAATGGACAAACTCTCCTCATTCCAGCCTGGGGCTGGCCACTCTGTCAAAAGAGCAGATTCACTCCATACCCAGTGCAGCTAGTGGCCAAGCAGTAGAGATTTTGTACCTCGTTAGAAGAGGACCCATGATCCATCAGTGTGGTCATGGGACTGGTGCAGGCAGCAGACAGCAGTCCTTGGATACCCACAGGGAGAGGGAGAAGTGGACACAGTCTTGAACGTGTAGAATTGTTTCAAGTAGACTGTTGTGCTGTTACCTTTGCTGTCTGTGGTCATGTTGCAGGGTTAGATTTTTTGGTTTTCTGTTTGTTTGGGGTTTTTTTACCCTTGCAGGAATAAACATGCTAAAACAACTGGATTGAGTTTTGCACGTGACTGCACTCAGAGAGACAATACAAATCATGTGTGATTTAGTCAACAGTAAACAAGACCAGTCCTTCAGGCTCTATGTTGTGCATCGTGCTGCTTAATTTTTCAGCTATATAAATACTTCGGTCACAGCTAAAATAGCTGGTTTTCCTTCCTCCTGTGACCTTAACATTCTTAATCAAATTAAGTTTTCCAGGTTGGTTTTGTCAAATTCATCTAGATGTTGGAGTCTCCAGGACGTTTATCTTCAGCAGGCTGTTTGGGAAAACACCATTTGTTGTAATGTCAAATATTAAACACTTTGAGAGGAGTCATTCATAACATTAGAAGTCTCCAAGGAGGTAAAGGATAAATATACCGTCATCCAGGTTGGTGGAATGGGCTTTTGAAGGACAGAAGCTGTGGGGAGGGTATGGAAAACAGGACAGTGTGAACAACGCCTCATACAGAGCCTTTGAGGTATAGAGTAGATGTGTATGCTCTTGTGTAGCAGAGGTTAGACTGAGCTTTGAAGGACTTTTTGATAAGGCTCATCATCAGCTGAAAACAAAGTAATTTTAGATTACTGAAGGCTGTTTAGATTAAGAAGGCTGTTGGCTGTATCAAGGAAAGAAAATATCACCGTGGCAGGAAAATATATGTGGTATTGCAAGGAATACTCATCTTCTTCGATGGGTACTTGTTTTTGGAATCTTCTTTCTGCTGAGATGGTCTCTAATCCCCTGTTTTCAGTGCAGGAATGAGGACCACGAGAAGCTCTACCAGATGTGTGGTGTCTTTCTCTTTCCTGAAGCATGGAGAGACTGATCACCAGACAGGACGTCACTGATTAACTCCAGATGTACTGTGACAGTAGCACTGCGTGCTTGGGTGTACAAATTGAATGCACGTCATTAAGTAGTGGCAATAGCAGTGTGGTGATGTGGAAAGGAATTTCTGTGCTTCAAAATGATCAGTCCTGTGCTAACATAGTATGACCTGGTATGAGATTAGTATAAAGCAGTTCAAGCAATAACTCAAGCTAAAAACTGATGGGTGAAAATTTCAGCATTTTCCTTCTGAATGTTTCTCGAATGATGTCCTATCCTCAGGTGTGTGCATTGACACAAGCAAATAGTGATGAGTTTTTACATATGTTTGGGCCTTTAAATATATGTGGTTATGGATATTCAGCAAGCATACCTGCATGATGAAAATAAAATGGATTATAGGAGATATGGATGGTACCAGAGAGTAACTGAGCAAGAAAGAAAATCTGGAAAAGTAATCTGTTCTGTATAGGTGAATAAGGCTCTTGTGATGAAATGATGCAGAAATATGGAGCAGAGCAAAGAATGGGAAAAACTGGTTTCCCAGGGACAGGCTGCAAGTCATGAAGTCAGGGCTGATTAGGTTTCCATGCGGCAATAAACATGACTGTCAAATCATCATAATAGTATATTTTTTCACCTTTTCTGAAGCAGCAGCATCTGAGACTGAAACAAAGTATATTTAATATGCACATACATATGATTTTATATGTAGCATGGGATCCTAAATTTGTAATAGAAGACAATAGTCAAAAATCTCAGTCCTTCAGTGTCTCTAATTCTCTTCATTTCATATATTTTGATGCACTCATTACTTCACTGTCAGAAGCTGTATTATCTTATTTTCCCTTCAGTGATTTGTGTTTCATTTCGCTTTCTTTAGATGTTAACTCTTTTGCCAGTTCTGCTTCCTTTGCTCCCTTTAGAGCTGAAAACTTAGTAATCCAGATAGGCAGAATGTTATTAATTAACATAGTCTTCTTCAAGATAACCTATAGAGTCTATACTTAAAGCAACAACGCAAGCCTGCTGGTCATAGATGTACTAATAAAGAATTTTAAACCTATTTCTGGTAATTCCTGCTTCCATTCTAACCCAGACTTAGTGGTCTTCTGCTAGTAAGAACTTTATAATAACTCAGCGGATGATGGATCAATTGATTCAGTGGAAACCAAGGGCAACTATCTTTAAAAGGTACTTCTGAAGGCAGTAAAAGAAGGGATGCCCAGTAGTAAAGAGCCAGACCTTTTGGTTTGATGTTTTGTGGTAACTAATTTTTCCTCTTTGTTTTTTTTTTTTTTTTGAATGCTGTATTACTAGATGGCTCTGTTCTTGATCTTTTATTTCTGCTGGTATAGCTTGTTTGCTTTCTTCTCTTGGGAAGTTTCTGATGTACTGAAGTTTTATCTAGCCGTTGCAGCCTGCTTTGATGCACTTCCTTCAACATTAGATACTGAAACCTTTCTGATCTTAAGCAGGTCTTGTCCTGTCTATTTTCACTACAGTGTACTCCAAAAATAGTCTGTTGCAAGTACATTTAGAGTAATGCTACCTTATTTTTGTAGTCAGAGATTAGCTTTTTTTAGGTTTCATTCTTCCTATTCCAGTAACTAAAAATGACTCATATATTCTCAGTCACCAATATTCAGTTTAGTCATGGTTAAGTTAGTCATTACAATTTATGACCTCAAGAAATATAGTGCCTTGTAATATATATTTCAGATGTAAAGCATTATCTATCATAGCATACAATTAGTTGCAAGCCCAGTTTTGCTCTGCTTCCAGGGGATCGGGGTTCCCTGAGGATTTTTGTGTAGCTCTATCTCATCTCCAGCAAGGTCATGATTTGGAGAGAGATTTTCACAGAACAGGACTTCTGGCTAGACTGTGCCTATACTTTCCAGTTCCTTGGCTGATAAGCAGGCTTCTTTGAATTGCATGGAGTTGAGTGTAAATTAAAACAGCCTCTGGAGTGCTTTAATTTTCAGTAAGGATCTGCTGTGGCCAATGCACTGAGTGTAAATGTGACTTTTACCTGTTTTCCTCTGCTTATGCTGGGTTAGATTGGAAGATTTAGTCTCTAATTTAGGGATGCTAGAGTTTTGAGCATCTGTTTTGAAGTTACCATAGTTTCGAAAGGGCCATTTTCAGTATTGCGAACTGGCCAACATGGTTGGGATATTTTGAGCCAATTTCTGAACTTCCAGTGTAACTCCATGAAACACAGATTGTCAAGTACAATGGTGCTACTGAGTGAATACAAAGACAAGTTAAGCCGGCTGTTATAGTGCTCAGAAAACATCTGCCAAAGAAAGTCAACAGTAGAGATAAAACAATTGAGTTCTCTCTTCAGTTGTTGACCCAGCTATTAAAGAGCTATCAGAGTGACCTGTCCATTAGTAGCCAATTTATGAGCCTTTCAGAAAACAATTTTCTGAGGCTTTAGTAATAACTTTCAGACAACTTTCTAATCTCCCTTTACTTATTTATTTTCCTGCAAAAAGTATGGTATAAAACTTGCCTGACATTTGATGGCCTGGCTGGAGTGCAGGAGTGCATCACACAGATTTTGCCCCCATGGCTGAGTTTCAGCAGGCAGAACTAAGTGGAATGTAAACCTTGCAGGTCTGCCTCTTTAGTTTGCATCTTTCATGATCAAAGAGCAGATTGAATGCCAATGGGCAATATGGACGAAGGCATAATAAATGGGTTACAGCATTGTCAGTGATGGATCTGCAGATTTTGATGCAGAAAGTGGTAAAGTCTCTCTCAGTAGTTCACAACAGTCTGGAATGCAGTTGTGTTCTCCTTAAGCAGAAGTGTAACAATATACAGGCGCTCCAAAATTTGTTTAGTTAAAAAAACCACAACCACTTTAGGAGTGTGAGATTTATGGATTTGCTAATATTAGAAATATATGCTATATTAGAATTATGCTATATTAGAAATATAGCATAGTGATAAAATGGATTTATAGACAAGAAAGAAGCTGTAAACAAAGATGGTGAATAGGCACCGAGTGTGTTAGTTCATTTGTTTGTTTTTCACGGTTCATGAGAAAACTATAGAGACAGTTTGAATCATCTAATCCTTCATTTTAGTAATTTTACCTCATTTTTAGTAGTCTTAATCTTACCAGCAGAACATTCACCCTGGAAGGTAAAGCCATAGGAGGTAAGGTTGATTAGGCCATGAACAGATTAGTTGACTCATGTATTCAGGAAATAAATTGCATTTGTCCGAGATCATTAAATGAAGCCGCATAAGGGAGTTTGGTGGCAAAGAAGGGGAAGGCTAGCTTGAGATAAAACCAAAGAAATGGACTTGTTGAAAAAAAGTAATTATGTATATTCAGATATTTGTTCATTTAGCTGGTACTTTCTAGATTTGGAAACCTGTTTTCAGACTTGTGAATGAAGTTTCTCTGGCTAATGTTTCTTTTTGCTAAATTTTGGGTTTGAGGAAAGAGGAAGAAGGCAGCATGGTATCAGATTGGTGGACTACTTAATATGCATGGATTTATTGTTGCTTGATGTGATTGAATGTAGCAATACTGAGATACCAAAATAATGATACTGTCTTGATCTGAAGTCCACTGAGATTAACGGGGGGGGGGATATCACAGAATTATGAGCTTTTGGCCAGAAAACTGCCCCTTGTAAGCTTGAAACACGAATATTTTTTCCAGTGACCTAGTGCTAATAGATCTGTCATTACAATATCTCAGCCCTGTAATTACAGGGGTTGTTGGGAGTATTATTGCTCTGTTGCTACTGCCTGCATTATTATCTTATGTCAATTGTGGTGTAATCCCCATCCTCATGCATCGTCTAGTAAACCATGGTGATCTATGTGATGTGGGTTAATTGAAGGGAGAGGAAGTCCTGCGGATCAGTGGTAATAGGCATTAGCAGATTATAATGTTTCATTGGCTCCTCATTATACAAGCTTTGAAATCTGAGGAAGACTTTCTTCCAAAGGTGGGGGGCTGGGAAGGAGGATCTGCATTTTGTATCAGCTGCTGTACCAAGCTACCCTCAGGCTAGTATATTTGCTCTTTCATTTTTTGCATGTGTTTGATATCTCACCATCTTAAAATCTGGTTAATTTCTTTTGTGGTGTAGCAGTACTAATTTTCGCCTTTTGGAATAGTTTGAATGCCAAGTGTTTTAAAGTAAGTCAGTGAGAGTCTGGTTTTGTTTTGGGTAAAAACTCTTACTATATGGGAGATGCTGGAAGAAAGGACATCGTGTAAAAGAATTAGGATGCACCATTTTTAGCAACTGACATGTATCTTAATAACCCTTTGCTCTAATTGACATTTTAATTAAAGATGACATTTTAATTGGTTATTTTACCAATTTAACTTGGTTATTAGCATAAGCTACTCCTTTCATTACTGATAATTCATCTATGCAATCTCCATAACCATACTAGATGTTTTCAAGTAGTGTTTTGCTGTTCTGAAGAGTCTGAAATTATTTTCTGTTTCTCCTCCAATGCACTTCCTGGTGTATATTCTAATGTCTGTAGTGTTTACCATTTAAAAAAGTAGACTTACTATATTACAATATCACAGATGAACAAGAAAAAATGTCTTAATAGCAAATACCTATAAATTAATTATCATTGTTGGTACATTAAGCCTTTTAAATGCAAACCAGCTGTGCAATATTACTTGCAGTCTACCTGCCACGTTTTGTTTGGCTATGCGTTTTTCAGACATTTGAAATACAGTCTTACAATTTTTCCTGCGTTATTCTTAATCCATCCCGGTTTTGTGTAAGATCTTAATTTCATATGTTGAATTTTACATGAAGGAAAACAAAAAAAAATCCTGCTAATTCTGAGGTGTAGTAATAGGTTACCCTTCTAGAAAGTAAGAGTGCCAAATATTCACAGGGAACAAAGAAAACATAAGTACTATACACAGCCTTCAAAAAAAACCTCCCAAACAACCAAAACACAAGGATGGGGCAAAGCTATGTGCTTTATAGGGTTTAATAAAACTGAGATTTTTGTTTTCCCTTTTAAAAAAAAGAGCCTTGTGTTCATTAGGAAAGCTAGAATCTTCAAAGCAGCCCACGGGAGCCCAGCTGGGGCCTTGAATGGGGCTTTGAAAATCCAAGCTTAAGAAAACTTACCCTCAGCAGCTTTGGGTTCTCCATTATTATATTTTGCTCTTTAGGAAGCTGTCACGTTGTGACACAGGATAGAAGTGTGGGTGAAATGATTGTCTTTATTCTTGAAATGCTTCATAGGAGCCTTTTGAGAGCTAATTAATATTAACCGCTTGAAAATTGTCTGGTGAAAGGCACGATACAAATGGAATATATAGGAAAAGTTATTTATCACGAAAACAGCGAGCTATTTTTAAATACTTGTGCAAGAGAACTTAGGGCTCCTCTGAGGTGCCAGATTAACAGCACTGTCTCATCTGTTACCCACAGAACATATGCACCGTGGGCAGTAGTACTGTAAGTTAACCCGACAGTGCTTCTGCCCTGTCCTAGATGGCTTGCCTCCAGCTTCCAGCTCGCCTCATGGCTCTTATAAAACTACCAGTTAATACCTGCTTTTGTGATGGCAGCTTCTTTTACTGTGGATGGTTGCCCACTGTGAACAGGATGCAGACTATCTTTCTCCATTTCATTTTTCATTCTGTACCAACGATGAACATGGTGTTAAATGGTTTATCCAGCTCAACAACAATTTTTATGTAAAGGAAAGAAAGAGCTCACAAATCAAGGTGATAAAATGTGAATCTCATGGTCACCGCCATTAATTCTTTCACCATTTCATGTGGAGATAGAAAATTGTGTTTCTCGTACGTGCAAATGACTGCTAAGATGCTTCTTAGCCTGATTATAGAAGCTGGAACAGAAAGTGGTTTGCTTATAAAACATTGGCATTGTTTTGATTATGTTTTGTTCTTTAAAGTATTATGCAGAGAAATGTCACTGTAGGTACGTAATGAAAACAATTTCAGATCATAAATTATAATATTAGTTTCTTCATTTTGACTTTGTTATGCTACTAACATCTGTGGTAAACTGCACAGATAAGTTATCTTTGTTGCCACTGCTATTTTTATGAGGCAGTCATGAAAATGGGCTCTGTTTACTTTTTTCAACTCATTTCATTAAGGGGTAAGAAGAAAAAGGGATGGGGTAGAGGAGTCATTACATTTTTCTTTTGCTCTTACAAATGAATAAGCATGATCAGGGTAAACAAGTGCATTCATAATACAGAGATCCTAACAGTTTAACCAGATTATTTAAAATTGCTTTAAACATGACTTCTGGGGTTTTTTTTGCTTGTGAATAACAGTTACTTTTATGGCTCGTGAGGAGAGAGCCTGATATCGCTCTTACTGATCTGCTTGGTGTATTACTTCAGATAAAGTAAAAGCAGAAAGTAACTGTTCCAGCGAAGGTATTGATATTTTTGCTTGGGTGTCCAGCACTGCACTGGAGTGCTAACAGCATCTTATGCAGTATAGCTAAACCTTGAGTGAATTAATGCCTATCTTATAGCAATAAGAATCAGTTCCTCCAGGCTGTAAATACTAGACTACAATTTGAACTGACTGAGAAGTTATTCTTAGAAATATATAGCTGTGGTGGTTGGGGCTGGTTTGNTACAAAACTTGCTTACCCATCTCTTTCTCAAGCTCGTATGGACTACAGAGCCTTTTGCTTGCTTCAGTTACGTTGACTGACCAGGTCATGAATTTTCATTATGATTCTTGTGCAAAAGACTGTGTTCTGTTTCCTATTATCTAGGAATGTTGTGTGTGGAAATGCATAGTTGCTGAGTTAGGCTGTTTTGATTTCTGCTCTTGTTTTGGAGGAGCTTATTTGAATGCTTCTGTAACCCCAAATATTTCACAGCTTTCCCTTTTATTTCTGTCCTTAAGGGTTCAATATTAGAGATTCAATTTCTATCGGAGGACGTCTGTGCAAAATAGTCTCACAGCCGATCAATGCTACTCCTAATCCGGCAGGATAAAGCTGTGTATTCCCTTCCACTCCAGGGGTCTGCCTTTGCTGCTTCTGCAACTCCCCACCACCTGCCAGGAAAAGACCAGACTTGGCTCTGTGATACAGTGGTATGGGGAATTAGGCAGTGGGCTGCCAGGCTAGTAAAGGCAAAGATGCTCAAATTAAATGGAGACGTTCTCAGTGCTTATTGCTGAGAAATATGAGAAACGTCTCTTTGTGTGAATTGCGGTATCTGAGCTAGCTTGGTAGGCTGCGTGGTAATACTTGTTTCTGATGACAGCAGGCATCTAACATGCCGTAGGTTTAACGCTCTCAGGCAGTGCGCTTTCCTCCTGGTATTGGTTTCTGGGAAGGATGAGCTGTCACCGCTCTTGATGTGTGTAGAGAACAGAGGTCTCCCGAGATAAGGTTGTTCATTATGCTTCCTGAAGAACCATTAAATTTCTATCAGTGCAATGTGATCCACTCCTTGGGTAGAGACATTGTTTTCTGAGCCTTTTCTTCTATCCTAGTCTCCACTTCTGTGATTTTTTTTAAATATTATTTTTTTGTTTAAATCTATAAACAGCAAGAATGTAAAATATGTAAGTAGTAATAAAGCAGTATTTTTATGCAGAATGTCACAGTGACAAGATGAAAAATTATGCATTCTTACTGCATTATCTGGTATGTATAAGCCTTTATAAAATGAGATATCATTCATATCATGCTGCTGTGTATAAATTTCCTGGATTTTGGATGCAGTGCTCTATATTTAAAAACACATCAATATTGTGCCAGTATTTCAAGATGATTGTTAGTATTATATGGTAATAACTGTAACAATCTTTATATGGGTTGAAGTTGTTTAGGCTGATTCATCTAAACAATTAAAAGTTGGTTTTAGTTGTGGAAAGCAATTTAAATAATTATAAACATTGATATATCTATCTGAGATCTATGTGCATGCTATGTAATACCAGTCATTGAATTTGTGAGTTTGTAGAAGTGTGGAATATTTTTGTGCATAACAATGATATTCTGTGTATATTGGCTATGGTTTTAGATGAAGCAATATGTCCAGAATTACCCTTTCACTCTGAAATGTTTTTGGCTGTCAAAAAATAACAGGACTGGAACATCTTTTTAGGGTGAAAGTTTTTAATATTTGTAGACAATTACATAATGCAATTAATTGCAGAAAGTTCTTCAGGTAGATATTGTTTCTGTGATAAAGTGTATAGTACATTTTACAGAACTGTTTCAATCTTCTTTTTGCCAGTCTGAGCATCTGGTGAACAAATTAATTAAATTTGAGTTTATAATTTCAGAAACCAGATTTTCTTAAAACACATACTCAGCCCAGCTGCTAAATCTCTCTTTCAGAGTTATTTCACACATGCTTTGTGATTAATAGTAAGCTAATGGTAAATTCGGATTATTATACAGATGA
Organism: Ibidorhyncha struthersii; assembly: GCA_013398815.1. Taxonomy (NCBI): domain Eukaryota; kingdom Metazoa; phylum Chordata; class Aves; order Charadriiformes; family Charadriidae; genus Ibidorhyncha; species Ibidorhyncha struthersii. Next base: position 396,805 of record VZSZ01003590.1, read on the forward strand.
GATGCAGTTATCCAGCTGAACACTGTTCGTAGTCCTTTATAGACTCAGTCCATGTGTGTTTGATCACATGAAGTAATTGTGCTTATTTTGTCAATGTGGATGATCTCTGACCTTCACATTTGTTTATCTTTTGAATGATACATGTTCTGCATGGTGATTACCAGTCGCGTCTGGGAGGCTGAAAATATTTAGATGTAAATACAGCAGTGCAAGCAGTGCACATTTGTGGTCTAATTCAGCAGTGTGTTTGTGACATGAGTCACGTTTTAATAATTGGGAGGGCAAATTACATGACAGCTGTCTCAACAGAGAAAATAAGAATTGTTTGCATTGTTAATTAGCATTTCTTTTTTCTTTAATTACTGGATGTTTCAAACATACTTAGTTAATTTTTTGGCACTTTTCAAAGGGCTGGAATATGTGTTTGTTTAAAAAGAGGGACATACCCTCTGGTAAGATTTCAAACTGGGTGAGTTGTAGATCAGTGTTATATGTGTAGCGATCGTGGTACCAAGAGGGAATGGAGATTTAGCAGTATTATTCTCCAAGTTATTGGACTCCTTGAGGAAAGGCCGTTAAGGATAATATTTGTTGCTCTGTACAGGTTAGTGCTTATATTTCTAAATATCTTTATCGGCTTAGGGCTGAACTTTAGTAATTTGTTAATTTGAAACTTCTGTAATGGCAATGCAAGGACAGGCTGTTTGTGGTACTTTTAAGGGAAGAGTAAAACATTATTCCTAGAATGCTGAACATTAACAAAGCCAACAGGTATTCTGAAATAGCCAGACTACAAACTGTGTAGGTGTATTTCTTGAAATCCAACATGATGCCCAGGTCTTAATCAGACTTGTGATGTCTAGGCTTTATGGGCAAGCTAAATTTTTCATCGGTGATAGGGAGATCTTCTGCTACTCCTTTTCACAGGGTGAATTTCGCCCTAAAATAATCTCTGATGTGAATGAAAGTAGTTGCACTAGTGAGGCAAGAAACAGTGTCCTTTCAAAACTTCTTCTAACTTTTAAGAACAGTATAACAAACTCATGTTTCAATTTTGGCAATATCCTTTTCAGGGACAAAAAGTGGGGAAAGTAGTGCTTTCTAAATAATAGATCCTATAATTAACTTGGATGAAGGTGGCTTAACAACAGTAGGCAATTCACTGTAACAGCTTCACTTTCAGGAGCTGAGGAAAATCTATGGTACTATATGTTTGCGTGGTGTTAAAAAGTGATTAGAAATGAGGAAGAATGTAAAACGTGCTATAGACAACATTAATGTAATTTATGCAGTAAAGAGTAGAAGATATTACAAAAAGTATTAGAAAACATGTTGCAAACAGAGCCTTTGATTTAAATTTCTTTAATCTCACTGTGACAAAGAATCCCACAAACTAAGTACAAACGCAGGATATGGGTGAGGAGAGAACTTGTAACTTGGTCAGTGATCCATATTATTGAGATACAAGGAGTAGTATCTACACAGCTAGAAGTCATAGGATCGTCACAATTATTGCCATTTTTCAGACAGCTAACTTGTATGATGCAAAAAGAAGATCACAGTGTTACGTTACAAAAGGAGGACAAGCTAAATCAAAGAAGAAAAGACTGTCAATTTTTTTTTCTGCATATTAAGAAGCAAAACAACTCTCAAAACTGTTTCCAAGGTTTAAAAGAAAATAGTGAAAGGCCTGGGTTTTGCCTTCACGGGTCTATCATTGATTTGAGTAGCTATACAATGCATTAACATAAATAAATAAAAACCAGTATAGCGTTTGAGTACTTAAGAGGTGTATTTGTGCCTTTCATACTGAAAAGGAATCAGATAAGTTTTTGCGAGACTTGAAAAACTGTTTGTCAAGTTCAAATTCAGCTTTTAATGAAGCAGAGGAATAGCTCTCAGTGAAGGGATTGTTGTTGGCAGTGTTTTTGTGAAAGGAGCAGATCCATAGCTCCCCTAGTAGCTCACTTAGTGGAGCAACCAAAATTTTCAGCTGTGACAAACCAGAAAAGATCAGATGTTCCCGCAGTAAGAGACACTGCTCTCTACTTTGAATGAAGAGATGTTGATGGCTGCTAGATTACTTGTATGGAATTATTTCAGTAGGATGATCAGATGTATTAGTGTGTTTAGGCTTCTTATTTTTTCTCTTTTCCTAATATTGGGCTTTGTTTGAATGTATCAACCTCATGTATTCTGTCCCTTAAGAAGTGTGGTCTGAAGGAAGAGATTGCTCTCACCTGATTTCATACACCAGTCATCAAAGGTCTGTGCCTTACGTAGTCACCATGTTGTCTTTTGGCAGTCAGTGGAAAGAGGTAGGATTTTTAGGTCATGATTCATCTGAGCTATTTTGGATGAGAAGAATCCCATTCTAAAAATGCCTACTTATTTCCTCAAACTACAGAGACACCACTGAGCCATTAGCTCAGATTGCGCATCTGTGTTTGTTCAGATGAATCCCACCCAAGACGGTCTCACGGACACTGGGTATTTTGTTCTTCCTGGAGATGCAAATATGTTTACAAGTGGAATGTGACGCTGTACTTTGAGTACCTTACTGTTTTGAGACATATTTTAGGACATTCGAGAGTGGATATATGCTCTGTTCTAAGTAGACACAAAGCCTATAGTTCCCATAGCGACAAGGAGCTAATACGTAGTTGGTGGTAATCATATGCCAGAGAGCTATGTAAAATTTTTGCTTCCCATGTGTAACCTCAAATCCTTTGTAGTTCTACATTTTTCAGTAAAGCTTAGGACTGTCTATTCCTGTGTTTCTAGTCCCATGTTATTTTTAGTTAAAACTCTTTTAAGGTAACCTTTGAATGGACTTACAGCTTTGAGGTTCTCGGGAGCAATTAATAAAGTGCTTAGACATCTTGAAATGGAGTTGTGCATTTAGTATTCTCAAGGTCTACTTGAGTTTTACTCAAGTATCCTAAATAAGAATTTGTTTAGATACGTTAACAGAAGCAACTTTTGAATGTGTCAAAACTGTGAGGATAAAATCAATATATAAAAATATACGGAATGAGCAATTGCCCATGTTGGCAAAGATTGATACAGAACGCTTGAAGAATGTAAAAGTCAGCTTAAAATTTAACTCGATATACCTGGCTTTTAAGAAACTTCCTAGAGCATTCAGATCTACTGGGATGTATAATATTCTCCTGCGAGAAACATTGTGATCTGTGTCACTTGGGAATTTAAAGAAATGCCAGAATAAAGCATTAGAAAATACACTGTAGTAATTTATTCTGTACTGGCAGATCAGGAAGCTAACTTACCTAGAAGGTCTTTCCCAGCTCAAATTTAAACAAGTTTATGATCCTGTGATTGTGAAGATGAATAAACTTCCACCATTAAAGGTTATCCTTTTAGTTCACGGTTAAGAAGATGCACCAGCTACTGCTGCTTTTTTGTCTTCAAATATTTTTTTTCCTTCTCCAACCCTCCCCCCCCAATCTCTCAAACAGCTGTCTCATTTGCTCAGCTATCTCTCTTCTCTGCAGTCTCTAGGAGCTGTTTGTTGTTTCAGCAGCATATTTGTTTGAATCAATCAAATTAATTGCAAGAGCCTTGTCTGGACATGGATAGAATACTGAGGCACCAGGCACAGTGGAGCACTGCTTGCAATGTTTGATTAGCAACTGTATGTAATTTCTTGGGATAAGCATGGGGTTCACCTGAAAAGGCTGCCACTAAACAAATACTGAAAGAATTAAATGGCAACTTTTGAAGCACCCATGAAATTGTCAGAGCCATGTTCTGTGAAGATAGGTATGATTTTCTACTCTATCACTTGTAACAGGCATAGAGTTAAAAACATTCTGAAAAAGCAGCTAGCTCTTTGATCCAATGGAGTTATTTAGCAAGTCATGGTAGACCAAGAGAGGCTGTGTGATTGAATGGTATTTTTAAGATTTAAGGATTTAGATTAATCAAAGTGGAGAGTGTAAGCCCTCATTTCTGGTAAGATAGGGGAGTGGATTTAACTGTTTCATGTAACAGTAACTGGTGAATCTTCAGTCTGCTGTTTCTGTGTCTGAATATATAAATTACTCAAAACAGTGACATATGTGAAACTTTAGTCTGTGCTCCTGTTTCTGTTACTTGTAGCCTATGAACCTCCTCCTGAACAGCATTGTAACTTGTGGAGTGGTTTTAACATATGCAGGCTATTGAGAAATACCAGATATGTTAGTCTCCATAGAGCTACGGAATATCTAGGTATTTCCCAAAGCACATTGCCTTTTTCTTCCTGAAAATTTTGTACACTGAACAAAAAGAAGCATTTAGTAATTTATCTGTGATTTCCAGTGTCTTGGCAATCTGGTTAGAGAAATAGCTGTAGATGACTAGAAGTCCCGGAAGAATGGCCACTGCTCAGGTACAGATCAGCTGCATCTTTTTCCAGCCTGCAAATCAAAACTTAAAAGCAAAAGAAAGGAAGGCTTAATAGCTCCCTAGGAAACAAAATTTCAAAGGTATGCAAGCTCTCTACTATTTTCGATTAGCCTTTCTCTTTCTCATGAGCCTCATAAATTTCTCTGTCCTATTAAATGAAACAGTCGTCTTATATAAGAAAACTATTTAAGTTCCATATATGTGTACTTGCATTTTTTTATTAAATTGTATTTTCTTGCCCATTCTTTCCACAGTATACCTAGACTATGAGAATATGCTTTATATCTTCCTCTTCATTTCCAGCTCAGTGCTCTCTTTTTTTCTTATGTCCCATCTGGATTGTTGGTAGGTTCTGCAGAGTGTGTATCTTTATTCTTTTTCAAGGAAGCTCTTTTGTTGTACATGCAGTGTTATAAATAATAATACAAATATGGTAAACTATTTAGCATGTACACAATAAGGAATATTAATTCTTCCTATTGGTTCCCAAACATTATAAATGTAAAAATTACACCATACTGTTTTTGTGAGGAGACATTGTATCTAATTCAACAGTACAGAGGAAAATTCAAAACAACTTTGAGCAGAAATGGAGGACTATCCCACTGAAATTAGAGATGGAATTGAAATAACTATTCAAGCTGGAATTTGTCCAGTGCATGCACATTGAAATGTAGACATTTTACGTCTTGCTCCAAAGACTGCGTATGTAGCAGGACAGTGTTGGGTAAGATAACCAAATTTCATTTGGGTCTGATGCTCAGTTATGTGTCCTGGCACAGAGTACTGTGCATGGAACAAGAGTGTCATCCCTCACATCTAATACCTAGGCAAGACCATAGTAAACAGCTGGACTGGACTCTGTCTCAAAAATATACTTTGTATTCCCTTTCTTTATCTCTGATGTTCAGCAGCCAAAGAACTGGACGATGGAAGCGAGACGGCATTCCTGTCTGGTACTAGTTCCAAGTTTGAAATATAATTGACATGTAATAGCAGCTCTAAGTTCTGTGCATAACATTTAGCCTGCTTGATGGAGGTTGCTATGAAAGATAAAAAGGATTTGAGAAATCCAAAAGGATTTGAGTTGCTGTACCAGTTATAGTNCTATGTGAACCAGTGTTAACTTATGCATTCAGTCTGATGATGTAGTGGCAATCAGAATCCTTCTTTATAGAACAGAATTGCAAGAATATAAGTATTAGATTCCCCTTTATTCTTTTCTTTAATGTGTACAAATCTGTTTTAATTTGTTTAAATTTGCATTGGCTAGAGCCAGGAAGAATACAAACAATTGTAATTCTGTCCCCACTGGTAATGTGATCACTCCAACATAGCATTCTGTGCTGAAGAGGAGTTTTGCCCGATGAAGAAATGCAGAGGATAGGGTGATGCCACTTACAGAAATAATACAAAATATTTCAGCCACACAAGCACTTAACGAAGTTAAGAACCATTTCTGGACTTGTCCTTATGTGGTAACTTTTAATCTGAGTCAACATCATTGGATTGATTGGGAAGAGCTCCATACACTGTAGCTTTCTGTATCGCTGTGAATTGGGAGTATATTTGGACCACTTTTACTGATGTTTGGACAAGAATTAATTTTGAATCAGAAGCAATAATTCGGTAGGCAAGCCTTACCGCTTAGACCAGCTGCCTTCCCAGGCTGCTTTTATCTGGTGCAGGCAAGCCTTTCAATGGCACTTCTATCATATGTGTCTGCAGACAACAGATATTGGCTTCTCATTCTGAATGCTGGCTAAAAGCAGCGTTTTTTGGCGTTGCTCTCAAATCCTCCAAGAGTCAATATCATCTTCTTTTCCTGATAACTCTTTGTGTGCCTGATCATTATGTTTGCAGTTAGACCCATACAGAGACCCTAAATGCCTTCTCTCTGTGGGGAAAAAACTACAAAGAAAGCTAAGAAGCTTTTATGATTGGAAGTAAGCTTTTCTTGAGGCCATTGTGAAGCTATTGCTATGGGTAAGTTACACATCACCTAGAGGTTTCATAGGAGCTTGTCAAGGATGGAAGTTACAATCCCTGAACTGCCTGTCTTCAATGTGGAGTTGAATAACTTTACAAACCTTTGTAGAACATTAGTGGTGAGCCTTATTTTTATTGCATTAGCCTGAAGAATCAACACCAAAGACAGTGGAACAGAGGACACCCTGCACAAGAATGTGCTCCACTGCTCTTTTCAAGGGAGTCATGGAGCCTTGACTCTCTCCCACCTCTTCTCTCAGCCATGCTGCCATCCTTGGCAACGCTGATGGGGAGGAACTAAGGCTGATTTGTATCTTGCATTTGCTTTAGCTGTATCCTGAGACACTTGCTTTTGGTCCTGGCATAGACACTATCATGTTTGAAAGAGGTGAACAGGTATCATGTTCAATTTCTGCTCCCTCCCAGTCCCCAAATTCTGCATCACCATTATAACTGCACATAAACTGGTAGCCCCATTTTGATAACAAGTTATTGACACTGAAAACTGGTATGCTTTCAGTCTAAAATTTGCATGGCCTTTCCTATCAGCGTAGCCAGAAAATAATTTCTGTATCAATATTTCCAGAAATGCTTTAATAAAAACATAATTTTCAAATGCTTATAACCATAAATTCTTATCAGTGCAGTTGATAATACCTAGAATGCAGCTCAGTAGACTTATCCTGTACACAAACAAGTCAAATTGAAAAGCACAAATTACAGCCAGTTTCATACCTGCGCCTGTCTCAAACTCACTGCAAAGTCCCTTTCACGGTGTGGCAAAAGTTGAGAATGGCCACATGGACAGCCCATTAAGATTTTGTAAAAGAGAGTAATTTGGGGGGGCTCTAATGTACCCCTCATCCTCATCCTTGCTAATGATAACTACAATAAAGTAGTGTCTTGGTGTGCAACCTCCTGGGTAGCCATCAGAATGCACCTTATGAAGTCATGAAGATTTAATATATCAGAAGGCCACTAACAATGGAAGGAAAAAAACTCATTATCTATTATTTTTCGTAAGGTTGTAGAGCAACCTTTTCTTTGTAGAACCAAGGACAGTGGAACAGAGGACACCCTGCACAAGAATGTGCTCCACTGCTCTTTTCAAGGGAGTCATGGAGCCTTGACTCTCTCCCACCTCTTCTCTCAGCCATGCTGCCATCCTTGGCAACGCTGATGGGGAGGAACTAAGGCTGATTTGTATCTTGCATTTGCTTTAGCTGTATCCTAAGACACTTGCTGACAAACTGACCGAGACAGAGTAATTGCTTACAACTCCCCCTCCCTGTCCCTGTTCCCCAACCAGGTTGACCTGTGACATCCAGACTCTTGAAAGATATTTGTGTTAACTTCCACCAAATATTTAGTGAATGTGTTACTTAAGGGAAAATAATAATTAAAAAGTTAAATATGGAAGAGGCCTTCAGAGGGCTTGAGGATGCTGATTGTTTCCTGCGAATTCTATCAGTGTAAACTCTCCAAGAACTACCTCTGCCGATAATAACGGTAGTGTAGAAGGCAGGGCTCTGGTTAATTCTCAGAATATAATCTGGGGTTGTTCCTCACTAGTCTATGAGTAACCTGTATCTCATAGTGAAGTAAAACAAGAAGTTCTTTCAGGCACATTTCACCTGAATTAAGTCCACTTGAATTTAGGGAAGTAATAGATGTACCTAAACCAGAAGCTTAACTACTGTCAATGCCTTCTGTAGCACTTCTCTTGCCGAGCAATCCAGCAACCCCTAATCAGAAATAATTCTGCAGAATTTTTTCCTCCCTTTTTCATTTAACAAGAAAGTCTGGGGAAGTTCCTAGCTTGGATAGCTTGCTCACTTCCTTTAGGCCTGTGTTTGCAGTCCTAAATGCTTAATCTGCCAGACTATTTTATTACGAATATCTGTAAATGATTAGAAATTATTATTGAATGACTGTTACTTCTCTGTTAAGGGAATAAAATTATAAAAAAGCTCTAATTCATCTTGCCTTTTATATTTGTAGATGACCAAGCAAAATCTATGTTATTTTAGTGTGTGATCGTTAGAATTTCTAGGACTCGGAGTATTTTATGCAATGATTGTGTGTATGTTAAATATCACTGTAAAATGCTGCATAATAAATCAGGTGCCACTGTTTAAAAAAAAAAAAAAGAAAAAAGGAAAAAAAGGAAAAAAACCTTACCAGCCAGGAGCATTTAATTACAGCTGTTTGTGTTGAAAAGGCTGAAGACCGTGGAACAACGTGCTGAATAGTATGAGCAAGAATTGCCACCCTGTGCTTTGCATGTTAAAAGTAATGAGGGCAGTCCAAACAAAATTATTTGCATTCTGTCCAACTTTGGCTTGAAAACACCATACAGTTCCACAGAATAGCTTAATTGCCTAGTATAACATAATTGCCAGGCATGGGGAGTAATATAATTTACATGTCTGACCATGAAATGAACAAGGGAAACTGCTGGTTTTTAACAACTTGGTTTTGACTTATCTGAGCTTTAGCATTGTTACAAGTGTAAATCCAGATGTTGATTACTGCAGTGGTACCTCATGTTTGATCTTCCTGCATCCTCTCTTTATGGACTTGTGAATTTTTTGGATCCCCCAAACTGCCAAATGGGGGAGAATCACAGGTTGTGCCTATGAGGCTCTGGGTAGGGGTGGGAGCAGTCTGTGTCTGAGGACAATGTCTAGCTCTGTCCTGGTGCCCCTCAGCCTCTGTGGAAACAGGGTGGGAAAAGCTGGGTGTGCTTGGAAAGGTTATAACATACTACTGAAACTCATCGGCTTCTTGGGCCAGTAAAAATTCTAAGTCACGGAAGTTTTTAACAGTGCAGTTTTAATGAGTACTTTCTATTTTTTGGGCAGTTAACATGCATTACATTCTTGTTATGTGTTTCACTGACTTCCCCAGAAAGCTCTAAATAATGAATAGAAAGATGCTCTCCAAGCATTTGAGTCATTGATGAGTGTATTTGTAATATAATGCTTAAGTGTGTCATTTGCAGGAGGAGGTGATTCCCAGAAGTTAGAATAGCAAACAGAATTGGTTATATGCTTAGGTGAGGCATATCAGGGTAAAGCTGCGTTTGGGAAACAAGCTTCTGTCTGGGTATGCATTCTCTCTTGTGTAGCTTTGTGTACTATTGGTTATATTCCTATGATTTCACAAGGTGGATGCATTTTCTGTTTGCTTGTAGTTATTTCTGGAACAGATTTGTCCTTATTGTAAGTCCTTTGTTCATACCACGTTCAAATGTATGTGAAGATAAATAAGGATAAGAAATAGGTGCCTCACATTGTAGTGTTGAGAATAACTACAATTTTATTTGTTGTTGGAACACTCTTTGGTCTAAAGGAGAATTTGTACCTCATAGGGTAAATGCTACCGGTATTTCTTTGTATCAATATTGAGCTCTTGATTTTTGGCTCACTGTTGGGTTTATCCTACCTCTGTGTACTCACCCTACATGTGGTAACAACTTACGTCTTTCTCCTGTTTATAACTGGATCACTAAAAGAAAGCTTGCTACTTTAGTAGCGGGACTAGGCAACCTCAGGGGGTTATTGTTTGTTTTTAATTCAATGTTACCAGAAAAAGGACAACTGTCCATGTTTTGCCTTTGAGTCCTGGGTGAAAAATGCAAATGTGAGAATACTCAGAGAAATCCAAGATACCATCAACAACCAAGCCAAAAACTAAGCAGTATGAGTTGTTTGGTATGGTATGAACCTAGTAACATCCATTAAAAAATGTAAGTGGCTTCCATTGCAAATACAGAAGGTTAGTTCAGATCCTCCCAGAAGCAGGTGTCAGACTTGACTGTCAGTTCAGTGTTTGTTTCTGAACCTCAGGTTTAGGCACCTAGGGGAAAAGAAATCCCAAACATAGATGCCTAAGTATGGATTTCTTTCTTTGAAAGCCAACTTCAGCCATCAGGTTTATAATTGTTGGCCTAAGTATAAGTCAATTACAGTAGAGTAACAATTGCAACTTAGGTCTGATTAAAAGACAAATTGAGTTGATGGTAATATTGGTAATGACTCCACTGAATATTGGATTTATTTATTTTGTTAAGAGAAAATAACCTTTTCAATGTCATTTTATTAGAGACAGACTGCATGACCTAGCATGTACCATTCAATACACTATCTAGACATATTTCTTTTCCATATGCATTAGTGAAGACATGTTGTGAACATCATGCATTTAAAATGAATTGAAATGGTATTCAAATTATTTTTTATGTGGGCTTCATCTACTCAGTTAATTCAGTTTAAACACAATTGGCTTTCAATTGCACTGAAGGCATGAATATTCTACGATTTTATTGTCAAAAGTGACAGAAGAGATGCTGGCTCTTTCTCTTGCTGTTAGCAGAGCTTTAAATTTCTGGCAAACAGATTTGTTTGTAGGGTTTTTGTTTTGTTTTGCTCCCCATCTGCTGTTGAGACAACTTTTTAGGGAGATGATGTTTGGGGTTTTCTTGTGTTTTTTTTTTTTTTTTTTTTTTTTTTGTTTTTTTTTTTTTTTTTTTTTTTTGTTTTTTTTTTGTTTTTTTTTTTTTTTAAGTTGTCATATCGGCTAGGACTTAGTATTTTGACTGCAGGTTTTCCCTGTCTGACCCTGTCAGCGTTATACTGGCTATTACTTTTTGAAGGAACTGAGTAGGAAGTATATGATGATGATGAAAATTTTTCATCTATGCTGCTCTTAGTCAAATAATCTTTGTTCTTCTGTTTCCTTGAACTTTTCCTTGATGGCTGTAGCTGAAATTCACTAGCTCTTCTCGGTGAATACTCTGCATGCTGGTGTAGAGAGGGAAAAGTGGGATCATGCATAGGTTCATCCTGCGAAGTATTAAATCACAAACCAGTTATTAGTTCCTATAATAAACTATTATATAGTTATTATTTTCGTAGAAAAAGAAAAATTAATTTAAAAAAGTAAACCAGACACCAAGATAAATAAACAAAGAAAAAAACCACACACACCTGAACAGACAGATAATCAGTTACATAGAGTGACGGCAAATTGCAAATCAGTCTTGATGAGATTGTATTTTTTTTTCCTCAACAGGTTCACAGTCAGGATGTAACCTTCTGTAAAATGGAAACCTGTGAAGAAAAATACAGATAGCAGTTGGAGTTAAAAGCAGTGGATGAATATTTTTCGTCTTAAGCATCAGCTTTTTAAAACGCTATGGTGATTTGGAAAGTCCCGAGAGTGAACTGCAAAGTTTTCCTCAGCTCGATCGATGGGTTTCTTAGTCATTTCTCCAAGTCGTTGATGCTCAGAGATGGTGTGTGATGGAAAAAACACCATGCCTGCGTGTTTGTAGCCCCTGTTTTTTGGATTAGTTTGCTGTATTGCCGAACCAATATCGTTTTGAAGGGCGAGGAGTGAATGTGATGGATTTATCTTCAGAGATGAACAAACATGGAAGGAACCCAGTAAGTCATAAACTAGAAGATCAAAAGAAGGTAAGATTATTTTTAATTATACTTAATATATTTGAACGACTTGCAAACTCTTTGATTTTTAGTAAACTGGAAGTGAATGTGCTTTTGTGGATAAAGTAGTCGGCTATGCTCACACACTGTTGCAGTACAGTGAACTGCTGTTATGGGACTCGATTTCTTCATCATCTGGTAATTTTCTTCTAATACTGCTTGATTGCTGAGTAATTTTGTGTCAAAAGCTCCCTGAATTTGTCTAGCAAATTGTTTGGCAAAACCTTTGCACACTACCAACGCTGAGTTCATGGCAGAGACCTGCTGATCCGAAATAAGTATCTGACATCACCCTGATACTGTTTGAGATCTTTGTCCTTTACAGTGGATATGTGGATTGACCCTTCCTATTGTATACTACCAGTACTACTCTATAATTTGGTTTCTGATAATTTTTTGTTGTTCAAGTTTCATCCTTCAGCGCCTAAGGCAGTTTAAGCATGTAAATCCACTCTTCCACAATACGGAAAGTCCTTTTGTAAATCCCACTTCTGCAACAGACTGTCTCAAAAAGCTCACCTTCCTGCTTTGTTTACTCATGCTGTGGTCTGGAAATTTTTCTAATGCTTATTTCATAAAACTGAATTTGATGCTTTTTAACATCTTCAGGACCTTCCTCTTTTTTTTCTGTGCTTTATTGGTCTTTTGTTATTACATTCATAGATTTTTTCTGAAAAAAGGTGGAGTTTTATTCTCTAGTTTATGAAAAGTTCAAAACTCTGTAATACTTTTTGTTAGATTAGGAGGAATTCATTAAACTCAAGTTCAGCAAAAATGTTTTGAAAAACCCTACAAAGCCTTCTTCATCACATTCATTAACCTGCTTTGTTACTTAACTCTCAAACTTTTCTTACCATACTTGGTAAGATCTGCACATAAATGAAATCTCCACCAGTGATGCCTAACAGGCTTCGTAGATTTTTCAGAACTCACAACTGTTCAGCAGAAACAAAACTCACTCAACCCCCGGGCAGTTCTGAGATGTTTCATTATCTCAGATTTTTTTCCTATCCCTCTATCAGCAATTTCTCTCCACTGATGCAGCCTTTCCAAAATAGAGTTGGCCATAAACACCCTCCGTGTGTTGCCTATGTCTGATGAAGCATTGATTCCCTGAGCTTTGATGCTGGCTCCATGCACTGCAGTCTCACTTACCTGTGTACGTCTGATCTGGCTCTGGTGGGGGCATCAGTCACGTTTCTGTTGAACGAGGCAGGGTGTGTGACATAGGGTTAGCATCAGATTAATGCACTTTATACTAGCTGAGGGATGACAGGCTTAGGACATGTTCTTCTTCCCGTGCCTGGGCTCTAATGTAAGGACTGCACCAAATGACAGCCAGCAGAGAGAGTGCATTCTGGTGTAGCATTTTGTGGCTGTGGTGTTGTTCATACGAGGCCTTAAAATGAGATTTACTGGCCTCTTTGAATTACTGCGTAGGTTCAACGGGGCTGTTAATGTCCAAATCACGTATTAGAGTGCAGGTTATGTACTTTATTATTGCACAGGCTTATTATAAGAAGTGCTGCTGGGTTGGGATCATTTTTATGCATTTTGGTATGAAAGATGCTGGCTAATCTTTTAAATAATTTTGAACTTGTTTGGGTAAAAACACAAACTGGGGGAGTTCATGGACAACAGAAATGAAACAGTTTTAAGAGGCAGAAAATCAAATACTTTGTTTCAGTGCCTCTGAGATTTGTATGTGTTAATCTAATCTAAATCATTCAGTTACAGCCTTTTAAAGTGCAGAGAATTGCAGGAGATATACCACGATAACACACGTGATGAAATTATTGGGAAAATATATTCAGCCTTTGAGCGCGTTTCTTGTAATGGAAAAGACACAGAGGTACATGATAGGAGATAAATGGTTTAGAGCATAGGAATTTATCCAAATCATAATTGCCACCCTTCTGTGGCACAAAAGAAAAGCTGAGAAATGTTAGCATTAATCTCACCATCCATGAACTGTTTTCTGAACTGGAATTGAGCATGATTGAGTCTCCTCTTCCCCCAGCTCCCCTCTTATTTCAAAAGGGTTTTTTTCCCTTCATGTCTAATACCTGCAGATTCACTTCTAGAGTTTGTCTCCTCAGATTGCTTAGGAGGAGACAGTTTGTTTCAAAGAAGATCTGTTGTACCTCAAGGTCAAATGTTTTCTTTGAGCCAGTCTGTGGGTATTTCATCCAGCTGTAGAACTATGCGATGCCCACTGAAGGTTCTGTAGCTGCTAAAAGTCTCTTCTGTGGTGTGGTTGATGCTGAAGAAATAAATTTGATGATAATAAACAGAAGTATGGTTGGTTTTTCATTACATTCAGGAATCCTTACTAGTAATTTAATATCCTTGATATGCTAGTATTGAGCTTATTACAGAAGCCTAATATTTTAATAAAACAAGGCTTTAAAAGTGATGGGGAAGCACAAAAATAATAATAAGTAGTAGTAATTTGTTTTTCTCTTTGTGCTGCATTGGCTGTAAGGCAAATTTTGAAATATGTTAGATGGAAATGAGTAAAATAAAAATGGACCTCTTGAGGAAGTATTGGCTGACTTACTGGCTGACATGGATGCCCTAGTGGTGCTCTACCTGGATCAGACCAGGCAGAAGTCAAGCTGAATCTCTTGGATAGCTCATGTTTTATAAATAAATTTAAAAAATATTGCATTGTGGGAAGACTCAACTGTTGTGTTGTTGTGAAACCTATTGTCACTGGACTGTTTTATGCATGGGGAATCTAGGAAAAAAGCTCCATGTTAATTAAGGATATGAAACTTCTCAGGTAGTTTTAAAAATGCAGACTGTGCTTTGACATTTCACTTTTCTAATAATTTCATAGGATAGTACATGCTATATATTTACTTTCCTATGATCTGGATTTGGGCATAGGACAACTGTATTTATATAATTTTTATGTTGTTAGCATACGAACTCTCATGTCCGTAGGACACTCAGATATACTCCTTATCTCGAAACTCATCAAGTGCTATCTCCTCCTGCCTTTTAAACAGATACATACTCATTTTATGGCTGCAGAACTATCAAGTTCTTTAGCCTTTCTGCAACTCCAAGATGCAGTGAAAGTTTTATTGATTTTTGGCACTAGTCTGCTTGTGTTTGTGGGACTGGCAGGTGTCTCTGGGCTGATACTTGGGTTTGGCCGTCTTGAGTACAAAATGAGGCTCAGGCACAAAGTGAGAGCTTTTGGTAGCTGTGCGGAAGCAGTAGTCCAATTTCTGTGGCTGAAGTGTTGAGGAAAGGAAGGAGGCAGGCTAAAAGAAGGCAGTGCAGAGAGGAAAAAGACTTTTAGAAAGATCATTGTAATCAATTAACATTACCTTCTACAGAAAACAGGTGTCGGACTTCCCTCTACAAATTCTCCTAGCTGGGTGTGAAGCCTCAGAAAATTGGTAATGACCTGGAATGGGTAGTTCTGGGATGTCCATCAACTTTATCTGCTTGAAGACCATGTGTCCATGGTATCTCCATCCAAAACACATCCTTTCTTCCTCCAAGCTGGATATGCCAGACATACTGCTCTGTCTATGTAGAGATTTCAGGTTAAATGCTGTGCTTCTGCATCTGTTTGCCATTCCCACAATGTGCTGTAATTTATTACTTAAAAAAGCATGATAATATTCAAGGCTTTGACATAAATGCCAGTAAGTAACAAATGCATGTATCGCTGTTTACAGTATGGTGTGCGGGTTTATGATTTTAGCACATGGTACATGCTAGAGAGAGCCATGAAGTAGCGGTTTGAATAACGGGCTTCTGTAGGCAACTTGCTGCAAATAACCATTTTAAAAAACAGAAAAGACTGCCTTATCTATCCGTATTTCATCATTCAGCAGGGTTCTTCTGTTTTCAAAAGCAACATAAAAATTTGTAATTGGCTGCCACATGCATAGTTTATGCTAGTCAAATCTGTAAAATAAATATCAAAACTTTCCTGACCACCTCAGTCATTTAATTTTAATGTTTTCCTCTACAAGAAAGTCCCATTGTGGCCATTTCTTTGACAGACTATCCAGGTTATGTGGTATCTTGGAAGAACACCTGCTTGCTGCAGGCAGGCAAAGCCAAACCTTTGAATGATGCTGCAGCTGTGGCCTTGTTAAAGTCTGGAGATGAGGGGTGGGAGCCTGAGAGTGTGCTTCACTGTGGGCGTACGGATGTGTGAGAGACAACACAAAGGCAAATAACACAGACTGCAATACCCTCAAGTATCATTTATGTACTTGACCTTGTGTAAACCTATAAAATTCTTCCAAAACTATAGTTATGTACAAAATGCTTTCCAGTAACAATAGTACTCCATCCCTTAAGGGTTTGGCAGATCTGCTTTGTCTGCTAAATAATTTACTGTTTTCTGTTCCACAATATCTAGGGTGTTTCAGGCAAGCCCACTGAGTCTCTATCCTGACCCACACCAAAAGATGTGCGCCTAGATTTGAAATCCATCATGCAGAATACGGTAGTAATGATATTCTTGCAGAATTGCTAGTTTCCAAAAGAGGAACCTTTGCACCTCCACTTATACCACTGGCACGTGGCTTGGAGCTCTGAGCACCCAGAATGCTTGCTGTGGTCACAGGAATAGTTTTTCAACACATTTTCTTTTTAAATCTCTCAATTAAAGGCCTTGGTCCTTCTCTTTGGAGGCTGATCCAAACCAAATGCAAATGAAGGAAAGTTTTTAGTACTTCACCACTACACCCCCCCCTTTCCCCCCAAAGGCTGCTTTAAAGTTAAATATGAGCAAGTGCAGGGATCTCAGTTGCTTTCAGAACAAATTGCATTTTTTCCTTCCGTCTTTCTTTTCATAGGCAGGTGAGCTACTGAACTTGGAGGGATTTTTAATAGACACCAAGACTCTATTACTGGGTAATAACTAAATATAATTAATAAGCAGGAATATCAAACAAGCTTTGTCTGCCATTGGATGTTTTGCTGGTCTCCCTGGTCGTCATTTGGACATTAACTAAATGTCCAATAATCAGTCATTTTTTTTGCCTGATAGGGTATAACTGTAGTTTACTGTCAAAAGCATCAGGCAGCTTTGATATGCAATCCTTTAAAAATCAAATCAAGAGAGAAGGTTTAGAAGGGACAGATGAAATGGGAGTAATCAACATGTACATCACACTGTTCCTCCATCCCTGCCTGCTTCATCTTAGTCAATATTCAGTGCATGGAATGTTTTGGGAAAATCAAATGTTGTCACCAAGAGGCAGTTGCGTCAGGAGCACAATTTGGTCTTGCGAACATGCTCATACTGCTGTGTCTGTGCTCCCCATTTTCACTTCTCAGTTCTCATTTTTATGACTAATGTTGTAGTCACCAAACAACTGTTTTTAAAAATAATGGCATGAAATATTGGGTAGACCAGGGTTGTTGCTATTCTTATTTAATAGCTCATTTTTGTTTGAGGATCCAGGGTCTGGGTGATGTTTTTTGTTATCTCAACAAAAAAGTTGTTTTCTGCCATTCTGTTTTTATTTCATCCTCTGAGGCTATTCTAACTGAGCTTTCTCTCCCCACCCCTCTCCCCACCCCAGTCCCTCCTACAGTTATATACATATAAACATATTTTCTGTGCGTTTTTGTCCATCTCCCCATTTGTGTCTCTATCAGGGAATGCTTTGCAAACAACTGGAGGTTGAAGATCTGGTGAAGAGTCATAGACTTGTTAAGCTCATTGTTCACTATTATCCCTTATATCACAACAGCTGGCAGTTTTGATATTTTTTTTTTCTTTTCAGGACATATATTCAGTGTTTTAACCAAAAATAGTGAGGTGAGGGGATAGTGAGGGGTCTTCAGGGCTGGGGAGAAAGGGTTGTTTTCTTCTTGTTTTGCTGTTGTTTTTTCTTCAACACTTTTGAATTAGGAAGAGATAGGAAGAATCCACACAGCTGATAAGGAGAAATGGGCTGTGGGAATAAAACTACCATTGCTTTCCTAATTCTTTGCTACAGCAGCTTGTCACGTATTACCTCTCTCTTTCCCTTAAACTGTCTCCCTCCATACTCCATGAGTTTTCTGTTTCAAAATTTATGCTAGAAAGACTTGAATTAATTCCCTCACTGTCAAACCTCCCTGGGCCCCACCACCTGACTCCTCTCGCTCTCTGAAATTGGTCCGTGCACTCAGTGCTAGTGCAGTTGTTCAAATTAAAAAAAAAATAAAAAATCTTTACAGACTCAATCAATGGTATTAAATATCATTTTATGAAATATGAAATCCATATTTAATAATTCATACATTCATGCCCTTGGCTGCATGGTTACAGCTTATTTTCCACCTCTTAGAGACCTATGATGTAAATAAGATAGCACGTATCTCTCTTTTTGTGCTTTTTCTTTTTCTTTGCCTTCCCTAAGCCACTATCTGTAACAAAGTCTCAATTTCAGAGCAGTATTTTGACTCAGTGTTGCACCAAAACAGCTGAAAAAATAAATACTAATTAATTAATTACTTTCTCAAATAGATACTGGCTGGCTGTATTTTATATTTCAGTAGTATGTCTTGGTTTCTTAGCTGGTTGCTTTTCTTTCCACTCAGTGTTATCTTTAAGCTTGACAACTGAATAGAACATGCTTAAGAATACCAGGTAAAAGTTGAACCAGGATGTTATTGCTGCCTGGTTGGAAGGAGCTCAGCTGCTTGGCAGTTGTTTGTGCTGGCAGATTTTTGCGTAATCAGATAGCTGAAATGAATAGTATTTTGTATGTACATATACAACGTGATTGTTGATGTGCAGTACAGACTAGTAAGAGGAAGAAAGCAGCTTTTCATTTGGTTCGTTGCTTTCTTTTTCCCCCCCAAAAAAAGTAATACTATTACTCGCTGGCCTAGGTCTCCACTTGCTACTAAAGACACAATTTCCCATTTCTACCAATTATGGTAGTACATATGCAAAGGTAGATTTAACCATCTTTATCTAATTTAGAATAAGAAACAATGGCTAAAAGCAGAAAACAGTGAAATTCGTGGAGGTAATATCTCATGATTATACAGTTTGCTCTAGGATACCTTGATGGTTACAAACTACCTGTAAGGTTTTCATTTGTCAAGTATAAAAGAAAAAAAAGGCTAGAAGCTTTCTACCATAAATCCCGTATTTTGATTGCTATTGCTCCTAGCTTTTTCAAAGAAAGCTCTTATTAGCCTCAGGACAATGAATAATTTAAGTGATAATAACTAGCTAAACTAAACTAGTAAATAAAGTCACATGGCTTTCTATTTTGCTTCTTTGCAGTGGCATTGCAAAATAAGGAAATCACTGTAATTGTTATTTAGTATTTTCCTGCTCCTACTGTTACTATTTTTTAAAAGTGTTACAGAATAATATTTATTTAGCTGTGTTTGTCTTGAAATTGTCACCTGGGAAAATCTGCTGTACTTCGAGGATGAAATGAAGATTAGGAAAAGGCTGACCTCCTGAAATACTATGCAACCGGGGCCTGTCTTTTCCCTTCTAAGAAGGAGCACAAGCTCGAGAAGCGTTTACACAGGGCACTGTGCAGTGGAGAATGTGAATGGAGGCTTCTAGATGATCCTTGCACTGCAAAATGTTTTGGGATTTCTATCACCCATCTTCATGAAGATCAATACCTTCAAAAAGATCTTTCGAGGTTTTTGCAGTTTGAAATCTGATCTTTGAAATAGAGATGGTCCCATAGTGAGTGCATTAGGGGTAAGCTGTCCTGCTTGCTGACTTTTCTTTAAATCCTGTGATGATCCTGTATCAAAATCTGCATTCAGGGTAAACACCTATTTTCTTGTCTCCCTTCCCTTGAATTTTGAACTTTCCATGGGATTTTTTTCTACTCTGAACAGGCTGTGTACAGCAAAGACTAAAAATGTGTAGCCAGGATTCCTCTCAAAATATTGGGAAGCGTAAGTAAAAATAATCTGAACCTCCTGCTTACTTCAGTTCCAGACTAAAGTTGATTGTCTGAAAGACTGAAACATGACTAAAGCAGTTTTGATACGGGTGTAACTAAAGATACTTTTTTCTGCTTTGATAATTCTACTTTTATGTTAAGTGAAAGGCACTGCTGTGTTTATGAAGGAGTTTGGAAGAGTTTTTGTTGTTGTTTTTACCACATTTTGTGTTGGGCTAGTTTCTGCAAATCATTCTGTGTTGTTACCTTAAGATTTTAACTGGGTCCTAAACTCAGATCAAGGAGTCTGCATTTTACAACACGTTGTAAGTGCTGTTGAATCCATGTGTACTGCAGTGGGCCTTTGTGGGTGGGATATAAACACCTTTTTAAGACTACATTTTGTATATGCTAAAGCAAGAAGTCTTGTGATACTGTTGCATGCCTGCTTAGAAAGGAGAGTTTATAACCTTTTAAACTCATTCTAGATAGGTCCAGCCTTAAGCAACATATGAGAGGACAACCCTGTCTCGTATTATGGCTTTTAGATTCTGAATAGAAGCATCTGGTGGAATCACTGGCTGATCACCAACAAAAATTAACAGTCCCAAATTAAACCAGATCTTGTTTTCCTGGATACGGTATGTAAATACGCACTCTGAATAGGAAAAATGAGAAAGGATGAACAGAGCTTGGTACAAATGCAGAAATGATGCACAGAACAGCTTAAAGCCTTGTTTCTACAAATGAGTTTTCTAGGATTTTTGCATGCTTACTAAAGGAAATATATGTAGAAAAAACCTCCAAAACCTGCAGAATGAGGGTGAAGGTGGATTGCTGAGGTCAGCTTAGTTTGTCACATCAATTTCATAATGCAGGCAGCCCTTAAATGTAAGTCTCTTGAGTTTGGGCATTGTACCAGAATGGAAGACTATGCTTTGAAACCAAAGTGTCTGAGTGCATTCATGGTGTGTTCCAATAAAAGAATACTGCTCGAAGATGCTTCATTTTTATTTTTTAATGCTTAGGTATTGGTATTAGCTTTTCTCTAGTGCTGAGGTACAAAGAATGTAAAGGCAGGGAAGAACCCTGGAAAAGGTTTGCATTTTCTTTTTAGTGCAAACTTCCTTTTTTCACAGTTGGTTGCTGGCAAGCACACGCATATCCATTTTGATTTGAATACAACTATGTGTATATATACAAACTAACCTAGTTATGCTGTATGTCTTCTGCAGGTAAATGAGCAAATTTTTATTTTGTTAGAAGAAAAATTTGATAGAGCTAAGTTTAATACCAATGTATTTCCTCTGCTTCACAGCTGTGTTGTTTTGGGTTTTTTTTTGTTTAGTTTGTTTGTTTTTTTTTTTAATGTCAGGATACTTTGTTGTTAGTAAAGTGAACCTTAGAATATTATCATTTATTTGTGGGGTTTTATGATTTGTTTGGTTTTTAAATTTTTTTTTGTAGTGTGTTTAGATGTCATAAATTTGTATCTCAGTAGGCTTTGCTGCATGCAAAACCTATATATTTTTTTTTAATATTAAATTCCTTGATGTCTTCTAGAAACGTCAGTAACTTTTGCCCAAGTGACCAAACGTAGGTTTTGCTAGGGAAAGGGACAGCCCCTGGCATCCAGGGCTTTATGTGAAGGTATGTAGCAAAGCAGCTGCTGTTCCAGTTTAACATTTATTATTACTGAAGGAAAAAACAGTGGTTGAAATGAAAGTCGGCAGGCTGTCTTTATTAGTTGGGCTCTTGATTTTGTTTGTTTGCTTCTCCTTTCTCTTTGTTGTTGTTGTTGTTGTTGTTTTCTCTTTTCTCTGTCAGGTGTACTCTCCTTACCTGTCATGTTCCCTCTATCCTTACCGCATATTTGTTTCCCTCTATCTGTTTTCATTTTCCTTCTCCCTTGCTCAAGTCAGCCTGGCTTATTAATTTGTATATGTGCACACACATAAATGCAGATCACTGTGTGTGTGAATATACATATATACGCATGTATTTATGTGTACAAGTACTTTGAGTGGGTGCTTGAATATAAGCATGTCATATGGACAACGATGCATAGGAAAATCTCTAGTGTAATCATATGTTTAAATGTTTTATTTTCTCTATATTCCGTTTGTTTCTTGATTTTTCTGGAAAATAGTATCCTTAGCTCGGAGTCTTTGTCACCCTGCGCACCTGAGTGCACATGCATGCAGAGCTTAGAACCTGTCACCTGTCTGTAACTAGGACTCTTCAGTCTTAAAACAATAGTAGCAGTAATTATATGATTTAAAAGTTTTATTTTGTTTACATTATGATTTTTTTTAAATCTGCATTTCTTAGATTTTGTTGCTGAGAAATTTTTGTGTTCGTTTCCACTTGTAGAACCTGTCAGTGTTCTCCAGCTCGGTCAGAAATGTGTCAGTTGGTCTTAGTTCTCAATAGAAGAGGCAGCCTTAAAATACGATCAGTCATCATGTCATCTGGCTGACGTGGAGCGGGGGGAATAAATATCCCTCTTTATCTGAATCCCTAAACTGATGCCAGTAATAAGTTGCATGGTAAGTGTGTGACAGAGGGTGTAGTTATTCGTAAGTGCAGTGGAGGCTTTGTACAAATAAAAAAGGACTAGGGGGAAGTTGCCAATAATTTTTTTTTAATTGCTTGATGTAAACACTGTGTCCATAATTTGTCATTTGGAAGGGATAATTTCCAGCAGGTGTTCTTTTTGGCTCAATTGCAGAGGTCAGATGACTTTGGATTTATTGTTGGCATCATAAATGAGAACCAAAAGAGACTGTAATACACAAACGCACAGTGATTCAACGTCTAGAACACTAGCAAGTATCCACAAAGCAGTAATATATGTGGCTCCCAATGGTGGGCATTGTTTAAAACCAGCTTTTACCTATGTTAAGTTACTACAAAATATGTTCTGATATCTTGAAGATATTTCCTACTTACTTGATATGTAGTGATTGAGGTACATATTGACTTCTTGAGGGTGATCTCTCTTTTAAAATTTATTTTTTTTAATATGTTGACTTCTTAAACAGAAATTAGCTTAGACAGTTCTCATTTTTAATGCCATTGAGGTAGCATATCAATATTAAAGCCAGGATTCTCAAAGGTGGTTATTTAGTTTGCCTGAACCTGCTCGGTATTCAAAGTGGAAGAGTTACAGATACAGCTGGTGTTTCACAAAGCAGTAAGTGTTATGCAATAGCTTATTAATAATATAAATATGCATATTGCTATATTACAGTTCCTGCTTCCTTTTAGAAAGAACGAAGTAAGTAAAGGTTGAGGCAGAAAGGCTAAACGTCTGTTTCTCTTCTAGCTTTGTCAATTTTCTTTGTACCCTCAGGGAAGTTGCTTAAACTCAGTTTTATCCATCTGTAAAATTAAAACATTTTCTGAATCGCTGATCATTGATTTCTCTCAGAGCATTAAGATCCTCAGATTGAAGGTCAAATATATTTGCCTTGTATTTAAAATAAATACGCTGCACTCATGGCTATTTATTTGCATTGTGACAGAGGATGGGAGTCAGAGTGATGAATCAGGGTACGGTTGTGCTGCCGCTGTAAAAAAAGTAAAAAAAAGACTGTCTGGCTTAACAACCTTACAGTTTGCTTGTCATTTCCCTTGATTCCACTCTCATATTTGGTCCCTGAGAGTGTAATATGCCTTTTTCTTTGTAGAATGTATATAAAACCACATATCACTTAGGAACTAAGTTATACTGTGTGTGAGAGAGAAGGGAGAAGTTTGCGTATTCCCTTCTTTGTGTACACAGGCTTTTTCTTTCTGTCATGCTCACCAAAGACCTGTAATGCCTTAGCTGTTTCTGTATCATATCTATATTTTCTCCTGATTTCCTTATTTTTCTCAATCATAGTAATCTAAACATGCTCTCAGGACTACAGCAGCCCATCTGGCTGTGCATTAGACAGGGGAATACATTCTTAAGTTGTTCTATTTAGGTGGTAGCTAAAGTAGATGGCGCTTTCTCATCATTGTCAACTGCCACATGACTACTTACAATGCCACTTACTCTTTCTATATATTTCCAAATGGTCATTTAAAGAAATCATTGCAAGAGGAGCAAATGGATCGGTTGGGGAGATGGAAGAAAGAGATAATAGAAGAAAATTACAGAATTTTCTGAGCATTTTCCTATGCCAGTTTAGGTAACTGGGATTTTGTTCTTTTCTGAAAGCAGATGGAGTTGGTTACAATGTGCTCTGGAGTAGCACCAGTCCTGGTATAAAATGAGCTTTCTGGCTCAAAATCCAAAGGAGCTCTCTTCTTAAAAAATATATCAGTAATGCAAACTGATTTGCAGAATTGCCATACATAATGATGCATAAAAACAACACTCATGAGTCAAAGCTGTCTATTAGGTGTTAACATTACATCAAGATTTAATTTACAACTCTTGCAGAAGACGACTTCCGTATTCCATGGTGTCCCATGCTCAACAGTAATGAGCTAAAATGGTATGTAAACATTATAAACAAAGACGATGCCAAGAACAAAATTCTTAAGTGGATCGGTAATTCAAAAATGCCAAAGAGTGATTATGGAATTGTTTTTAGCCCACCATAAACAGAAATCCTGTATGTCTTTTGCTTTGCTCCCCTCTTCTCTCCCCTAGTGTTTTGGTTAGTATTGGTATAAACAAACTATTAGGCATAAAAAGAGATGCAAAAATACCTTTAACAGTAGTTAGCCTTTTTCTTGCCCTTTACTTATCTGTATATGTCCATCACACGACTAAAGCAAACAAAGTCTTCTCTCCACAATGTGTGTCTAATAATTGTGGCCAATGAAAATTTGTTCTATCAAAAATCTTGTTGTGTTATCTTGATATGTCAGTTCATGGCACAGCTAGAAAGAAAAGAGGAGTTGTCATTTGTTAGCAGAACAGCTGGCATAACAGACTGGAAGTTGTGTTCTCCAGGAATTAATTTTTTACTAAGGTAAGGTCAGTCACAGATTTTAAACTGTTAAATTTGCAGCTTAGGTTGTGCTACTTGCCTGGGTAACAATAGAATTTCAGAGGAGATAAAAGGGAAACCATGGGACATGTGGTTGTGGGGGTGCTGGTCTTAATTTTTATTTTCCTCTGCTGTAAAGGAGGTTTCTGTGACTGAGGCTGATTGCTCTGACAGCTGCCCAGGGAAACCAGAGACTCTCCTGTGTGGTAGTCAGAACATGTATGCTATATAATTGTTTATTTTGTATCTTTTTTTTGTCCTCCCCCTTAGCTGGATTTTTCTTAATAAAACAACAACTGAAATCTCATTAAGAGGGAAAAATGAATCCATTACTGCTATTTAATATTTTTAAAAAGTATTTATTTCCCCCTATATGTCAGATACTGGTTAGCACAATTAATTTTGCGTATGTTGAACTCCATTTTTTTTCCTTCTTTCTTTACTGCAGCATATGTTTAGGAATGCTATGGACATAATATTCCTAGAAGTATACCACTTGAGTCAGGAGGATTCAAATAAAGACAAAGAATGAATGGTTGCATGTTCTCCATGGGGGAAAAAAAACCCTGACTCTTTAGACTTGAATATTTTTTTGTGTCTATGTTTTTAATGATGTTTTGGATTTTTAGCCTTTAATACTGTACATGGTGATTGAAGGAGTAGGTAAGCATTTGTTATATATGCAAGATGCTCTGTGACTGTTTTGGTGCTCTATCTGCCAATGCATCCCGTTAAGTGCTGCAGGCGTGTGCCACGACTCTTTGTATGTTTCTTCTAGTAAATTATGCTATGAAACAGTTCTCAAAAACAAATCAGTAGCTGTGCATGAATTTTTTAAAGAGGTGTAGTATTGTTGGCATTCTCATGGTTAAGGCTGTGTTTAAATTTACACTAAAATACTTCACAGTTATACTCTAAAGGTGCAATTACCCAGACCTCTTAGATGACAGTGGGAGTCTTTCCAGTGATTTTTGGCAGGCTTTCTGTAGAGCCTTTCAATTTTTGATGTAACATCTTTTTGCAAAAGGTCTTTACTAAAATTGTAAAGAAAAAGCAATTAATATTGGTTTATTTTTTTTCCTTTTTCTTTCCTCTTTTTTGGGGGGAAAAAAAAAACAAACCAAACCAGACAGACCCAAATGTGTCTACTTGCAGTGGGTGAGAATTTACAATCACCATGAGCTGTCAATATATGTACATATGTGTGTGCATGCACACTGTAACAAAACTTGGGCCCTGAGGTCCCATTCGAGAAGTTAACATTAAAGATATCTGTAGCTGTTAACCTTGTTGAGAGCAACCTAAATTCAGTTTGTCAGACAAAGACATGTCAATTTGCCAAAGCTGCAAACCCATCAAAGTTCATGCTCTTTTGTGTCACCTCTTGGAGAGCATTAGTTAACTTGAGTGAAAAAAAAGTCCTAATAATGAATCAAAAAAATCAATCATCCAAAAACTACAAAGGGCTCTGTTTTCAAGGCAACAATGCAGATCTCTTTTAAAGACTGAAACTCTTACAAATCATATTTTGTTTGAGGCCCCTAAATGAGACTGACTATTTAGACAAGGATTGAAATGATTGAATTGCCTCTAGTATCATTTGGATCAAAGACTTACTCACTCTTTCAGAGGAAACACTTTTAATGTCCCTTAAAATTATTCATTGAATGTAGCTTGGTTTTAGAGAAGCTTTTTTTTTTTTTGTAGCTTTGGTTTAAGAGAATGGCCAGAAAACACAAGATGAGCTGGTACCTAAGACACGGGATGATAGCTGGATTTTACTTAAGCATTATTTCTCATACAGTCAGTTTGCTTCTGGAAATTGGACAGATCTCTCCAGATCCACTGGCTGTTATGTTTCCAGAGCTTCCCAGCTTATGCTTTAAAGATAGGCTGCACTGCTTTCACATACAGTACACCCAACCTGCCTTCATACAGAAGACGACCTATCAGTTAAACTGAAGGGGTTGATGTAGGTCTGGGTGTTAGAAACATTCTTCCAAATGCTGTGAGCTGGGGAAGAGACTGCTTTCGAAATACCTGTGCTCTGTATGCTCTGGGGTGCTCCAATCAGTGGTTACCCTACAGCCCATTGATCTGGTCCTACCTCCTGGTGAGTAAAGACTAAAGCCTTAAGAAGAAGGAGAGTGTAGATGACAGCAAGACAAAAGAGGAGCGTCTTTACCAGTCATTTCTCCTCTTATAAACCCCATCTTTTTTTTCACAGACAAAGGTAGCTCAGCTTAGGTGGAGGATGAGGAAGGTGGATGAGAAATTTAGGCAGAGGAGGTTTTTTATTTGCTCTTAGAATCTGTGTGGAAAGACTTGGAAAAATGCTTATACGAAGTTTGGGGTAGCATAACGAGGTTTGTGTCCTTAGAGACAACTATAATCATTCCTAATTTTCTCAATATCAGATCAAACTTTATTTGTAGAGTATTTTTATTTGGTTCCCACTCTGATGCTTAAATTATTATGTTTGCTTTATACCACATTTATTAGCTTTTAATAAAAGTATCAGCTATTAGCAGTGTAGAAACTTAGCTTCCGAGTAGTATTGAAATTACCTTGAAACATTTCATGCCACCAATATAGTATCAGCTGCTGCCTTATTTTTCACATGCACACGCATCATATGCTGGTTTTGAAAACCCAGTTGCAGTAAACCTCAGTGCTTTGGTGCTATAGATTACTCCCTGCATGAAAATACATTGGCATATTAATATTTCTGGCAATTTCAGATACATGCAAATGTTAGGTTAATTTTTTCTAGCTTCTCTAAGTTCATTTTTTTGTTTGGGTTTGGTTTTTTTTTTTGAGTTGTAAGTGGCCAGGTTTCCATTCATATGGAAATAAATGCAGAAGATGAGAATTTTTGTACTGCAGTTTCATGAGGCTGACTTCTAGTGAGGATTAAATTAGACTTTTCAGACAGTGTGGCTCTAAAGGCCACTGAAAAGAAAATCAAGCAGTAGATTATTAAGGAAAAAGAACAGATTGTCTTCCTTAAATGAAAGTATAAAGCCCCCTGTCATTTAGCAAGTATTTCATATCTTTATCTACAATGTGGAATTTTCAAATGAGCTTTTACCTTTTTTTTATATTCTTGGCACAAATAAAGAAGTCTCTGATTGGCTGGTTTGAGTAAACTCATTAAAAGACTGGATTGTGAAAAGGAAATATGTTGTATTAAGAGGCAATGGATACTTGCCTTTCCTTGCAGTTTACTATTTTTTTGAATAATAGATGCCTATAAATGGTCCTGTAGTACTAATTTTAACCAGGAATGCTGATACCGTCTTACATTATTTATTTGGTATCCTGTATCCAGTGTCCTCATTGTTCAGTATTTTGACTGATGTTTTGACAAATAAAATATTTGCCCTTCACAGAGGATGGGGAGAGATATATAATATATATAGAAAGATATTTTCTATGCATAGATTCAAGCAATGGGTGAATGAAAAAAATAAAATAATAGGGATAAAAGTAAGACCTCTGAGTTTGTGCAGTGTAGTACCTCGTGTAACTGACGACACTGAATAAATGGGGAAAACCAGCAGTGCCTGTATGCTCCCACCATAGCACAAACTCCTTGAAATTGCTGTAATTACGATTACAATTGTGACCTAAGCTTGTCAAATGTTCAGCTGACTGTTGTTCATCTCAGAAACATTAGTCTCTTTTTGTTACTGCATTCTGTTTTCTTTTCNCTAGACCCCCCTCGCTTTCTCCCCATGGTATGAAGTTGCAATGATTTTCCCTTTTATGGCATGTCTGTGCAGTGCTTGGTTAAACTAGGCCTTCAACTTCATGTTTCACTTTTAGATTAGTTATCTTAAGGCTTAGAAAATATGTTTTGGGGCTTTGTGTTGGGGTTTATTTTGTTGTTTTGTTTTTATAAATATATTAATATAGTGCAGATGGATCAGGCTCATTCATTATTATAACACCGATCCATCTATTTTAGTGGTATCATTTTGCAGGTAGGCAAATTTGCATATTTGCATGTCACATGCAGGTACCTGTCTTTGGCTTGGCCTTGACAGCAGCTGCCTCAGGAAAGTGTGAGTAATTACTAGTATTATTGTTATTTCATAATCATTTACATTCAGGAAGCTCTCTGGAGTTACAGTCAGGGCCAGGAAGTCCCATAGTGGTAGATACTCCTCATATACATGCAAATCATAGGCTGAAAATTTTTTAATTCAGCTGAAACAAAAGTAAGCAGCATACTTTTGAGCAGCTAGTCTACTTTAAGAGCTTTCCAGTACCAGACACCTTCTTTTTACTTGTAATTACACATACCCCCACTATACATAGATACATATGCTTGTAAATGTGCTGAATAAAATGTGGTATTTGAAGGCTATAAATCTAACAACAAACTGGATATGTTCTAGTATACATTTAGTGTAGAACAATTTGACAATTAAAATTATGTCAGTGATTTAGAACGCTACAGAATGACATAATTTTGTGTCCATTAGTGCGCATGTAGCTTGGCTTGCATTTAGAGACATGGTCAAAGTAATGTAGTAGAAAAGTCAGCTTTCTCGGGGAAGATAAGATGCCATGCTCAAGACTTGCTTTTGCCAGAATAATTTTCACTGATATGGTTATTCCAAAGGCTTGCCTCAATGTTTTTAGCATTTCCTCTACTTTGTTTTATAAATTAAAACAAGTAGCTTCATGAAAGTGTCAGTTAATGTTCTCTGTTTCCTTTTTCATTTTTTAAAACTCCTTAGCTACAGTTTTGCCTTTTTGTTTTATGCACAAATATTTGATAGCACTTCATGTGAGAGTTCAACATTAACCCTTTCAATCACAGAATAGATTTTGTTGTTGTTGTTTCCAAAGAAATAAATATACTTGGAGGATATTTTTTTAAATAAGACATGATGACTTTAATGTTTAACTGTAGTACTGTTAATTATTGCTAAGATGCCATAAAAATATTTTTTCTCTTCCTTTTTCCCTGGTTTAAGTGAGAATCAGTGGTGATGATTATACAGGAAGAGACTTTTTGAAGGAGAAAACATTAATACACAGAAATACTTAATTACCTTTTTTGGGTTTATTGCATTACTCCAGTGGTGTTTGTGTTACAGTAATATCTAGTAGCCCCTTCAACTAGATTTTAGTTGAATCTACTGAAAGGACCTTTTTGTTTATCTGCTAGAGTACAGGCTATGCGTTGATGGCTGTCCTGTATTCTCACGACATTTTGCCACCGTTAAAGTGGCGTCTGCTAGAATATCAACAAGTTTGATGAACTTCTCCCTGAATGAATGGGCAGGTCTTGTGTTTGAAGGGAGATGATCCTTGAATAAAAACCACATATAGAAGTTTCTCAAGAAATTCAAGTGAAGCAGTGATTTATGTAATGAATAGGGAAATATAGTAATATTATGTGCTCTCAGTGTAAGAGTCTCTACATAGCAGGAGAGAATCATCTTCACATTGGTTGTATCATTATCTTGTAGATGTTCTTAATGAGGGTTTCTTATTGTTCTTATGATTCGTTTATGGAGCATATAGTCTCAAAAGCCTTAATTCAATTTCCTTTCTTTTAAGGAAGCATTTTGGTGGCTTGGGACTCACGTAGCAAATTCTTTCAGTAAAGGTTTATTACATCTTTCTTACCATGTTTTCTTCTCAGTCTTCTGAAGGCTGGCAGATAGAGCTATAACGTTGAATAACAAATCACATGAAGTTGAATTTGGAAGAGGTCAGCACTGATGAGAATGAAAAAAATTTCTGTAGGTGAGATCACAGTACAGTTTTGATGGTCAACTGCTTGTAAGAGAATCTGTCCTGATAACAAAAGACAGAGGCACCATTATTATCCTTGTTTGCAAATGTCTGCATCATGGTAATATACAGTTTTTGTGATTATTTATGGTTGTACAAATGAAACCACCTTTAATATTTTGTCTTAAAGATTATTATACAGTACCTCCTAAATCAATGTACTCTGTAGAATTGTTGATACTGCTTTGAGAAAACTTTGCCTTTGGCTAAATCTGTGCGATTGCACTCTAAGATAAGAGCCTGTTGTCTGAGAACAGCTGAAGTCAAAATGTAAAGACCTTTAAGTCGTACATATGCCACTGAGTAAAACTTGATCTGCAGAAGTTATTTTCTGCAGTTGGTGTTATACGAGCTGAAAACAAAAATTGCTTGGTTTTCAGCTTCAAGGTGGAGTATAAAACTCCCCCCCACAAGTACATTTGATGTGGATATCATGGGAGAAGTCCAAAATGTTTTACATTTTGCTTTCAAAAGTGTCATTGAATGCAGCAACGGAAACATGCAGTGTTTAGTATTTCTAGTCCTTCTCAGTGTATATAGTCAGCCACTTTCCTCTGCTACCATAATCAAACACATCAGCGTTGTTGATTATGGAGCCTGTCCATGTGCCATATAAAAATCCTAAGGGAGGGCATTTTTTAAGTATCTTTTGGGTGGTTCTACATTTTTCATATCATCTTCCCCCTCCCCCTCCTCCCCAGTCAGGAAGGTATATACACATGTATGTATAAAGAATGCTCATTAACATTTAGATAAACGGCTACTGAATTAAAATCTGTGTACTTTTTATAGTTCCCTTGACTCCCTTCCCAAGAAAGGAAAGAATGAAAAGGAAATGAGAGCTTTAAACAACCTTCTAGTTTAGGCCCCTAACATTTAGAATAGTGGGTTTTGACCTTTGCGCAAAAGAAACAAGGTATTGATATGTATGCTCACTCAACTATTTTAATAGGATTTGCTTCTGATGCAATTGAATTTATGAAATAGCAGTGAGGGTGGACTCCATCCTATTCAAAGTAAAAGTTTACTTGGTATTTTTAAGCCAGAGAAGTTATTTTCATCTTCACGAGATTTGGTCTTTTGATTTTGAAGAGTTTTATGTTCTCAGTTACTTTTTTCCCTGGGGCTTGATAGCTGCAGTCCAAATTGTCCTTTATTAAAAGAAGTTAACTATCAATTCTCAATTTTACACGCTTTACACAATATTTAAAACTCATCTGTATTTTCAATGAAGATTAATCTGGAATGGCTCTTTCTAACAAAGATACGATGTAAACATATCTCCTTGCCGTTCTCCTAATCTAGTTATGTGTGGCTGGAGTCTTAATGATAAAGAAAGATTGCCTTTTTCTGATTTTGGGGTTTGCTGATAGCCTTTTTGATCTAATATTTTAAAATTTACTATTAGCTTAAAAATAAAATAAACATGAAAATAAAGATTAAGATTTCAGCCATATAAATATTAATTTAATCTGTCTGGAAAATTCATTTATAGCTTTAAAATGCTTTGTAAATGCAGTAATTACTATAGTACTCGCCAAATAAATAATTAAGATTTTTATAAGGATTCCAACTGAATATTAGCAGGTTTGTGATAACCATCTGTTATCTTATTCTGTTATCAGTGTACATATATGTATTTATGTATATATACACTTAGATTTTTGTGTGTGTATACATGTAAATCTGTGTAATGTTTCTTTCTTTAATACTGCAGTAAGATATAGAAGTCAGTCAAAGTCTTTCAGCCCAAGTGTACTTTCATTGGTGGTGGTGGGCGTGCTTCATAGAGTACAAGCTTTTTGATTTAATTTAAATGTACTCTTTGGAAACAATTCTATCAGACCTCAGAAATAAATACATGCATATAAAGAATAAGAATTGACAGGAAAAGAGACATTTGGAAGGCACTAAAGGAGAATGACTCAATTTGCTTATGCATTACTGCTCTTCTGCTGTTGTTTTTTTAATGACTTTCAAGCAGGTAGCTGATACAGTGGGAAATTCATATGGGTGGATCACATTAGGCCTATTCACAATGTACTCATAAAATTCATAAATAAGATAAGACTCCAGAATTGTGCTATTCAGACACTATACTGTATTTTAATAAACATGCAAATAGGATTAGAGATGTTTAGGATCATTACTGTTTAACATCCATGAGCTGCTGTAAATAGCAGGACCATCCCTGGCTCTTACGAGGTTGTCAGACCGTCTTGTACTGCCTCAAGTCATATGGAGAAGGGCTGTACTGGTATGAATGGCAGCGTTGCCTGTGATGCTCCTCCAACTGTGTCTGTGCTGGAATAAGGACAGGGATCCCATGTACTGAAACACCTGTAATTTATCTTACTCTGTACTAGAAGTAACTGGACAATTTATTTCACCCAGCAGGGGTCTAGCTCTGAAATACTTATGGTCGTGCTCTTGTATGAGTAGCCATAACAGACCACGAGGAGGACACCCTGCAAGTTTTATCACGCTTGGCAGTGAACAAAAAGGGTAGCATTGGAGAAGATGTTTCTCAGAAAGTTACAACAATTTTGTACTTATTTTAACTGTTCAACTGATGTGTTGGTTTTGAGCGTGTGTCCTGCAGGTGCTTATGGCCGGGCACACCATTCAGACACAAATTCAGTGACTTCCCTCAGTAAAGAATCCAAAAATGCAACAAAAAAAATGAGTTAATGTATAGAAGCGTCTGCTCTATAACAAAAATATGAGGCATCAGTTGTGCCCTCTCTTCATAGGTCTCTGCTAAAATGAAATCCATCTTGCAGCCTGTTCTGAAAGGTAACAAATCAAATTTGAGCCACCGGATCCAGTAAAGGGGTCGATTATAAAGCTGTTGGGTTCACAAAGTGAAAATTCTGCAGAGACTTTCCTTTGTTTTTAAGTGAGAGATGTTCAATTTCTGCCGTACAGGTTGGGAAGAGAATTAGAAAGGGGCTGAGGAACCCTAAACCAAGGGAAACTTTGTAGCTAAACCATATGCCTTTAAGCTCCAGATATGAATTCTCAAGTAAATTGGGTTATTTTGTTCCAGCCTTGGCTTTCAAATACTTGTAAGCACTGTAAGAAATGGATTGTGTCAGTGTTACGTGCATCCTGGATCATGGTGACTTTTCTCTGAAAAAATGGTTGCAATCAAGGAGCAAGAGGTAAAAATCAGCACTCTCTAACCCCGCGCCCGGCGTCCGAGGAAGATCTAATCAAACCAGTGCCACACTTTCTAGAACAGCTGATATGATACCTTTAGGTACCTTTAGAGTCTTTTCTGAGGCTGGAAAAAAATATCTCTCTAGTATAAGTTGCTCTATTTAAGGTTGTTTTACATTTTTGTTCCAAATAATTTTCAGAAGTGAATGAACCTTCATATAAATTTGTTCTAAACAATGGTTTGGTGGATTCTTGTCCTGGAATGGATGTTTGACCAAAGAATTTTTCTGAGTCAGAGCTTGCTTTGGACCGTATAGCTAAATCCAAGGTTTGCTGTTTAAATACTAAGAAGAACTAATTTTTCATTATCAACTGCCAAATATGCATGCAAGCCTATGAAGTGGTGTAAAACATATCCTTCATCTGGAAAAGTGTATGAGTGCATATACGTTACTTACAGCACAATCAGCTTAAATAAGTGGAATTTCCACATCAGGCTTCGGCGATTTCAGTTACTTTTGAACTTTCTAATGTTTCTAAAAGGTTACTTTCAATTGCATTGTTCTTTTGGTTGATCTTTTCTCATATTTGTTCTTCTTAATTAGGCAGAAGTTCTCACATTCTTCGTTCCCTTTCCCTTTCTTCCTGCATCTGCACCGCTATATTTCAGTGTTTATGCTGTGAGAAGTATTGCTGAAGTTCATCAGTTGGGCCTGAACAAATAATGTTGCACCAGACTCTTTATTATTGTTGTTTCTGTAGCAAGGCATGACAGTTTGCTGCCAGCGCTGTGCGCTCGAGCGAAACCAAGAACTTTCCGCCTTCAAATTTCAAGTTGTTCAGCTGTTAAGGACAGTGTCACCTATCAATGCTGGCAGCTCCTTGATGTCTGCAGCCACGTACGCAGTTGTGCTGTGGTCAGTGGAACAGCTTCCCTGTGTTTTTACAGCCAGCTTTCTGAAGGCATAGCTACATTTTTTGTTTGTTTACGCTTTGATCTGGCAAGATACAGCTCTGGATTAGCATGGCACTGTGCCTGTGTGATTATATCCTGCAGGTACGATTAGGCTCCTAAATGCCATCTGGCAGTGCAAAGGGGCCAAATTATATCAGAGTATTCAGACGATGAAAGGAAAAATGTTTCATAGTACGCTTGCTTCACCTATTTTTGCGTGCCTTGTATGCAGACACCAAATAGATTGCCTAACAAGAATATAAGCATTACAAATAAGTGGACAGTGAGCTGCTTAGCCAGCTGGTGCAACCTTTATCTTAAGATTTTCTCAATTCTGTGATGATATTCATGATTTAATGTTGCAGTTACATGGATTTATGCATTTAATTCCTAATTATTTTTTTAAAGTACTGCTGCCTGAAGACCTGAAAACTCCAGTCTCTACTGAAGCTGGTATGTTAAGATTCATCTAAAACCTGAGCCATGGCATGTGCTTTTTGAAGTCTTTGAACTGAATATAGCTTTAGTTTGAGCTCTGTCTACTTCAGAGGGAAAGGAAACACTTTTCTATTCTGTTCACAGACAGCCTGCGCTGGAGGGCTGCTGCCTCTCTTCTCACAATGACTGCAGCAGCTAATCATGTGTAATCCCTGTGTTACTGCTCACAAAGAAAATCTGTGAGCACTGGAAAAGCATAAATCGGTGGATATACACATTTTACATGGGTAGATGCTTGTATTTTATTTTATTTTATAAGCCATATCCTTTGGATCTGCCATTATTCTGCTTTTTATGTGGCAATTGTCATTATTTCATTTGTACTGCCTTGCTCTTGTGGGTTCTTAAAATACATAACTTGTAATGCTTGATGAGATATAATGCTTTTTCTTTCTCTTTAATGAGAAGCAAATATTTTGGGGGACTTTTTAGTTTAATTCTTTAGGATAAAATGCTGAACTGTTATAAACTATTCAATAATAGAGATGTTATATGTCTGGGTCTTCCAGACATGTCGTCTTTTCCCCTTATGGAAATACTGTTCCTGGATATGTCTTTGCTGGGCTGCCAAACATCTGGAAACCTTGGACAAATAGCCATTGCAAATGGACTGACTGATTTTTTTGTTGCAGTGAGTCCAACGTATCAGGGTTTGTCAGAGTTGCTGTGCATGAGTTATGCAATGCATGTTTCCACCTTAATAGCCAGCATTTGCCAGACAGAATTGTGTGTCCTATTGAGTGTGATGGATTGCGCTTTAACTTATAATATCAAGGACCTGGATGGCTTTATGCTCCCAAGCAAATGTGGGTACAAATTTTCAACATTTTCAGATGGTGATTTAGATGAGATTGCCTGTTTCCATAATTGTATTCCAAATTGGGCAGATCACATTTTTTTTTTTGATTGCTTGACAATTTAGTTCACTGATGGTGTCAAAACACTAGCTATGAGTTGGTGTTTGGGCATACACCCCTGCTCCCTACAGAAAACATAAACTACAGGCAATTTGTTTGCTTAAGTGTTTTGGGATTTGTTTTGGGGTTGGTTTAGGGTTTTTTTTCTTAGTGATTCATTCTGGCATTGAGTTTTAGTCTGTCTTTTGCTGTTGCATACAGCCAGGTTTGTCAGGCGTGTCCTATGAATTCCAAGTAGGTTATTAAATGATTCAGGTATGTCTCTGAGACATAGATATTCATGGAAAGATACTTAGATCCTGTACCAAAAAATCTGAGACTATATACACTCAGAATAAATATGCTTTAGAGTTGTGGATGTTAACAATAAAGTCTCCTCTGTGCGTGCAGATTGTACACGTGCTGTTCTTCATGAGAGTGCTGCCAACTTGTAGTTCATTATTGCTGTAGTTTATGGGACTTATTGAAGTATTCATAAGTCTAATTTCTGTCCTCCTTTAAATCTGTCAATTGCCTTTGTAATCACAGGTATTTTTTTTAATGCAGGTTTTTGTTGTGTTTTTTGTGTTTTAATAAAGGGTAGCAGAATGGAGATTAAGTCTTTCAATCCTCTTCTCTTTGAAGGAGTTAAAAGTTGATGGTTTTTCTGTCTTACAAACACTCTTATGCCAATTCAGAATTTAAATTTTCACCTCTTCTAATGACAACCCTAGGTCAAGCATGTTTCTACCCTATAATTACATCTGTAAAAGAATTCTTGGAAGGATTTGGAGTATAGCTGAGAGTCTGTTTGAGTCCAAAGTTCCTTTTGCCAAAAGCAGACTTCACTGAATATAGGTTTTCTGTTATCTAAGTGAAATTAAGGCAGAGGGGGAGACTGTTTAGGCTTTAGTCTAAATCACATAGAAGTATTTTTGACAGGCGAACAGAGTATTTATAAATGACGGAAGAGTTAGGTTTGTTCTCTTAAAAGATTTTTACCCACCACTTACAAGCTGAGCAATTGCTCAGCTTCTTGAATGTAAAGTCTTGATGATTACTCCCCATATTTTTTCTAAAATAGATGCTTTAAACATGTCCTTAATTGTACTTCATCTGTAAGGGTGACCTTTTCTTCCAGATCAGCCTTTACAATGTTTATCTTCATCACAGCCAGACTGGTTTATGATGCCCTGGCCTGAGTTTAGCAACGTCTAAAGGCCATTCAGAAATTCTGTTAATAAAGAATAAGTCATCTTTCTTGCTTAATCATGTCTCGTACAGATCTGTATTCTGTAGGTAATGTAGCTGATAATTCATTTACAGCCTTTTGAACCTCCTAGTAAAAGAGGGAGAAATCAGGTCTGCTAAGTTTCTTTAGAACAGCAACTAAAACCACTGAAAAGAAAATAAAATGAAAAGTACACTTGGCATGTATTTATTTACAATTGAGTCTGCTATTCTGGGTAACAAATGAGGTGGGATAAGGAAGATAAAGCAAACTCACAAATTTAAAACATATGTAAAATAGCTGCAAGAGCATTCTGTACATAATTTATATTTAAACATGAAATGAAGGTATGGAGTGAGGTCAAAAATGAAAAGGAAAAAGTTTAGGGTCTTTTCTGCATGTATTATGGTTAGTCTGAAACCTGGATAGCTTTTCCATGACTAATTGAAAATTGACTATATTTCACATCTGTTTTGGCTTAACTAAAATATGCTGACTACTACTCGCACTCAGTGCACAAGTTATTTGTATCTTGTTCTTTACCTGTGCCATATTTGTGACATTCTGCAGATCGGAGTCCAGGCCCACGTTCTTTCTCCTTTTCTTTAGCTATAATGCATAACCAAAATGATTGTTTTAACTTCCATCTTTGATACATATTCCTATTTTTGGCTCCTATAGTTCTAATATCTGTTATAAGGCCCCAATAATATAAGCAATTCTGCTTTGCCTATTGAGGCTACCTTTACAGTACAAACAGACTGTTATGAACACAGGTGAGGAAATCTGATCATCTTTAATTTTCATTACCAGGCAGATCATGCAAGTTGGTTTTGTTAATTTACTCCCGTCTGTTTAAAATCACTCATTGCCTACTTGTTCTTTAGATACTCAAATGATGGAAGACTGAAAGGTTAAAGATCTTAAAGAGTTAGACTAGGATGTTTTGTGTTATATTGTTGATGTGATCTAATTTGATTTGTGCTTTTCAGATGCTTCAGTCATAGTCACAATAAATTGTGTTGTTATTTGCTGTTCAGGCAAGATGTACTCAATTTGTAATACAAAATTCAAGCTGTTTTGTAGTTACTCTAAAGAATATAGAGAGTACATGAGATTTAAAAAAAAATAGTTCTGGAGTTATTTTAGGGTGAATTTCAGTTCTGTTTTAGAGCTTTACGTTTTACGTGAAGCTTCAGAATCTGTAGAAAAGGAGCAATCCACAAGTCCAATTCTGCTGCCTGTGCTAGGGGAAGAGGTGCAGTGCCACATTTTGCAGTGTGGGTGCTGCTGTCCTCAGGAAGGGTTGTGGAGGAGGTGGAGGAATTGTTGACTGTTTAGGCAATGATATCATGGGTTTCCAACTGCTGAGTCCCATTAAAACTGTAATTGCTCTACCTAAATATTTCTTGTTGAGACAGTTCTTGTTTTATGTGTGTTAATCAACTTCAATATTTAACTGTATTAATTACTTTTCTGAACTTGATATAGTTATCTGGTATTCTGTCAAGTTGTGGTAGCCTCTTTGCTTTACTGAACATCGTGTGCTAGCAACAGTGCTGTTATCTGTGCTTGCTAGTGAACATGTCCATACATGCATGTACTTGTCTGTGACTTCAGGCTAACTCTGTGGGGTAATGTGAAGGAGATGTCTAAATTAATCATCTCTCAGCAACTGTTGTGTCTCAAACAAAATGATTGCAGATGAAATGGTTCTGAAAAGGTCTGGAGGAAGGAGGCAGGGGGAGATTCAGACACTAATTGCCTTTGCTATGTCTTTAAGTAAGGTGCAAAATCAGCATCTGTACTCCAAATCCTCTTCAAAGGATAGAGAACTACTGCAGTTCACTGCTTTTTTTACAGTTAGAAAAGAAAAAAAGGAATCTCAGTTTAGAAGCAAAAATTAGGAGAAGGTGGGGGTGGTCTCTTGTTTTGCTCGTCAACTCTTCTGTGCTCTCTGACTAAGCACAGCCAGACACATCATGCCCAGAACATGTACCTTTCTTTCCAGAACCTCACCATCCGGAGCAGGGCTCAGGAGCACTTAAGCCTGGGATGGGGCAGGCACCTTTCCAACGAAGAGCACCTGAACAGTCTGGCTGGATCACAGGCTGGAATCAGCAATAGGGCAAGGAAAGGAAAGGGAGAGGTAGGGATCTTGTTCTTCCCCACCATCTTTGCAACAGGGCGTGTCTCGGTGGGTGAATTAAATGTGCAGTCCCATACCGCCACCAGTACACCAGTGCCCCTCTTATTTTGGGTGCAAAGAGCCTTGTGCATGTTTGCCTCTCCTCCTGTAAGGTCTTGGCTCAGACCGATCCCCTTCCTGTTCTAACTGTGCCCTGTGCCATCCCTCATCACCGCTGGGATCTCTGAAGTGGTGTGTGTATGCTTCCCTGTATAATCAAGACCTTTAGTTAAAATACACAGTGAAGAAAAGTTGAGGATGTAGGCAGGATTCAACATCTCTGTGTGTGTAAAATATTAGGAACTCTCAGACGTAAAGACCTGTTCCATAGTTGAGTTTCTACAAAACACAGAAATTGTCAATCCTCCATTAGACGTGAAAACTATATGGTTAAAGGTCTTCATAGATCAGAACAACGGCAATAAAAAAATACCTCTCAGAACTTTAGCTCTTCATTTTTACTCTTGATGCCAGGCTGTAGCTTTGATTTCATTCTTACTTCACTGGAATGTTGCATGTAGAGCATATGTGGTACCTTATACGAAGGCGGCCTTGCATTTTTAACAGTGATTTTTGCAGTATGTTTTAATTCTGTCCCATATAGAGTCATAGACTCTTAGAATGGTTTAGGTTGGAAGGGACCTTAAGGATCATCTAGTTCCAACCCCCCTGCCATGCGCAGGGACACCTCCCACTAGACCAGGTAGCTCAAAACCCCATTCAACCTGGCCTTGAACACTTCCAGAGATGGGGCATCCACAGCTTCTCTGGGCAACCTGTTCCAGTGCCTCACCACCCTCATAGTGAAAAATTTCTTCCTGATATCTAATCTAAATCTACCTTCTTCCAGTTTGAAGTCATTACCCCATCATCCTATCACTACATGCCCTTGTAAAAAGTCCTTCTCCAACTCTCTCAGCCTGTCTTCATAGGAGAGATGTTTCAGCCCTCTGACCATCTTTGTGGATCTCCTCTGGACCCACTCCAACAGGTCAATGTCCTTATGTTGCGGGCTCCAGAGCTGGATGCAGTATAAGCAATAAGCAATGCTATAGATAATTATTAATTTTGTTAACTGGCTACCAGCAAACCACAGCACTGGCATTTGACCTTAGCACTTACAGACATAAAATCTCTTTTAATATAAGCTTGAAATTCGTAGAAATTAATGTTCTGCACATTGTGTAATCCATATGATCTTCTGCAAAGACTGCAGAGCTGCTATTTTCAGACTCTAGAAATAAATTTAGACAGCTTAACAGCTTTGAATTTGGGAAGTGCTACCTAAATAATTGCTTAGTTTTAGATTGGAAAGATGGCATGTTTCAAGAAAAAAAGATTTTTTTATTGGGTAACCTCTAAATTTGTTAGTTATTGTTCTACATTATTGCAGCCACCATCCTCCCCACATCTCTTTTCTGAAAGGTTCACTCACAAGGCCAGAAGGGAGCGAGCTGACAATGTTACTCATCTTTAGAAATTTAAAACATGTTTTCAACTTTTATTTAAAAATAATTCTTTCTGTTTACATAACAAATCTGTGCGTATGGTCAGTGGTTATTTCTAATTGAAGCTTTTGTAAAGTTTATGTTGGGGGGGCGTTTCTGATGTTGCCACAGTGGAGAGAAGCAGAAATCTATTTGTATGGGTGGGTGGGCGTCCAACTGTACGCCCTACATAAGCAGAGAAAAATTGTTGTTGTAAGGAAAAATGGTTTCACCCACAGGGCTTTCTCCCATCCAACAGTAAATTTAGACATCCAGAGATAAAGCTGAAGCTGTTTGGGAAGTTCAGATCATTTGGAAACTCAGACAACATCACACCAGTGCAAAAATCAATGCAAATACATTTTGATTCTGCCAACTCCATATAGAGTACTGACACTAGCACTACAAATATGGTTTCTCTCTAGCTAAAATTGCTCTGAGTTTTGAGAATGGAACAACTTATTTATTTTATTTTCTTCGGGGATCCTTCCTCACTGAGATTAGATGCTCAGGAAAATTGATTTTTAGTTCTTTTAATAATGCAGGGAACAGTTTTGTGGAAAGCCAAGGTTATTCACAGTCCTGGAACTTGCCAGGAGGAATTCCAGCATGGAAACTGGACCACAATGCCAGCTGAGATAGCACAAGAGAAAATGCCATTTTGCAAGTGACAGCTGGAAGAAATCCAGGAGGCAGAGTCAACAGCTGTCTTCAGTTGTCCCAGTACTATATTTCATCCCTGTTTCAGAGTGAGACTTGTGATTTTTGCCAGACTCAGTCTGGGAGAAAATGGCTATTTGCAGGAATGCTACAGCTGGATGTTTTTTGGTCCTAGGGAAAACCATAGAGTCAGAGTAGATTTCTGGCAAGGCTTTTGATGCTGTCTCACACAACGTTCTTGAGTGAGGATGTTTGTGGTCTGGTGGACAAAAAAGTGGTTTGGATCATTGGGTCCAGAGAGCAAGGTTAATGCGTCGTACTTGGCCTACAGTCCAGTAGCAGATGGAGTACTAGAGGGGTCTATTCTTGTGTTCAATATCTTCATCAATGACTTGGAGGAGGAGATGAAGTGCTTGCTCCAAAGCAAATTTTTTTTTTGGTTTGCACCAAATTGGTGAGGGGACCAGTCAATACAGTCCAGGGCAGAGCTGCAATCCAGGGGGACCTAAACAGGCCGGAGGGATGGGCCAGCAAGAGCTTTATGAAATTCAGCAAAGACAAATGCAAAGCCTTGCTCATGGAAAGGAATAACTCCCAGCAAAGACACAGGCAGAGGACTGCCTGTCTGGGGAGCAGCTCTGTGGAAAAAACACTGGGGCTGTGGTAGGTAACAAGGCAAGCATGGGCCAGCAGTATCTGCTGGCAGCAAAGGCAGCCAACAGTCTCCTCAGCTGTGTGAATAGGCACATAACCTAGAGCAAGTGAAGTGATTATCCCCTTTACTCAGCGCTCCTTATATCCCACCTACATTACTGCTTTTGGTTTTGGGCCTCTCTGTACAGGAAAGGTGTAAATAAACTGTAGTGAGTTCAGCAGAGGGCTACCATAACGGTTGATGCTGAACCAATTACCCTGTGATGAGAAGCCAATGGGCTGGGGCTTGTTCAGTCTGGAGAAGGGATGGCTTTGGGAGGACTTGACAGCAGTCCCTCAGCACCAGTAGGAGGTCATCAAGGAGATGGAACCTTTGTCTCTCGTTTTCCCACTATGTTCAACAGGAGTAAGTTGAGAAAAGAGAAGTTGCTCTGATGCAAGGGAAAGCTTTTTCACCATGAGGACAGTACAAGTACTGGAAGAGATGGCAAGCTGTGCAAGCAGACCTTGGAGATTTTCCAGACCCATTTGGGAACAGCCCTGAGCAACCTGATCTGAGCAGTCCCTGCTTGGAGAAGGAGATTGGACTAGAGCTCTCTTGAGGTCTCTTCCAGCTTGAATCATTCTTTGATTATCCATAGGGGACACTTTATGGAACAAATGGGACAGCTGTGTCCTGTTCTCATCATTAAAAAAAAAAACCAAAAAACAAAAAAAACCCAAACAAAACCCCCAATTAAAATACCCTCACAAAAATCCCCTATGGAAAGACAGGGGCATGAATAGACTTATACATCTGCAAAACAGAATGAAGGGCCCATTCCCCCTCAAGGATAGTTCTCCATCCTGTGGCCAGCCATGCAAAATTTGAAACAAACACAGAAGAACTCTATTTTCAGCATCTGAAAAAATTCTTAACAGAGGCTTCTCCCTCACCCCACTAACTATTCCACAGGCATATCCCTTGCTCTGCACAGA
Organism: Ibidorhyncha struthersii; assembly: GCA_013398815.1. Lineage (NCBI taxonomy): Eukaryota > Metazoa > Chordata > Aves > Charadriiformes > Charadriidae > Ibidorhyncha > Ibidorhyncha struthersii. The sequence goes on from VZSZ01003590.1 coordinate 440,123, forward strand.
GGGTTGTTTTCCTTTGGTTTGGACTCTTGGGGTTTTTTTTTTGTTTTTTTTTTTTTTTAATAACTTTGATCACTGCCATTTGATCTGACAAGAGCTCCTCCAGGGTCTTTTCCAGGACCATGATAATGTATTAATGTCAGCCCTAAGGAAGAAGGAAATGAATGTGTGTGTGTGTGTATGTGTATATATGTATATATTTCCTGATTGGGGCTCTGCAAAGGGGGGAACAAGGAACAGGGTGTAGTTACTGCAGAGTCCTGCATCTGTGAATAAAACATACACAGAGTGCTAGGGATGTCAGTGACAGGCGCTAAGGATGCATGTTCAGTCTCATCTCATCGCAAAAGAATGTTAAATGAAGATGACCATAAGAAAAGACAAGCAATGCCACATAAGCCAAGAGCCAGCTTTTTTTGAAGCGTATTGGGAATGATGATCTCATATGCAATCATGTGTTATTGAACCAGAGTTCCCATGCAGCCCTCCCTGATCTTCCTGCTACCCCTTGTGCAGCTTAAAGCATTTTGTTTGTTGGCAATCTCGGGGTCCCATCATCTGTACTTGTGGACTGGTAAATGAAAAGCTGGGAGTTCTGTTTATTAGTGAATGAGGAAAAGTACTTTGTCAGAAGCTAGCTGCGCGTAGTGGAGCTGGGGTGATAAAGGTGCTAACGAACTTTCATTGCAAGGCAGAGTACCAGTTAAAGAGAGAGCGTGTGCAATGAATTCTGCAATGGGGGCCATTCATTTTTAAGAGCTGCATCTTTGTCCTGGTGATGACAGTTAAGACACATATGCATTAGTAATGTGGAAGGGATATGAGCAGACTTCTCAAACTAGAAACCAGAAAACCCCCAAGCACTTCTTGCTTGGATAGAATGAAATTCCTCATCATGGTGCTTCGTTCATCAGCTATTTGATGAACATAAGTACCTACATGTTGGACTGCAATGGAATCTGCACCTGGAATTTTTGTCATTTCATCATAAGTCATTTTTATAGTTTCTTGCCATATGGCAATAACAATAGAGTACCTTGTGGCCTTCTCCTGCTATCAGCACTGAGAATACAAATTGATGGATGATCTCTTGTGGTGCTGCTTTCAGGCGCTTCCTATTGCCATGTACATTTTCTGCCGTTGAACATTTTCCACTGATCTGCAGCAGCGTACAGAAGATAGAATGTAAATCACGGTTTCAGGCCTTTTCACATTGTTGCTATTGCCAAATCTGTTCAAAACAAAGTGACTACCACTTCACAAACCCTAAAAAGGAATTAACCAGTGTGATATTTTTTTCTTGACTTGAAGCAGTGTCTGACTTCCCCCAGGAAAGCTCTTGGTGTGAAAGCCAAAATCGTCATGTTTTTACAGTACAGTATTAAAATTATCAAGGAAGAAGTACGGTGCTATCTGCTAAATATTTCTGTAGTATCTACCCCAATTCCAGCTTTCCAGTCTCACAGAGAACAACCTCCCACCTGTATTATTGTTCCCTCTGCCTTATTCCAATGACAGATGTGGTGACAGTATTCATGAATTGCAACTGCTCTCTGATAGCACCAACTCCAGTCAGATGAGGTTGTCCAACTGGGATTTTTTTCCCAGGTTAGGTCCAATCTTATGCCATCAGTTCAACAAAGTAGATCCTGCCATAGGTGAAGGTCACTTCCCAAGGTAAATATAATGCATATTTTTCTTTTTGTTAGGCACGAGTCCTCTATCTAGGAGTACTGTCGATATCAAAGTGTTATGTGTCCTGAATAAGATCCTACTAACGGGTTCTTAGTCGCTTACATAAATCCATCAAAATCTCATATAGGTCCCCTGGTACTGACCCATATGCACTGTTTGTGGCAGACACCCTTTCTTTTCCCTATTACTAGCCTTTTGGGTATCTCATTTGGACTCTAATTTTGCCCTCCAAGTGGGAAATGCACAGCTATTCAAATTCCATCATAACAGTTCTCTAGACCATAGCCTGGTGAATGACGGATTGTATCTGAATTTATTTCTTGGAGTAGTAAAGCCCACTGATACAACCAACTCCTGTATTAAGAATCGATACCCCAGTAATTAGTTTGTTTGGTTAAGCAAATTAGTTTTGTATACTGCAACAGAAGAGAATTCTCTGAAATTAATTACTATGAACTAGAAACGCCACAGTATTTTCCAAACAGTGAAAAAAACCTTTCAGCTGAAGGAACTTTTATATACATCAAGTCATTCCTATTTGGCATTGGCAGACTGATTGCTGTCTCCAAGGCTCAAAGAGACCAATGGGTCCTCTGAAATTTATATCTGGAGTTTGTAACTTGAGAAAAGAGTTTTCAGGTATTCACATATAAATATTGCCATACTGTCTATATGTAAATCTCAAAAAACTCTGCTTTATTAAAAAAAACCTACCTCAAAACAAACAAAAGATTTTTCTTTTTACTGCTTTCACATTTTTTATAAATTATGAATTTTTTTTTTTGTTTATCTGGATTGTGGTGGTATTTGCCTTACAAATACATCATTATCCACAATCCCTTAATCAGAACATGAAAGGATAATTTTATCTCTGTAGTACTTTTTGTGCTGTATTTCCCAGGGCTTCTATTGATTTTATTTTTTAAAAATGCAAATCACTTAAAAGAATTTCATTTTAGTTGTGTCAAAGCTATTACCTTCGGTTTAAAGGGGTTTAATTATTTTTCTTGAATGTTATATTGGAATTTCTTCTAGTAGTTCATGATGTTTCTATGTTTTAATTGAATTAATTATGTATGCTTAAAATATTAAAAGGTCTTTATGAGATATTTCTTTTTTATTATTTTTGTAAATATTATTAGGGTAATATTAGGACTGTATGAAGATTCCCAAGCTGTCAACTACTTTTTGATGAAAATTTTTAACACGTGTTTTAGATGAACTGATTTTTTTTTTCAGGATAGACTCCCACAAACTCTTGTGAACGAATTTGTTGATAATAATAGTAATTACCATTAAGTAGTCTGAGGATAAAAGATATGAACATACATATAATGATCTGGGAAGGTGTTTTTTTATTTTTTATTTTTTAAATATATCAATTTTCATAGGCCTCTGAGACAACTGGCCATGTCCTGCAGCCATATGGAGACACATATAGTGCCTAAATTGCCGGGTGATGTTTTATAACTACTGGTGTAACTGTTTTTAATGGTATAAGTGCATTTCAAAGTTGTATGGAAAGCCTTCATCACTCCTGCATAAGGATCACATTTCTAAACCCATTTATGCTTCAGTAACTGTGGGATGTTTTTACATGAGTGCTCCCTTTTGCCTTTTCATCTAGATCTAATTCTCTCAAGTTACACTATTGTTCTCCAGAATCCTTGTTTCTACAAGGTAAGAAAGCATGGTCCTTCATGTAGGACACCAGAGAGTTTTAAAACTGTTCACTTATGTTTGCATAGTCTGAATATTATCAAATACAACTCTACTGTGGTTTTTGGTATTTCATATTTTTCTGGGTGATTTACCTCTGAAATAAGATATTCCCTTATAGTAAGCAGTGTCACTGAAATGTGTTCTGCTATATCGAGAAAATGCTTATAGAGCTTGTTTCTTCTCGTGTACCCAAATTATCAGTCAACAATGTAGTGTTGAGAGGCTCTGAATCTTGTAGAGGCTAAGGAAACGTGGTGATTACTGGAAGTGGCAGGCTGAAGCCATGTGGTATGCAAGCAGGAGGGCTATCCTGTGCAAACAACTAAAGAAGCAACTATGGCTGCGCTGGTAAACGGGCAGCATGAGCAGAACACATATGATGGCCCAGCGTCAGCTGCTGCCGTTTGCAGTCAGCGTGTCAGCTCTCTGCAGAGTCTGTGTGACTGACCGCTGCGGTGGGGGCTGGGGCAGCCCACATGTAAACACATGGTGTATGCTCAGCTGCCCCCAGTAGAAGGATGGTTATCTGTAGGATAGGAGGAATAGTACCGATTGCTGAAAGCTCTCAAATCTGAAATTGCCTCAAGTGTGCATGCTTCTTTTGATAACCACTCAGTCCATACCAATATCCCTGCCACATATTCAGCCTTTTTGGATGAGGCACCAGGGACAGGCAAACTCCAGTCTAGAGCTACAGATACTTGGGGCTGTGTCCAAATCCAATGAAACCTGCTTCATGAGACTGGCCATCTCTAGTAGGTGATTAGGGTGGGAGAAGAGCAACTAAAGTGGGACTAATGTGAGAGAGAAGCAAACGACCCAATCCTCTCCCCCTTCCCCCCAATACTAAGGTTTTACCTGTGCAGAAGAATGAAGAGCTTTGCACCAACTCTCTGTGTCCCGTATCCATAAGCAATTGTGGATAAAAAGGAAATAACAGGAAAATATCTAAGATAATACAATAAATGTCCTTCCTCTTTAAAAATACTGTTGTTTCATGATCACAGGAAACCCAAGGCCTTATTTTATGGCTGACTGTGAAAACAACACACATGTAACAGTGCTCTGTAATAATATTCTTGGGGTACTGGCTCGTTCTGGATTTGCAGTCAAGAGTATGACCTGCAAAATTGCCAATGGCAGTTCTGGGGCACTCCAGATTTTGCCAAAGTGACTTGAGGCTCATTAGTGCCTAATTTCTGTCTTGTTTTTTTCACACAACATCTCTGAGTGTCTGGCCCTTTCAAAAATGCTGGAAGCAGCAGTAAGGTAGAGGACACCTTTAGGTACTGGAAGGCCACTATAAGGTATCCCCGGAGTCTTCTCTTCTCCAGGCGGAACAACCCCAGCTCTCTCAGCCTGTCTTAACAGGAGAGGTGCTCTAACCCTCTGATCATCTTCATGGCCCTCCTCCGGACTCGCTCCAACAGGTCCATGTCCTTCTTATGTTGGGGGCCCCAGAGCTGGATGCAGTACTCCAGGTGGGGGTCTCATGAGAGCAGAGTAGAGGGGCAGAATCACTTCCCTTGACCTGCTGGCCATGCTTCTTTTGATGCAGCCCAGGATGCTGTTGGCTTTCTGGGCTGCAAGTGCACATTGCTGGCTCATGTTCTCATCAACCAACACCCCCAAGTCCTTCTCCTCAGGGCTGTTCTCAATCCATTCTCTGCCCAGTATGTAATTGTGCTTGGGATTGCCCTGACCCAGCTGCAGGACCTTGCACTTGACCTTGTTGAACCTCACGAGGTTCACATGGGCCCACCTCTCAAGCCTGTCCAGGTCCCTCTGGATGGCGTCCCTTTCCTCCAGTGTGTTGACCACTCCACATAGCTTGGTGTCTTCAGCAAATTTGCTGATGGTGCACTCAATCCCATTATCCATGTCGCTGACAAAGACGTTAAACAGCACTGGTCTGAATATCAACTCCTGAGGAATGTCACTTGTCACTGGTCTCCACTTGGACATTGAGCTATTGACCACAAGTCTTTGAGTGCGATCATCCAGACCTGGACAAGTGCAAAAATGCAGCTTTTCCAGCATTATCAATCAGGCAATCCTGTGTAAGAGATGGGAGATTCTTAGTGCAAAGATCCCGTTGCAGGCAGAGGTGGTGGTGCTACTCCCCCAGTATGCTCCAGCATACAGCTCTAGGGCAGATGCTCTCTATCCTAGTTAAAGGCTGGAAACCTAAGGTACACTTTCTTTCTGTCTCCCCCGTTACAATGTTTGTTTTGGGAGGAAGATGTTGCTCTTGTACTACAGGTTTGGAGTCAAAGCTCCAGGAATCCTAGTCTTTGTGCTCCATCCTGTTTGTTCTCCCCTTTGCTGTTCCCTACTTGACCTTAGCTCTTAAACTTCCTGCCTTGAAACGGGGCTTAAAAGGTCCAGCCCTAAACCATGCAGCCCTTTCAGGTAGCTATGTCCTGTGCTCTGTATATAGTCAGGGACAACTTTCTCAGAACATTTGGGGAGAAAAAATATAGGGGACATTTCTTTTTTTAAATAACAAAATTTCTCCAAAGACTAGTTTCAACTGAGCATTGACATCCTTGGTGAATCATCTGTCCCTCCTAAAATCCACTTTTCCTTCAAGACTATGACTTTTATTTTTGTAGGAGCATTTTGTCTCCCTTTGCCAGCCGTTTCCATTCTCCTGTGTTTAGAGGCTTTGACAATATCGGTGGGCTCACTGTTGTTTCAAAGGCAGCACCTTAAGGTAAATGGCATCTTACTGTTTCTGAAGAGCGAGCCACTGTGCTAGCTGTAAGTACTGTTTACTTTCCTGCTTAAATGCAGTTAGTCTCATTTTGAAATGACTCCATGTTTCCATACAACAATCTCCTTTACAAGAACCAAATGCATGGCACATATGGGATTTAAGGATTCCTACAGAGCAGGACCACATCCCTCAAACAACCAACCCCCGCCCTCACTGAATACAAGCAAGGAAAGGCTGAAAATTCAACTGTTTCTTCTTCTCACTGCATTCGTCTTTTGCTAAGTATACTGTACCACTGAGAAACTGTAAGAGCCTAAATAGGTTTGCAGCTGACCTCTTCATCCTAGAGAGGCAATTTTTTTTTTCATACGTCTTATCCTTGATTATGAAAGTGAAGCGTAGATACAGTAAGACAATCTCAAAACTTTTAGGAAACATCTGGGACACAGAGCATTAGTGCAGATATTCACTCCTGCATTAGAAAAGCTATTGTTTCTCTTTTGTTTATGTTCATCATATTGTTTGTGCTCCATGAAATATGGTATTTAGTGGAATTTTTTTTTTAAGTTGTGTGCATGTGTCAGTATCAGTAACTCAAACTCCTGTTGCGTCTTGTGTTGCATGTAACGATAATGATATCATGGAGAGAGGATGACAAGTTTTTTCCTTCTTTTCTGTAGAATCTAACACAGAGGTAGAAATGGCATTTCACATCTTTCACTCTTCTGTCTCTCCGCTGGTAGTGTTTAACTTTTTCTTAGTAGTTAAAGAGATTGAATACTCAGGATAAATGTTTGCTGGAGTATAAGTATACTGTGGGCATATGCTTGGTCTATGCACATTTGTCTGCCTGTAGCACTGATAAGTACCCTTACTTAAAGTCACTGGGGTTTTATTTGTTACGTAAATATAAGTACACATAGGTGTGTAAAGGACCGTGACCGCTGCACACATCCAATGTTGTGGCAAGATAGTATGTGTATTTTGGCACAAAACTGTCCATGTTGTTTAAGTAAAGCATGAGAATAAGTGTGTTTAGTGTTGCTCACTTAGTGATTCCATTTGTTTTCCTCAAGATTTAAATATATTTTATCATCTGAACATTTCAGAAGTGCTTGCATTGGTGTAAACTTTGTTACTGAGAAAATATTATCTATGAATTAAAAAACTGTCTATGGTGCTCAATATTGTTTAATGCTTTAAATTTCAGGAAAAAGAAAAAGAAAAACAAACAACAGAGCATTAAATTCAACAAAGCTTGCATTAGGAAAAAAATAGAGATGTTTGTTCCTTGCATTAAATCTAGCCAATTTCTACCAAGGGAGAGACAGTTCTGTAGAAAGTAGGGTATGTTTCTGCTGACGTTTAAGCCCAGTTAAATCTGACAAAAAACTTATTGCAAATGCGTTTCCCACTACACTACCCCAAAGATCAAAAACCAGTTGTCATTGAATGGTGGGTCTTCCTCTACTGCTTTTGGCTTTTGAATAGACACTTAGAGCATCTTTGGAGGTGTATGCTTCCATTATCTTAGAATAAATTTTGGGGGATCTGGATGTTTGTCAATGTGTCCTAATTTTAGGAACTGTTGAGAAAGTGTGGACTGAATATTCTTTGGTCTCAAATGAGGAATGCCTTGTTTTCAATCAGCTGGTTTGAAGTCAGTCCTGATTCAAGCCTTGTTGATGTAAAATGCAAAAACAAAAAAAAAAGTTGTTTTGTTTTTTTTTTAGGACATCAAAACAAATAATCAATTTGAAATACCTGATAGAGATTTGGAGAAGTGAAAGAAAATGTCCTTTATGTGTCCATCGTATTCTGAGATCATCTAAAGTTGGCACTTTAAGCATTGCTTTTGTTTCAAATGAGCATGAGAAGACAAGGCAAAGTCCATCGTATCTATGCTAGCTATGGGAGGATAGACAGTACCTGATTTGATGTAAATCCTGCTAGTAGGAAGCTGAAAGTCCAGACTGAGTTCTTATGAGTTTCAGTGGCTGTATCAAAAAGGGAATTTTGAGATTACACAGGCACAAATATGTTTACAGGGATGCTCTTCCTCTCCCCTCCTCCTGTAAATGAAGTCCTGACCACTGTGTGTCATCCTTTTTTCTTTGACAGTTCAATTTTTGTTCAAACACAATTATTCATGAAAATTTAGCTGAGACAAATTGACAGTAAATTTGGCCAGAATACTCTCAAATGGCATTTGATTAATAAATTTTATTCATACCTATACCATCGTTTTCTAGCCAACTGTGCTCTTTAAATGGAGTTTTTTTAAAAATAAAATCTTTAATGAAGATTTATAAAGACAGTCAGTTCTTAAATTGTTTGCTAAAAATTTATGAGCAGCAGAAAATGCAGTATAAAAACCTTTCCCTGTGTAAATAAATATACTGTGTTTAGTGAGAAGATTGCTATCAGTGATTTTTCTCTTAAAGTAAGTGTTTAGATAATTTATTTTATGCAGGCTGTCTGGGTTTGATAGATAGCAGCTGTATGACAATTTCTCAAAAGTGTAATAGAAGGTCTGTTCTAGATGGGATGTTTGCTTCAGAATGAGTTTTGGGAGGTCACTATGAAGAGGGATTTTATAAATCATGTGTGAGTAACTGTGTTTTTGGTGAAACTCTGCTAAATATTTGGACGTGCTTTTTGATTTAGTAAAATCGTTTATGTGAGAAAAACATTTTTGTTCAATTACACAATCCCAGTATACTCTACCACTGGTCATATGCTGGGGGAGAAAAAGCATGAAAACTATACAAGCTGGTAGTGAATTTAAGACCATTGATTTCAGAACAGTAAATCTGAATTCTGCCTCTCTAAAAGATCAGAATATAATAGTTTTTGCCATTTTTCATGTAAGTACAGAGATAAAGGTATCTTCGATTTTATGAAGGGAATGAAGTGTAGAATATAGTTCTACATTAAGAAATTATTACATTCAGGTAGAAATGGAACTCTACATCATTATTTTAACTTATTTCTTGCTTGTTTACAGGATGTTGCTTATGTTTTGCATTAGAATTCAACTCATATCATCTGCCTTTCTGAGTGGCTGTGTTTAATCATTAAATACACAGAAGAACAGCAACCAACTATTATAATTTGCCTGAGGAAGGAGTCTGCAATGAAGTGTTTAGAGCCAAAAACTGTGCCTCCACTGACATCATGGGAATTGCAGTCTAGGCTAGAAAATGCCACTGATCACAAGGTCACGTAATAGAGATTACTTATCTGAAATGTAGTCCTTAAATCTCCTTAACTCCCCAGCAAGCTTTAGAGCTGCAAATTACATTATTTTGCTTTAAAATCTGAAGAAAAAGATTTCCTGCAAGCCTGCAGATAAAAATTTTGGGTGAGGAAAAAGAGCAGCTGCAGCTAAGCTCTGCTTAATAAACCCAACAAGTCCTGATTAGATGGAAAATCATCTTTGGATATACAGATGTGTATATACAGAACTCAGCTTGCTAGGAATGTTTAGTAAACTGGATATTGAGTAAAGTTGGGAAATGTACTAAACTCAGACTACCTGACTGTGTTCCTGGTGGTTTCCTGCCCCCCCCCAGTCTCTCAAGATACGGCCAACAAAAGTAATTTTTCCTCCAACACCTCACACTTACCGACATCTACACCTTATACTAGCTAGAAGCTTATTATTTAATGACGATGTATAAAGAGTGCACTAAAATCAGGCTGTTCTTTTTCAACTAACTTATTGTTTTACAGTGCTGGACATAGCAGGTGACGGTTGCATCTGTTGAGTCTTATTCATTATGTGGTAGCTCCTTGCCATCTTATTTCTTTTAATATTGCTTACCACTCAAGCATTTTCCTTGTTTCTTCAGACTCTCCTGAGCTTTACCTATATTTTCAAGAATGCTGATACTACTATGGGATAGGAATTCTCAATTCAGTCTCTTGAGGCTGTTTTAAGAGCGGGAGCAAAACAATTCCATGCACACTTTATGATCTATCACACCCGTGAGAGGCAGATCTGCTTGATGGTATAGCAGTGGCTGTAAAGTTAGGTCAGGACTGCACTAAGTCTCAACTTTAAATATCTTGTCTTTGGATTTGTGTCTCTACTATCATCTCTAAGCTCCTGAAAAGGAAATTTAGGATATAATTCTGCAAGTTCATAATTTTAAAGATGTGCTATATGTTGAGGTTTTGAGTGCTTTGATGATAGGCCCTTCAAAAATTCTTTAAATAATCATGCCTTAATTTTCTGTTGAGACAGAATGCAGGTTACACTACTATGCTTATTTAAGCTATAAGACATGCCATATATTGGTCACTGGCAATTTCAGTGGATGGCGGTCTGTTCTTTCAGGCTATTTTAGATGAAAATGGGAGCTGCTGTACTCGGCATCCATGAAAATAGGGACAGTTTCAAATTATCTGCTGACATGTTGAAAGTGGGTCTCCAGGCTCCAGGAGGTTAAAGGGGAGTCAAATCAATGGTGGAATATAGAAAGTTTAAGTGTGAAAAGATTATTATTTTTTTTTTCTTAACAGATTAACTTAAACCAAATATGGCAGATTCTAAATTATGCATGGAATAAATAAGATGTAAATAACAGAGATCATAAGATATGACTTTCTCAATACTTAATTTTTGAGTATTAAGCTGTATTCTGTTGTATTGTTCAGCTGTATTCTGGTTGTGTTTGTCCCTTTAAATGCAGGAGACGTTATTAGGGCAGTCTGACCTTCTGAGAAGGGAAAGCAAGTGCACAAAGGGTGCACTTTGGCAGTAATACTGACAGTGTATTTTGCTGCAATACAGAATATTATCTGTTGCAGCCCTAATGAAAAAGGTAGATGATGTATGTTCTTTTTGACTATTTGGGTTTCACGATGTGAAGGTAATCTTAATTTCAGATTGGAAGCAAAATTGAGACGTGTTTTTTTCACCCTATGAATTGCATCTGATACAGTCCTGAGTTCAACAGTAGAGTGTAGTTTCCTATTCATTATAATCTTGTCAATGTCTGCAAATACGTAAGTCCTGTGGGCTTTGCTCAGTGACGTATTCTGACTTACTTTTAATATGAGATCAGGTAATAGTCATTTTAGTTGGTTTTTATTCCACCTTTGTAGAAAGTCACAAATCCATTCATTAGCTAAACTAAACACTGAAAAGATACCATATACAAAAGGCGAAAATACCATTTGCTTGGTGATAATTACTAGTGTTCATTTTCTCACTTAAGTGATAGGACACATCACCCTGTTGCCATAGCAACCCTGATTCTGTCCCATTAACTGCCTAATGTGAATTTATGAATGCAAGTTTCAACGTGTGGAAAGCCTCTCAAAATAGGGAGTGATTCATCATGTGTAACACAGACAGCTGAGTTGCAGGCTAAGTCAGGGCTGTCTGATTTGGTTTTCAGTGTTAAAGTTGTATGCTGTGATGTAGATAACCAATTAAAATGAACTATGTTGATATCTAGTGTGATTTAAAATCATAGTTGTAGAGCTGTTTTAATTTTTTAAATGTTCTGAGCTGCATTACAACATTAAATTTTTTTTTTTTTTAATGAATACTGGGGGAGGTACTGGCTCTTTCACAATGATTTGATTGAGATTTGAGACATTTCAAAGGTGAAACCCATTTCAAGTTATGTTGCTGATGCTGAGTATGCTCCTGGATCAAGTGCTGTAATGGGTTTACTCCCATACTTTAATTAGTATTTCTTCTCATTTACACCTCAAGATAACAAGCTTGTGAGTGAAGAACTGGAAAGAGGTCTGGGTTCAAATCTTGGCTGTCCCATAGACTTCCTGTGGAATTTTGGGGTAAATGTTTAAGTCTGTTTCTGTGCATCCTTTTCTCCTGTAAAATAAGGAAAAAAACCCCACACCAGAATAAAAATTCCTTCCTATTCTTTCTCCTGTGTGTCATAACTATTTAGGCTCGATTCCTGTGCCTACTTGCAATTGTGACACTTGTGATGAGTCTTACTAAATGTATCAGCAGTTGTAGGAGTAGTCTATCTAAAATAGAAAATGTATCTCTACTTACAGTCTGTCTGCTCAGTGCCCAACATCCTGTGGCCGTACCATTCATTAGCTGGGTTGAGTTCTGAGGGCTGTTATGAAATGGGTAGTATCGAATGCAGAAAAATTGCATTAAAGAAATGTATCATGATTACGACGCCAATCATTTAGAGTTGGAATGAAGGTAGCTCATGCAATTTTATTTTGCATCTGTGCATCTGCATGATGGTACAGTCCTTTATTATGCGATTATATACTATTTTTAGCAAGTTCTTTGGAGTTAAAGATGTGCTTGAAGTCTTTCTTTGATAAGCATGTTAGCCTATTCACTGGCAACTGTAAAGGGATAAGAGTAAGTGTTTAAGCTTACTGGGAATAAAAGAAATACACTTCCTTTTATGTTGGTTACCTTTCAGAATTAAATTCCTACTACAGGAATATATGTTCAATCTTTTTTGAATAGCATAGAAGTGGAGTCAGACTCCAAACTTCATTGTCACGCCTTGCTTTTCCATGTATTATTGCATTACACTGAATCATGCAGTTCCACAGGAAGACTTCTGCTTTACTGTAGTTGAGAAGTTTGCCTTTCAGGGTTGTTCTGTATGGAAGTGAAAGATACATTATCTCTGCTGTCATGTCACTAATGCACTTGACCAAACACAACTTGCTCCCTCCCTCTTGCCATTTTTTCATGACCACAGAATCACAGAATCATCAGGGTTGGAAGGGACCTCTGGAGATCATCTAGTCCAACCCCCCCGACAGAGCAGGGTCACCTACAACAGGTTGCACAGGACAGCATCCAGGTGGGTTTTGAATGTCTCCAGAGTGGGAGACTCCGCAGCCTCTCTGGGCAGCCTGTTCCAGTGCTCCACCACCCTCAAAGTAAAGAAGTTCCTCCTCATGTTAAGATGGAACTTCCTATGTTCAAGCTTGTGCCCATTACCCCTCGTCCTATCAATGGGCACCACTGAAAAAAGACTGCTCCCATCCCCCTGGCATCCTCCCTTCAAGTATTTGAAAGCATTAACAAGATCCCCCCTCAATCTTCTTTTCTCCAGACTAAAGAGACCCAAATCCCTCAGCCTCTCCTCATATGAAAGATGTTCCAATCCCCTAATCATCTTTGTAGCCCTTTGCTGGACCCTCTCCAGCAGATCCCTGTCCTTCTTGAACTGGGGAGCCCAGAACTGGACGCAGTATTCCAGATGCGGCCTCACCAGGGCAGAGTAGAGGGGGAGGATGACCTCCCTCGACCTGCTGGCCACACTCCTTTTGATGCACCCCAGGATGCCATTGGCCCTCTTGGCCGCCAGGGCACATTGCTGGCTCATGGTCATCCTGTTGTCCACCAGGACTCCCAGGTCCCTTTCCACAGAGCTGCTCTCCAGGAGGTCGGCCCCCAACCTGTACTGATGCATGGGGTTATTCCTCCCCAGATGCAGTACCCTACATTTACCCTTGTTGAATTTCATTAAGTTCCTCTCTGCCCAACTCTCCAGCCTATCCAGGTCACGCTGTAAGGCAGCACAGCCTTCTGGCGTATCAGCCACTCCTCCCAGTTTAGTGTCATCAGGAAACTTGCTGATGGTGCACTCTATCCCTTCATCCAGATTATCGATGAATATATTGAACAGGACTGGACCCAGTACTGACCCTTGAGGGACACCACTTGTTACTGACCTCCAACTAGACTCTGCACCACTAACCACAACCCTCTGAGCTCTATCTGCTAGCCAGTTCTCAATCCACCCCACTGTCCATTCATCTATCCCACACTTCCTAAGCTTGCCAGTGAGGATGATGTGGGAGACAGTGTCGAAAGCCTTGCCAAACCAACTTCCATTATTACTGCGCTGCTCTTGTGCTTAGCTCTTCCAAACACCCCCGGTTACTGGTAACATCATTTAGTGAAGATGATCCCCGCCCCCCCAGCACTACTAGTCTTCCAGCCAGAAAGACCAATTTTGCTTCTAAATCCTTAAATACAAACTTTATTTTGAAGTTAGCAATGCCTGTATCAGGAATGAAAGATTAAAGATACTTTGAGAGCTTACAATGACATGTGGTTTCATAAATATGTGGTGTCCCTATTAAAAAAAAATAACAAAACAAAACCAAAAACCAAACTGACCCTTTTAGATCAATCGTCTCAAGTGTTTACATGGAGATTAAACACACAAACAATATAATAATTAAAATTCTAACAGAAACATGCTTGTAAATTTATAATATCCAAGCACTAGTGGATTTCTATCAGAACAAGTGTCCATCCTGTAAATCTTCCTTAACAAATACAAGAGAGGTAATTGCAACTACAAAACTTAATCTGTTTACGTAAAAAATAAACAGGGGACAGTAGGCTGGGGACAACTGTTGGCTGATGTCCAGTTCTATGCAGAAAGGAACCTGGAAGAGATGAAAACCCATCTTTCTTGTGTTAAATCCATCTTTCTAGTTTTCAAGTTCTATTGAAACTTGAGTATGTATAGTTCGTGTATTTAAAAAAAATACTAAGATCTCCAGCTGATCTGGTAATTATTTTTCTGTCTTAAAAGATAACGGTCTGTGGGTTCTTTGTTCATTCAAATGGGAACCTGTAAATTGAAAAACAATGTTTCTCTTTAAGGAATCATTTGACAGTGAAAGAGAAGAAAGCAAAAGTACTTGAAAACAATAGTAGCAATAAACTATTAGGAAAACCACCAAGTCGGTTCTCTTTGCTAGTTGACTCATGGCAGATGCTTTGGGCTGACAAATTACTTTCCAAGTGTGGAATAGTGCATTCTGGGGTGGTTTGACAACTTTTACACCCTTACGGTGCTTATAGATGGAACAGGGTGACATTTCAGTGAGTCGTAAGCTAAGCGAAAACCGAAATTTGTAGATGCTGTGGCTGTGTATGGATCTGGTTTGGATTTCGGTCAAAAGTTTAAAGTCAATAAAGAGGACTTCTTTTCAATTTGCTCATTCTGAAAAAGTCAAAATGAAGCATTTCATTTCAGAAATGCCAGAAGAGTTCATATTAGTTTACTTTTAACAAGGGTTTTAAAGTTGGTTTTGGAAGTAAAGTTCTGCTAACACAATTAAGAGAATTAATTAGTTCTAAGTAATCCTAGAAGTAGACACCCCACCCCCCCAGCCCCCCCACCCCCGGTTTGGGGTTTTCCATTTTGCAGCAAAATAAGCACAGGTACATACCCCATTTGAAGAAACCCCAGCTAAAATCTGTTCGACAGATCCATTTTTAGTCTCTTATTTACTGGTTCAACCACTGACTGAAAACAGGATCTGTATTTTGCTTTGCTCTTTATGTCAGCGTCCCGAATCATCCAGAGATTTGATGT
This sequence comes from Ibidorhyncha struthersii, assembly GCA_013398815.1. Lineage (NCBI taxonomy): Eukaryota > Metazoa > Chordata > Aves > Charadriiformes > Charadriidae > Ibidorhyncha > Ibidorhyncha struthersii. The sequence continues at coordinate 455,621 of VZSZ01003590.1, forward strand.
AGATGTTCATAGACCTTCTACAGTGAATGCCTAAAGGATGGGAAAAAAGGCAAGTTTTAAGAGAATATAAATTAAAAAAAAAAAAGAGAGAGAAATAAAAGTAGCTTTTAGAATACAATTCAAAGTGAGTATGCCCTTTTTTCAGTGGTGTTCAATGATAGAACAAGAGGTAATGGGCACAAACTTGACCATAGGAAGCTGCATCTTAACATGAGGAGGAACTTCTTTACTTTGAGGGTGGCAGAGCACTGGAACAGGCTTCCCAGAGAGGTTGTGGAGTCTGCCACACTGGAGACATTCAAAACCCACCTGGATGCCATCCTATGCAACCTGCTGTAGGTGACCCTATTCTGGCAGGGGGGTTGGACTGGATGATCTCCAGAGGTCCCTTCCAACCCTGACCATTCTGTGATGCCATAGAATTGAAATGAAAAAAAAAAAACCAAACCCAAACCCAAAACACCAAAAAACCCAAACCAAAAGACTTGGTCATTTTCTTTTTCTAGGCTTTAGCTTCAATCTTGTTTTCAGTTTACTTTGTGCCTTTATGAGATTCAGAAATCTCAGTCCAGTTTTCTGTAGGTGCAAGGACTTTTCTTCCCCATCTCCAGAGCCCCGCCTGGCTGTTTGTGGCAGCTCTGACTCTTGCAACTTCTCACTTCAACTGTGATATTTTTCTGTGTTTACACCTACTTCTTCAAGAAATAGATACCTTGGGGTATATCACAAGTAAACATTTTTCACCAATCACAAAACCCCCTATTATCTCAAATATACAACTTACAAATGTACATATATAAAATTTCCATCTGTCATGTCGCCTTATACCTCCTGATCAGCTTTGGGGCAGCAGTGACAGAATGGATTTCTGAAGTATTTGTTCCCTGGTGATACAAGGGGTGGGAGGATTGATTGAGAAGAAAAGCAATTACAGCAAGTTCAGCTCATTTCAATAGTGGTGTCTTGGGAAGCTTTGTTCAGTTATGAAGAAAAGGTCTCATTTTCTTTAACTTGTGAACTAGGAATTGCAGCAAGTGCTTTGAAACCACCACGTGCTGTCAGGATATGCAGTGAAAATGTGTCACCACTAAAAGGATTAGAAAGTCACATAGTCTTAGGTGGCTGTTTGGATTTCCAGATGTTAATTAGGAAGAGATATTTATCTCTTTGGAAAGTTGTTGCACAAAAGTCATGATGTTACTGGAAGACAAATGTGTATGGCATGTGTACTCATATCCATTTACACGTGTAGTCATATATGTGTATGATTTCTGATACAGGCAACCTATGCTCATCTCTTTTTAACAAAGAAAAAGCAATGAATTCATGTAAATTTACTGACTTCTTTGGAGTGTGAAATATTGATGTTTAATCCCAGAACACAGATGGAAGTTCAAAAATATTTCAAAGGTTAACAAAGATATTAAAGGGAAATCCACTATTTATTATACAAAGAAAACGTAGCCCGTTACTGCTAACTGGGTGGCCTTCTGCAGTGTTGACCTCATAGCTAACATCTTGACTGCAGACAGTTTATAATGCAGCAACACAAGGAGTTCTTGAAAGTATATTGGAGTTGAAAAGGTGAGAGGGGAAGGAAATAGGGCATGTTGTAAGAAATGCCAGAGAATTTCCTGTATTTCAGTTACTGGAAATTTTGTAGAGTTGGTTAACAAGAATGTCTGCTATGGATATAGGCTTGATGTGACTTTTATTTATTTTTAATTATTGGAATTGACATCCAATTGACTTTAAATTGACATTTAAAGTTTAAAGACTGGCAATGAAATGATAAGTTGTAAAGAGTGCATTTTCTGCTAAATGCTGCTGTGTTTGTATATGCAATGTGAAAGCTCATGAAAGGTATTCCAGTTGACTAACAAACATTTATAAATGATTTATGGCATATGGAGAACTTGACAGGAGATTTTCTACATGACTTGCAAAATTAAGAATTTGAAGCTTGATGTTTGGGGCCTAGAGTTAGTAATAACTGAAGTATGCTTAAGTCTCAATTACTTAATACAACCTTAACCATTTTAAAATTTAAAGATATATTAAATAGTATCTGAGTACCTAAGTACTCTACTTTCAAGATTGTAATAATTTGCTGCTAATTGTTATCAAGTTTATATTAGAGACACACCACTTAAAAGAAAAAACAAATGCATTTTTTACGCAGAAAAACAAACCTGTGTTTACTACTGATTGTACTTTAAAAGTAGTATGAATACCACATAATAAGAGAGCCACCAGTGACAAATTCATAGATTGAACTGTTTTACACTTGATTCGTATCCTATTCAGCATATCTTTTACAGACAAATAATGTTTCACCTACTGCACATTCTTGCTCTTTGACAAAAGATGAGAATTTATAAGTGTTTCTATTTAATGCTGTGATTTAAAATCAATATTTAGTCCTGTATCTTAAAAAAAATAATTAAGAGAAAGTAAATATTTTGTTCCAAATATACTTAATGGTAGAATGACACATATCATTCTTATTCTCATTAAATTCTCCTACTGAAATCAAACAAATCCCTTACACTTATAGAACTTTTATGAGGATTATTTTCTTACCCATTCTTCTTCATAACAGAGACTTTTTTTTTCAGTAGGAGCTAAACACGATTCTTCCACAAACAAGCACAATAAAAACCGTGACTGCTTTTGAGGACTGTTCTCATTAGTCAGTGCGTTCAATGGATTTAGGTCATCTTCAGAAAATGGTAACAGTGCAATTGTTTTTTCATGTGAATTTATCCAACTTACCTTAACGTCCGTCAAGAACATATGCAACTTTCAGCAATTTTAAATGGAGTGTTTCTCTGTAATTTTTTCAACAGCAAATTATTTTTCTCCTGCTCTTGAACAAGGTACCTTTTATTATCCATAAAAATGACTGAAGATATTCTACAATTAATTCTAAACATTTTGAATTTATCTGTTGTAAATGGTCCACTTGCTGGTACACAGGGGAATGAGGAGAGCAGGCAAGTGGAAGCAAGACAGAAAAATACAGAGACTGAAATGGGGAGGTCGTATAAGACAGCAAGGAACTAGATGCTTGGTCCGAGCGAAAGGTTCAAAAAGCACTTTTCACGTAATCCAGCATATTACATACTCAAAATTATATTTAAGACTAATCCTGAGGGGTTTTATCTGAGGTAGCAATAATGACAGCCCAACAAATACGTGCTCTAAGGATTGTTAAATCTGAAGTCTAAGACTTGCTGAACATGAGGCTGCAAAGGAGGAAAGCGCCAGGTGATTAGCACTGCAACTGTGAAATCATATTAACATCTCCTCCATCAACCAGCTCTCACAGTTCTTCCCCGGCCACTTTTCCCACTTGCACCTGGGTTTAGAGCTGCCTAGTTAAAGGCAATACTTGATTTTAAAACTAACTTCTTTCTGAGCCCACTCGACACTAAAAATAATTAGAAGTCATAGGATTGCTTGGGAGGTTGCGCTGAAATACTTGAATGGGTCTCAGTGCTTGTAGAGACCAGGAACATATCTCAACGTTAGACTTGCTCTCCAAGGAAGGGGAGCTGAAGTTACGCTCAGTGAAGATGTGTTGGGAAGGGGGTGTACATATGGGTCATCCCCATATTCAGTGTTTGCTGTAGAGCTGTACAGAGCAAGCTCACAGCTGTTCACTTGTCTTCATTCCTTCTGAAACTTCTTCTGTAAGCCTGTGATGCTAATATGATGCTGTTATGAGGGATTTGTGTGGCAACAGAGCTCCCTTATTTTCAGGTTCGAACTGAAACTTGAGAGGAACCCATACTTTTTAAAAAATCAATGCGCTAGGAAGTAGCCATGTGTTCTACAGATAATTATCTTTATTGAAAAGATTGTACAGCAATTTTAAATTACAATTAGTAAATAAAAGGCTTTCACAGATAATGGGTTTCCTTTGATAAACCAAGGAAAACCTTTGCCTCACTGCTTTTTCAGCTTTTGCCAAGTTTATTTGTGTAGTATAGTGTAACATAGGCTAAGATTTCCTTAGGGGTTTATTCAGCTAGTGACCGTTAATTGAAAAACTCATTTCAGATAATCCCTGTGAGTGAAATTAATCTCTTGGTTTCGATGAAGTCATACACGACTGATTTCATTAAGAAAATATATTTTACATTTACTTTTAAATGTCGGGTTTGGATGCTTATTTTTTCATTAGCTGTTATGACTTTACATTCTTGATATTTTTAGAAAGAATACTATTATTGCTTCTTTGGAATAAACGCAGAATATAATTCTTTATGTGCTTACTGCATCACAAGCTTTGCAAAGACTAACTGCCTTTGTTTATTTTCTATCCCAGCAAAACCGTTACTAAAACTGATTGACATAGTTCTCAATCTGTTTTAATCAGTGGAAATTATGTTTTTTTCCAGGAATAAATATTTAGAGTTAAATCTAGAAAGGCATCCTGTACAACTCCAGCGTAGGAAGAGGGTAGGGCACCTAGGAGGCTCCCTCTAAAATCTGTAGGGAGAGCTGGTATCCTGAAGCAGTTCACAGGCACGCATTATTTTGTCAAAATGAGCAGCAGTGCTTTTTTCTTCTCCTGCCATGTTTTTAAAGGTTTTAAATGTTGTACTTGTATGCTTACTCCAATACTATATACATGGATTTAGACTTCAGCACGGTGTTAGATGACTGTTCTTTGGTACCTTGCAGGGGAGAGACTAACAGAATTTGCTCCTTTGGGACTACATGTTATATATAAACCAGTAGCATTCTAGTTGTCATACAATTTTTATATACAATCATATGTTTACGCATATGTTGTCATATTAAAAGACCATTGTCAAAATAGCATTATCAAATAATCAGATGTTATCAAAGATAACAGTTAAAGCTGCTGATTCCTCTGAAATTCATTGCCTAGGCTTCCATGCACATGCTGTACTCTCTGAGAACCTGGTTGCACACTCTTACCCCCAGTGTCCCATATCACCCAAGGTACAGAACAAAATTACTACTTTTCTTGTGACTTATTCTCTGATATTTATCATTGCAGCATCTGAATATTTGTCCTTGCAACCTATCTTCATAATAGTTTAGTGAGGGGATGGAGTCTTTTGTTTCTTTGTTTTTTAATGTTTTATGGATTAGGTCAGTGTTCGCTAATTTTAAAGTCCAATTGGAGGTGCTATGGCCCTGGTTTTTCTTAATATTTTGTGTTATACAGGACTTGTTACAGAGCACAGACCTCATTGTATTTCACTTCAGCTGTGCCAGCTCAGGGCTTCTGCAGACCCGACCTGAGAGTATGCATCCAGGAAAAGAGGAAGATGCAGTTTGTGAAGGCATGCAAAGGGTTTGGTTTATCTTAGATGACTACCAACATACAGGAACTTTGTGGCACAAAGAGGAATAAAAGCTCGTTGTCCAGACAAACCTGAACTCCTGTAACCATGACACTGTATTTTCTCTTCCTGCAACTCCTTGCTTTATTCTCTACCAGCTTTCAATTTAGTCATCAGACGACACCAGGGAATGTGAAAACCAGGTTATCTCAGAGCACAAGTATGCTGTGCACTTCATACTTGATTGTTCATTCAGCAATTTCTGTCCTGTTTTGGCACTTGTTTTTCTTGGAGCTGCCACACACAGCAGTCACCATTAATTAGTTTGTACGTAGCAGCTTATTAAGACAGGAAAGTACAACCCTTTTTCCCTCACGTTCTTCACCACGTACCTAAGTGCTGATTTCAATAGAGAGTCAATTTTAAACCCTAGAGTCCTCATACAAAGCATCGTCTTTTTTAGAAGGTGGTGTACCGTTTTCTCCTGTGCTGGTGTTGTAAGGAAGTAGATCGTGGTAGGACTGATAAGGTCCAAAAAGGCCGAGAGCTCAGGAGAATATTTCTGTATAATATCTGGATCTCTCAAAGCATGAGGCTGCTCAACAAGAATGGGATCTTGGAGAGCGTTATCAGCAATCTCAAATTTTTTTCTAGTGTGCAAAATCTTACTTATCTCATTGATTTTAAATAACAAATTTGGGGAAATTTTCACACAGAAAACAAAAAAAAATTTGCCAGCTTTTATATTCATGCTCAAAATTGTGATACTATGGAGATCTTTCCCTACATGAGATTCTTTTCTAAAGGAGACCTCAAATTATTCTAATTGAGGAAAACAATACCATCACTTAATGCAGAAACTAGTGAGGAAATTTTCAAGACAAACGTGAATTTTGGCAAAACAACCTACTCAAATACAGTTTTTCTAACAAAATTTGGGCACCATTAGTACTCTGTGCTGCCATCCTCATGGTTTGTATCAAGTTCAATTTCAACCACAAACTCCCATCAGAAAGATTATATAAAAATAAAGAATTTGTGAAGCCAGTTTGGGTCACTTTAACCAGACGTCATATTGGCATAAATGTCATGGTGTGCCCTTTGAATCAGAGACAGAAGGATCAATGTAAAACCAGCTCCTTAGTGGCAGATGCTGCTGCCTGCACAGAAGCATCTGGATATCAGAATTTTCACCTGAGTTCAAGTATTAGTATGTATCAATGTGGTCACAGGATATAGGGATGATATGGTTTGACACTGTACACTGTCAGCATGATTGGTAGATAAAATTGTATAAAAACTGTTCTTTTAATTTTATTATGCTCTTGGAGAGAAGAGGCTGAAATAGGAATGGACACTATGCTCTCTCTGGAAATATTTTATCTCTATGTATGTTACAATAGGAGGCAGTTTTGCTTGTGTATAAACACATTATGATCCCTTAGGAAGGAAGATTTGGACCAGAGGCAAGAGGAAAATTTAATAAATTATTAAGAAGTAGATTACTGTTGTCAGTGATATACATCTGACTTACCTAAGGCTTACCTTCAATAACTTTAGGGCTTGTTAAAATGTCGAACTGAAGTAACTACCCTTTCTCCATGGATGAACAGATGAAGTGACCAAGATGCTCCTGACGCGTAATTGTTTTGGTTATGTGAGGAGTAAGGAAGACATCTTATTTCCTTTCACTGCAGAAGGTGGTTGCGTTCCCAACTTGCTAGTGCTGAGAAGACAATATAGGCCCCTAGTCAGTAAACCTAATTAGAGAGCTGTTCTGCTCCCCTATCAACTGCAACTGCGAGAGGCAATCTCATTAGTCAGTGGCCTGCTGAATGCAGGCAATGTTTGTGCCTTTTCAAGCAGTAATGCGTTTTTGCTGATAACATACTCCTAGCAATTATCCTTTTCTCCATCAGTTTTGTGGGTGTCTAGGGCTTTGGAATATTAGCATTTCTTTATGTCTGTCACTGTTAAAAACATTTTAAAGAAATATAGCATGCCAGCCTTTGGCTCATATGCAGCTGATGGCAAATTCACTGTCACTATCTAGTCTGTCTGTGCTGGCACTATAAATGCTCCTACATTGACAAATACAGCGTAGGTGTGTGTAAAAGGTTTTCCAGCATTAAGGATCGAATTCAAATGTTGTGAACTCCCTCCTACAGTTTGTTTTTGGACACCTGAGGTAGAAGTGCAGTCTTAGAATCACAGCACACCTCTGACTGCTATTGAAAATTGTGATATTTATTTATAATTTTGACTTCAAAAATAACAGGTAGCATTCATTAAAAGCACTTGATTTCTTAAAAAAAACCCAAACCACACACACAAAAAAACCCAAACCCAAAAAACCCCAAACGCAAAAACCAAACACCAAAATCCACCAAAGCCTAGAAAAGTCTCTGGTTTATACACATTTAAACTTTCCTTTAGTACTAACAAAGCTATTTTTTAAAATTGTACAAGATTGTTGACACAGCAAAAATATATTCTTGCAAAATGAAAAAAAGGAGAAAATACAGTTTCTTCACCTACTATTAGCTATTCGAAGCTCCTCTCAGTGTAAATATTATAAAGAAGTTTTTTTGCAAGTAAGACAATAAATTCTTTTGTTTCTATTATTCAATTTAGTGTGTTCTATACTGAAGTGGCAGAAACTGGTATTTACAGAGCTAATTCAATTAAATAATAAGTCCTTCTTAGTGGATTAGAGAAATGCAGAAATTTGAGGATTTCAGAGGAGACAAAAAAAAAAATGTTATTAGTATCATAAGCAAGGCATAAACCAAGTCAATTTTATAACAAAATTTGTCATAACAAAAATAGTCATATGTAATTTCACTACAAGCAACAAAAATCAGTTTTTTCTTCTGAGGACTTGTTTTCATAGTACCAATAGTCCGTTTCCCTGAGATAACGAAGGACCAACTTTGGTAATAAGGTGCCTCTAGAGATTCCTCCCTTGTAGCATACAAGCAGACTGCAGGTATGTTAAATTTGCTTTGGTTTTTCTCCTATGGCAGAATCTTACTAGAAGCTTCAAAGAGACAGGCACTAAAAAGTGAAATTAAAAATGTGAAATTTCAGGATTGATTTTTACCTGCTTCCCTCTGATCTGATAATTTATTTTTAAATAAACACTTTTGAGAAAAATACCTGTTACATTTACAATCAAAATATAAATTATAGTTTAAAATCTTGTTAATTTGACAATATTGCTATTGGTTGTCAGTTACAATGAAAGAAATATCACTAGCAGTTCTGTTCTCCTTAAACCTTGTTCTTGTATATAATTGATTGTTATAGATGCATCATGTACATCGGTGGCCATATTGCATGGTGATGAACAGTCCTCTTAAACCTTGAGTTACTTCAGGTTTATTATATTATTTTTGTAATTAGGTGGAGCCATAGCTAATCTAAGCTTAGCTTTGTAAAAGTTAGGTTTCTAGTCTGTATTTGTTGTGTAGCATCTCTGCATGGCAAACACAGAAAGATGGGAACCCCCAGGGGGTGAGTCACTCCACCTCCCTCTTTGCATTAATTATATGGAAAGCTTAAGTAAGGATTCTAAATTTTTAGGTGGCTGAAACTTGATAAAATGATGCTGTCATTAGCACTGAGCTCTCCATATTGGTATTTTCTGCTTTTCCTACTCAGCCTGAATAAACACTGAGTAGAAGTAACACGGTTTGCTTTATCTTTCCAGAACAGGCTGCTTCCCATGATGATTTCAGGGCAGTCAAACAGAGCAGCTCCCGAGTTCAGTTTTCAAGCTTTCTTGTGATGCTGAGTCTTCTTTCTAATTTTGCTTGGTCTGTTTTGGCTTGTGTAGTGGAGCTGATGAGATACGCTGTGATGGTGTACAGGCTACACTTTTCCTCTTTCTGTATTTAAAATCAAAGTGAACACCATTAAAAAAAAGCGGAAAAAAAAAAAAGATGCTGCAGGTTATTAAAACAATTTTAAACAACTCTGTTGACTCAAGAGGAGCAAGAAGATATAGTGCCTAAGGATTCTGACTTTTTCGCTGAATTTTTGATGGAAAAATAATACCGAGGTTCAGGCAGATTTGCTTGAGAGTGCTGTTGATAAAAAGTAAGCTTACTCTTACTGCTTTGCTGTTGTGTCTCACGGTGGATCATAAGGCTGTCTTTATACTGCTTTACCCGTTGCAAACTTGTTAACAAGATAACCACACAATTTTAAGGAACTAAGTGATGACTGTATTAAAATACAGGACCAAGCTTATTTTTAAGAGAGTGGGCTTTACCTTTCTTTCCCCCCATGCTTGGTTTAAAACGTTACCCAACAGCGTATGGCTCTTGCTGAATAGAGAACACATTGCACACTAGGGTCACTCAGACTCCAAAAGGGGGAAGCTTTAGGGTGGCCAAATAATTAGCTTTAGACGTTTTCTAATGAGCCTGTCTTCTGAAAAATCATCAGTGAGACCGAAGTTCTTTCAGAGAAAATATTCCTCTTGCTCGGTAGGAGGGACAAGTCGACTCCCTGAAAAGGCACTTTGTCTCACGTAGTTGGTGGGAGTTTTCCGAGTGCTGTGGTACTTCTGCCTCCTATCTGGGATGCAGAAAGCAATCCCTGAAGGTAACACTGCCACCTTGGGCTCCAGCACTGTAAAAGCACAAGTAGGAAGTTCTGCCTAGAAAATTGTTTTTTAACACTGGAGAGCAGCTTGTTACCTTAGGGCAGGGAGACACAAACCCTGATGTTTCTTCTCAAGCGCAGAGATTTAGCCCTTCTCATAGACCGTTAAACTATGACTCATTACAATGAGATTTTATTGTTCTTACTTTAATGTTTTCTTCTGTATGTTTTATGGTGCCTTTGAGAAATCTTCAGTGGATGCTTACAAAGAAGTTCTAATAGCTGTTTTATTTCCAGTCTTTCTGTAATTTAAGTGAGTCTTTTTTTCCCTGGACCTTTTATAATCTCATGCTTTACTGGTTAAAAACTGTGGGTTTTTTTTCTTCTTGTAACATGAAGATAGCTTGTTTGCTTTCAGTTGCATGAACTGATGTTACTCACAGCATATGGTATGTGTATCGGCAGAGGTTTGTAACTGCAAGCACAAACTAATGCCTTCTAAAAGTTTCACCATAGAAAAAAAATTTTTTTTTGAGATGAATTGTCCAATATACACTTTGGGTGATATATTTCTATGTTCATCCCATAAAGAAAGAAAAATCAAGCTAGCACATCAAGATTCCAGGATTATGTGTTTATATTTTTCAATAGACTCTGAATTATGTCTCATGAAACTACTTCTATAGCTAAGGGTACATCTGCTATATCTCTAAGTATTAAGAAGATATAGGGAAAAGTAAGGATAAGCACCTCCCTTTTACCCTGCCAAAACCTCCCCACATGTATGACTAGGGTAGAAAGGGGTGCATCACCTCAACTGCAGGTTGAAGATGTTGAAGCATCACATCAACTTCAGTAGCATAATTCCTCTAAATTTTGTACGCATATTATCTTACCACTTGCTACTAGCACTGTTCTAGTTGTGATTTATAGCTGTGAACAGTCAAGAACAAAAGATGAGCTGTCTGCAGGGGAAAATAATTGGGGGGGGCACCTGATGAAGTTGGGGAAAAGAAAGAAAATTTTAAAGGTCAGATATCTAATTAAAGATACTAATTGCCTCTGAAAAAGGGGGAAGAGCCACTTTGCCTCTGCATAGTAAAGCATTCTCTTCAACCGCTCTGGGAAAAAAGAACGTAAGTTCATTCCTTTCATAAAATAAATACGGTTTTCATACTCTGTGTATAAATGATCTTTGGAAATTGCCTTATTTTATTTAAAAGGGAATATGCATAGCTTCTGTGTTTAGTTAAATCATACTCATAATCTATATTCATGTTCTACAGAAATAAATAATACAATAGGAATAGTATTAAAAACCTCCTGCACAAATCTTATGAAATCTATTTGATGAGTTGATTGTCTAATTGCATGCTTGTAAAGAAAGTGAGCTTCACCACTGTAGCTAGTGTGTTATAATAAGAATATGTATCAGAAACAAGAGATCTTAGACCTTTTGTAAAGAAATAGTAAGTGCTAACAATGGAAAAAAAGATGATACGCATTTGTTGTTGTTCTGTGTTTTGGGACAATTAAAAGAAAAATTCTGAATTAGTAATGGGGAGTTTTGACTGATGGCTTGTAAAGCACTCACGAGGGACTTAATAAACCATTAACGTGCTGTTCATTTTTCTTATGCTGGTCATCTTTTCACTTGAGTGCCCAAGACAGTCTGTCCCTATGTCACTTAAATAAGCTGTATGTTTTATTCATTCTTTTTAAGAACAGACATTACCGTTACTCTCATATGTACAAAGAGTGGTGGAGTAGTGACATTTAAAGAGTTTTTTTATGATGATGGAGGTGTTTAGTCGCATTTATGTGATTAGGCAGATACTCCAAGACATCCATCCCATACGTTGAGAAAAATTATGTTCTTGTGTGGAACAGCAAGTTACAGATATCATATCAATTGGCTTCGCTTACTTTATTTATGGGAGATGACTGCAGAATTCTTATTTATTTTTCTATTTTAGAGGAGATTGATCTATAGTTATGGTCGTTGATTTTGTTTACCAAATGGTAGAATTAACTTCCTGCCCAAACATCTCGGTATAATCTAGCTCCTGCATGTTACCTCAAATTTAATCTTGTGCCCACTGCTTCAAAAAATGGTTAGCTATATTACAAATACAAGAACTAATCCTCTCTCCTTTGAAAAGCTGCTGTAAACTGGCTTTGAGCACAGCTTTGCTTTGCGGATAAAGGGAAAAGAGTGCTCCCCAATGCTGTCTGCAGCAAGGAAATCTGTTCTGTAGTTGCTATTACGCTCCAGGAGCTTCTGCACCCCTTGCTGGGGCCTCAGGTCAGGCAGAAATGCTTACATCTAGTTTCAGCAAGGCATTTAATTGTGTGCTTAACATTAAATTCAGCAAGACTTATACATGTACTTAACTTCAACACTTGCTTGTCATTATCTGGAAGAGTGGTTTGCTCAGTTGGGATTACAGGAAGGAAAGACAGATTATCCTGGTGAGGTAGGTATCCATGGATGCCTGCCTCTATGGCAACATCAAAGGGATCTTTTTTCATCTCAGAAGCACTCAGATCAAAACCACAATGATTCTTTTGCAATGGTGTGGTTAGTGGAGGAAAGAAAGCAAGCTCTTGCCTCTTTCTAGAAAAAGCCCTTATCATTCCACATCCTGGCTGTTCCCTCAGGACAAGGGACGGCACTTTGGAATTGCCTTTCTCCTCCCACTCGTGTTCCTCCTTAGAGTGGCTAGCATTGAGAAATTATCTTTCCCATATTGCCACATGTCTCTTTCCCCTTGGTGTTGCCAAAGACAAGCGGGGAGGGAAAGGTTACAGCTGTGGTAGGAAGGGTGCAGTGACCCACCAGTCCTGCTGTACGAATTGCTGTATTTCTGTTCTTCTCTCAGAAAATATCAGGTCCCAACACTGTATCTGGGCTCTTATCCTCACTGTCACAACTTCCCAGACGCTCGGCCAGTGCCTGTCCATTTCTGTGCTTGACATTTGTAGCATAGAGCCTACTGGTTCATTTATTAACACAAAATTCAAATTAACAGCAGCCAACCTGCGTTGACTTACAGTCTAACGCTGCTCCAGCTCGGCTGCCACATTTTCCCTTGACACCCAGCTGAGATACTGCTTTTGTCAGCTCCCTGCAGAGCACGAGAGACCATACTCACATAGATTTCTGACAAGGTTTTTCATTAAAGGCTCCAAAAGAAGATGAGGTACAAGGTATGCAGGACAGATCTGCTGGTGGATTAACAGGGATGGAATCATATGGTCATTTTTTATGATAGACACAGGCCTCCAGCTGATTCCTTTATGGATCTGTACTGATCATGTGTAAGTTAGGTCTGTAAAAGGGAATTAATGTTCAGCTGACAGAAGTCTATATGTGATACAGCATTATACACTGTGAGTCATTGCTGTTAACTTATTTTCTTCATTTTATTTACCATTGGTGTAAGTGGAACATTTGAATGCATCAGATGTATTCTTACCAGACAATAATGTTAGGCTTTCTGGCCTCTAAATGTCCTTTATCAGTATTAATTTGACAGAAGCCTGGAAAAGTCTCATATTCTTTAATCAGAGAGTTTAGAATTCAAATGTAAGTTAGACTCTTGTAAGTTAAGTTAAAAAGTTACATTTTGATGGCTGGTTCTTCAGAAATGATACCCTGTCTAACATCTTTCCCGCTGGCTCACACTGTATTGCTACATACAGATCTCAGGAGCAAATTATGTTTTCATTTTGCAGTGCTGCGAGGAGTAGGTTTGAATCCTGGACAAGCTGGCACCAGGAAGTTGGAAGGAATTCAGAGAAATCCATCAATGATGATTAAAGATTTAGATTTCATGAAGACATATTAAAAACTAATTATATAGAATTTGTCTAAATGATGAAATAACAATATGCCAATGCAGAATTGTGCTCACAGGAGGAAGCTGAGAATAATGAAGAAAAGAGGAACAATTTCTATTGCTAAAAAAAACCCAACCCAAACCCCTGTGTACTAGACCATTTCTTTGCTAGTCTACAGAAATTGTGTGCTAGAGGGCAGCATGATTTTTAGCAGGCAGTGTCCTTGTCTACATTACTTTGTATAATCAACTTAATGTTACTTAATTTATAGCTGTACTCTCATGCCAATTGCTGTTTCACACTCCCCTCCTCTCACAAATTCCAAAAGTGAAGTTCATGGTAGATTAGCTAGTCAGTGTGTAATGTGATTGCCCACTGCACACTTTAGAAGCATCAAAAGGCTAGACACTCAGTTTAGTAGAGTTTTAAGCAATCAGTTGGAAAGCAGAAGCTGGAGTCCCTCAAACTTTGCAACTCTCAATCAGGGGGAAAAAAAGTCCAACAAAAAAAAACCCAACAAAACCCCCAAACCAACTACTTTGTGCAGTTGTTAAAACACCTCCAGCATAATAGGGCTTGATTTTGATTAGGTGTCTGAGCCCTCAGATAGAGGTATTGAATGCTTGTGCTGGGTTTTTTTTGAGGGATTAGCCCAAGTATATAGGATCTTGAATAGGGTAATCATAAGCTCAGTAAATAACAAAGATTTTTGGTTTTGACAGGAAAAAGCCTACAGAGAACAGATGGGAGGTCCTATAGGTTTTGCTTCTACAGACCAAGCTCTCCCTCTCCGTCCCTGTCCCCGCCAGTGACATTCTGTTCTCTCAATCTAGGACTCTTCCAACCTGCAAATGAAGTGTATGATGGAGTGGTTCTCCATCGGTATGTCAAGATATACCTATGGCCCCAATCAGCACATAAGTAGTTTTTTCTATTCTACTTAATCAAAACTGAAGTCCTTGAGTTCCTTTTAATTTCTAAGAAGCTTTTTGTTTTGTTTTCAGCATGGATAGGTTGCACTGTAATATCTCAGAACTGTGGAAAAACTTGCATGGTTCTGCCTGTGGAAAAGCTCATTCCATTTTCATGCATATGCAGATCCACTTCCCAAGGGTTAGGTCTTTTTAATGTTTATATTACAGTGTTGATCACAAGCTCTAATCAGGACCAGGGACCTGGGTTTTTTTTTGATTGGTTTGTTGTTTTTTTTCTTTCTAAGAAGATGGTCTCAGAGAATGTAGCAAATGAAAGATGAGTGATGAAAATGTTTAACTAGCCTAGGTCTCTGCTGATGCGAGATTTGGCAAAAATAAAAAATCTTAGGTTTGGAAAGGTAGTGTCTTACACTGTTGATAACAGCTGCCATTGAAAATGAAGAGAGCACATCTTTGTGTGTAGTAAGAAAGATTTACAAGTTTAGTCTCTGGGTTGCATTACATCCAGCCATCCTCCTCCAATGGTCATATTAGGAATGCGTATCTTTATTTCTTCTTTTTAACCTTGTTAAATATGAAGCACGTTCTGCAAGAAACAGATAATCAATCAGCATGGGGAAGTGAAAAATCTAAACATTGAGCTTGATGACAGAACAAAAAAATATTTAAAAAGGGAAAAATGCAATGAGGAAAGAATACAGTAATAAGTTTCCTGGCTGTTTTACAGGCATTCTTAGAAGCATATTAAGAGTAGCCTAACTCCTGCGTACACATACGAAATTCCCTCTTGAGCACTGCATAGATGCCCATGAAAACAGGCATGACTGAAAAACAAAAGACAATGAAGAGCTATAAAGGGAGCATGGAACAATCCAGTTTTTACTAGTTAAGTGAGTTAAAGCATGAAAGAGGGAGCTGAAACTATAATAAGGTGAAAGACGTGCATGAAATAGCAAAGAATATTTTAGAATGCTAACAGTGATGAGTGGGCTAAATGTTTGAATAGTTCAAACAACAAAAGAAATAACCTTTAAAAATCCTCCTGTTTAACATGGTTTGCTGTGATTTTTTTTTAATCTGACTGAGATAATCCACTCAGCAAGTGCTTACCAAATTGCAGTTAAAATAATGTTAAAGACCATTTAAATAAAAAGCTTGAGTCATGATGTTTTTGACACTTTTTCCTATGGAAATGCTGTGAGATACTTTGAATTTTGGATTTTCTGGCTGTCATTATAGTCACTCATGGCACCAGTAGCTCTGGAAATTTATTAATTATTTACTCAAGTTGTATAGTGCTTAAGAGAGTTTGTTGCAAGTTCTGGAAGCTATTTTGGCAATATATAGTTATACAAAACCACCATCCAGTGATTTGAAATAGCGTTGTTGAAGAAAATTGAATCAGAAATCATAAATCAGACCTAAAACCTTGCTTCCCTTTGACCTCTTATATTTTTCCAAAGACAAAGAAGCAGCCTCCACCAAGCCAAACAATCCACTCGCACTGACTAAACACCTGATTACAACCTTAATATCTAATTCACTTTGTGAGAGAGGGAGAAACTAACAAATAAGCCCAGTTTCTATGTCTTTAGATCTCCATAACAGTGCTTAGCTGTCACTGTGAGCTGCATCTTAAATAGACAGGGAGGACTTGATCTGTCTACAGTGTCTGCTTTGTATGATGAAAGGGATCATTTGACCTAGCTGGAATGTGTTCCTGAGCCACAGAAGATGAATATTTTTTTAATGGCCTTCAAATTAAAAAATGAAGTACAAGTGATGTGAAAAGTACTATAGCCTTTGCTGTAAGTAAGCTCTCAGTATTGTTACATTAGCTGGCTTTACTTAAAAAAGAAGAGAATACTGTGAAGTTAAGGTCACAATAACAGTGAGGGAATTTACAGGTCCAACACCTGATCGTGGAAATCATAACTACAGCATTTGAGGATTTAGCTGTGCAGGCTAATGAAAGGCTGTTCTTTGGAGGCTTAAAACACTGAACAGCAGGAATGCCACGTGAAAGTTTTGTGCAGTGCCTGTTGTGTCCTCTAGAAAAGTCAATATGTGAAGTTTAGGATAAAATCATTTAGATTTATATGGTTAGCTTTTATTTTAAAAACTTGGAGATTTGCATAACCTTTCCTCTGACCACCTCTATGGGCAATATTCTCTCTTGTGTGGGAAAACTGGCACAGAGAAGTTACTGATGTTTCTCCTGCAGCGTATTCACACTACCTTGTTCTCCTGGTGAGGTGTCTTTTCCATCCCCCTTTCAGGACAGACAGCAGATTCCTTAAAGAAGGATGCAGAGGTGTTGTGCCTCTCAGCCACTTTCAGCCCTCATGGACCTTCAAGTACACCATCCTTGGGTCAGTCCCTAAACATAGGGACCCCAATACAAATGGCTTTCATTTATTCAAGCTGGCATAAGTAGTGACATGTGAGATGTCCTACTACTTCATATTGGTGCTTCTTAGACTGTGTCTTACCCTAGCTGAGTCAGAACTGTTTGTATTTCACCACAATGCGTGATGGGACGTGGTATCCTTGTATGCCTTGGTCATTAAAGAACTTCAGTGATAGCACGTGCTTGACAGATGTAGAAATAATGCTTAGATGTGTTAGAATCGTCCAGCTTGTGGTTAATTTTAAATGCTTGTGCTCTGAAGAATTTGCTTTTTTATCATGTACCCACTGTATTTTACTTTCACAGCTGCTCCCATTTCCCATCTCTGCTGTATATTGGTAACTGCGTTTATATTTTCCTGTCCTTTATTTTCACAGTTGGTCATTCTTGTATTTAGAGAAGAAAACAATTCCAGCAACTCAGAACATAACAGCAGGCACTGTATTTGAACATTTAAAATGTGGTAGAATTTCTAGGAACTG
The DNA here is from genome assembly GCA_013398815.1 of Ibidorhyncha struthersii. Taxonomy (NCBI): domain Eukaryota; kingdom Metazoa; phylum Chordata; class Aves; order Charadriiformes; family Charadriidae; genus Ibidorhyncha; species Ibidorhyncha struthersii. Next base: position 473,226 of record VZSZ01003590.1, read on the forward strand.
GCTTATTTTTAGCTCCCTCCTCCGTTCATGAATTAATATTAGAAAACTTAGACAGTCTTGTCTTTTCCCTTTCTTCTTATATCCAGTCTCAACATCTGCCATGATTTACCATCATGATAGGTCCTTCTCCTTCTCATCGTGATGGGTCCTTCTCCTCCTCAGGCATGGTTGGTGGTCACCATGTTCACTTTGAGCTATAAGACTAGAAAAGTGAATTCTAGCTGGCCACTGGCTAGATTGTGCTAAGAATTTCAACTGCCCTAATAACTTCTCTTTTAGCACTTAAAGGGCTTAACTCAGCTTCTTCCACTGTAACAGTTTGGGCAATCTCTCACTATTGCCTAGTGCCTTAATATGAAAGAGAGGAGATAATGTGTGTGATATTTTTATCAATATTGTTGATCAGACCTGTTCTCAGACTACAAGCCAACAGTGCTGAATATTGTAGTAGCAGGAAACAATGTGGGATACTTGAAAAATGCAGGCAGTAAGCCCTTTTTTTCTTTTCTTTCTTTTGTTATATATCTTCAGATGTAATGTAGAAATTAAATAGTGCATAGTTCTCTTTAACTGTGACTTTAGATTTTAGATGTGTCTGTGGTGCAGCTGGCTCTCCAAAACATGAATAATTGAGATAAAAATACTCTCCCTCTCAAAGTCCATTATTCTAACATAAAAAATATCACTGAGGCAGCACTGCTGTAATGTCTTTCCTTTTATGAACAGTGCATAGATTAATTGATAAATTTATAACTTAATTTTTGGGGTGTCAGCTGTATATGTCTTCCTAGATTTACTTCTCTTCTCTTTGAGTGACAATTTGCACTTTAAGAGGTTGAGACATTTTTATTGGATTAAACTCATTTACAACATTACAGTGATGTAACAGTCAAATACAAAGCTCTGAGCAGAGAGGTGCTCTGCTTTGCTTTGCCAGTGCCTGCATTTTTGTGTTCTACAGTGAGTGCTCAGCCAGGCTGCCTGCTTTTCTTTTCCTAACAAATAGTTTAGTGTGTTTGTATTGCACATAATATTTTTGACATTTTATCTACAGTTGCTGTCAACCAATATCAATGAAACAAAGAAGGAGAAAAAATTAACAGGTGGCTCTTCAGACCTTGCAGTTGCTAGAAGTGTCGTTGCCTTTCCACATACTCCAAAAGTCTGGTGCAGGTACACACTTAAGAACAGGAGTAGGCAGCCATCTACTCCGGTGATGGCAAAGCAGAGGTGAGAAAGAACTTTGTAGGCCAGAAATAATTATTTCATTCTGGCAATAATTTTTTTCTTGTTAAACCTGGTGAGACTGGTGAATCTCATTCTCCTAACAGTTTAGTGGGGACGGAGAGAGATTACTTGGGGGCTATGGCAGAAAGCATTTTTGCCATAAAAGTCAGGTGAAGTGAGGTTTTATTACCTGCAATTTTCAGTCTAATCTGCAGAATGGTACTTGGATTAAGTGCAGAACTACACAAAGTCTTGAAAAATGTAAATAAGTAACAGAAGAGTAAAGTTAGCTGATAGAGTTTTAATGAATAGGCATTAGCCTAATAAATATCACTTAGAAAGAACACCCATTGATTTCCTTGTCTAAGACCAAATAAATGCTTAAGTTCCATGGGTTTTTTAAATTATTTCTCATGAAAATATGTAGTCATATTGTGAATCAAAATCGATGCATATGTGCCTATGAAGAAATTATACATAGGTTATACATATGTAACTTGTGCTTTCCCAGTTACTTATGTAACTTGTGCTTTCCCAGTTACTATGATGAATGTGGGTAAAACTAAAATACCAATTCACAGTGAAAAATATTAACCTAGGTAACGTTGTGATAATATATTTTGGTACAGTGATGCACAAATTCACATTCTGAATTAGAGTCAAATTGGGATTGCAGAGGAGTCCAAATAGAAGACAGGAATCCCATCTGAAAATCAGAGAGTTGTGGGTTACTTTGGAAGATCCATAACCAAAAGTAGGTGACAAGGCTCAAGACAAGGAGAGCCAAGAGCAGGAATGGTGTTCCAGGGTACAGATACTGTATAGGGCTTCTAAAGGGAAGAAGGATTTAAAAGGAACCACAGCACCAAAATGTTGACAAAACTAATGTAATCTCCTAAACTGCTCCCTTCATGTAGTCAATATAGTACGAGTCTGATCTAGACTAAGCATAAATCAACAGGCTGTTCTTTCAGCCTCTAATTTAGCTAGCAAATCACTGTCCCATGCTTGTCATAGCTTTTGCAGTTCTCACCCTGTGTGCCTGGACTCTCACTGCATGATCTTACTGAATAACTACCTACCCTTTCTTCAGGTTATCAGAAAAGAATATGTGGGTCGACAATTCCAAGGCTAAATATGTTTTAACCCTTTTTGTTAACTCATTCTTTTTTAATGGAACGTGTGAAGTTGCGTCTTCAAGATAGGTTAAGAACAGGTTACAAGCAAACAAAAATGAATTTTGCCTTTTCCCTCATGTAAGTTATTCTTTGCTGGTGTTCCTTTTCTCTCGCCTATTATTGTTCTTTCATATATATTTCATGTATTTCATTCTTGTTGTTCTTTTGAGAAATGTATTTTTTTTCACTTGACCAGTGAAATATAGTGATACACATTTCCACTCTAAAATGTGTGGCAGTGCTAGAAACACATCATTTACTGTGTATCGGTTGCTAACGAGTAGTATTGATTGAATTGGAGGGAATTATTGCTCAATTTATAGATGCAAATGCTGTAGTTTGACCTGATGACTATAAAATTCTGAGTCAAGTGTCAGACATATTACTAATGAGATAAAATGCCCCACAGGAAGACTTTGATGACAGTCACAATTTAATATGCTCTTGTAAATGAATTCTTAGACTGTGGAGTAATTAACTTGTCAATGTATAAGCCTTTACATTTACTGCTTAGAGTATTATCTGGAATTATGAGATAAAATCCTGTTATTGTAGGGCAGGAATTCTGCATATTGGAGGTATTGCCTAGATGGATTCAACATTTTATGTCTTTGAAATACAATGTTGTAAGGTCACAAATGAATTCAACATCTCAAGAGTAACCTCAGATTTTAAAAAAGGAATAGACTGCTAAGGCTAAGAAATTTAGTAGCATATAACTTCCTTTCTTCTTATTCTCATTTAGGATGTCTTAACTATGCTGATTTTTTTTCTTTCAGGGACACGCCCATTAAATAACAATAATTCCCCTGTATATTAAATATGCCTATAATATGCAATACTTCATTATATACTAAGATTAAAAAAAATCTAAACACTTGGTAGTAAATTAAATATACATGTACCGTATAATGGTCTCTGTAATGTAACATGTGTGTTTCCCTTTGCACAACTTTGAGAAACTCAGTTTCTACCTGAAGATGTCTTCATATTTAAATGAAATGCAATATATTTTTCCATACACAGCTGGATTTCATTCTGGATTTCATTCTGTAAGCAATATTTGAAAACTTGTTCACCACCTTACTAGTGTCTCAATTTTCTCTCACCCTCTTGGTTTGTTTTCCTCCTTCCCCATCCCTCTGCCCCAAATTGTAAAAATAAATAAAGGATGAGCTTCTGGTGTTTTCTATAGAAAGTTAAGCTTCGCTGACATTGAGTGATTTCTTTTACAGCTCACATGCCCTTTGAATTTAAAATTTAATCTGTTCAAATCAGCTTGCATTACCAGCGAATTGTGCTTAGCATGTTCCATGAATGATTCAGTAGATCTTAATGGCTACCTTAGTAATTTCTTATGAATCATTGAAAGAGATCACATTAGTAAACATTAGTGGTAAGTACTAAGCACATTTTTCATGAAATTGTGTTTCTTGAGTATTGTTGATTCCAAAACCTGCGTGTAGGTGTCAAATGAAGAATTGTACGTTGCATCTTACTGTGCTTGAAGAAAAGGGTGCATGATTTTTTAAATCTTTTTTTTCTTCTCTGCAGCAGTGTGCCAGCACAATCACCATGGCACAATCCAGTGTGATTGCCAGCTCACAGGGAGTGCTACACTCCATGGACCAACCATAAAAGTGGTATAAATGTACCTCTGACCTCCACATAAAGCCTTCCTTATATTGCACTCATCACGTATGCTACTTCTGAATTTCTAGGAAGACAAATAGTGTTAATAGCAATTGGAGGAATCAAAATAGATCACGGAAGTAATAATTGTTAAGGGAGGTTGATGTTTCGTAATCTTTGTCCCGAGGACTTTGAAGGAGCTCTTAATTCAGCAGGAAGAAAGTGGAGTGTTTTTTCCTAATTATGAGTCCCTTGAATGTTTAAATTACGAATGAAGATTGCCATAGTTCCTTAAAAGATGGTAATACTTACTTAAATTCAGTTCCATAAAAAAAGGGATAAATAACTTCACATTCAAAAGCTTCATTAAACTGTATAGTTGCAGTTATCATCTACTTATTTTACTTACAATCTTCCCTTTTATTTTGAATTTATAAAATTCCAAATATGGGAAACTTTTAAAAATTGTGTTTATTTAAGAAAGGTACATGCCACTAAGAAAGAATCTATAGGCTTTAATATCATCTACTATCTCAATGTCGTCAGTGAAGTATTTCAAGTGTGATAGTTATTTTAACATTATTATTACTGTAATTGAATACATAGGCCATAAAGCTACAAGAACAAAGGGTGGATAATTATACATTTAAACTTTGGTGTGCCAGTGTAACTACTTACTTACCTTTTTCATGTCTTTTACTCAGAATAGTTGCAATATATATTAAGTAAATAAACCAGGCACATTTCTCTTTGAAGTGTGAGATGGAGGGACAGTAATCCCTAACTCCTCGGCTGAGGAAGGAGGTGTGGGTGAACCTTGGTAGGGGAGCAGCTGGGACTTGGCATTACATGTGAGCAGTGAGCAGGATCAGAAGATTGCTACAGAGCACACTGAACCTCTCTTTGCAGTACTACAGTGCAACAATATATATGAATATATATCGCTATTTTTGTGGTCGCATGAATATCCATCATTCAGAACAATGCTACTTTGCATTTTTATAGTTCTTTTAATTTCATAGCATCCCAGAATGCTATGCAAAGACAGTGTGCAGAAACGAGTGCATAAATGATTCTGACACATACACACCTCTGGTATACAACAATCTGCACAATTATGGGGAGGAGAGAAAATCTGACAAGCGATTTTCCTAAACTTCCAAAGAAACAGCAGGGAGAACATGCACATAGGTTGTGAAGTGTGATTCCCTTCTTCTGTCTGTGGAAAGTTGCCTTGTGGGTAGAGAAGATATGGTTTTGCAGTTGTCCTGTTCCACATGACTTTCACTGAATTTTTGCATGTATAGAAGTGCTGGTTTTGTCTTTGTGAGAATGCCTGTGGTTTGGGGTTTGTTAGTGGGACTAGATCCTGGTAATAAGTACTGTGCCTATGGCTTATGGTTTGGAAGATCTTTCTCTAGTGCCTGACAATGCATTAACTCCTAGAAGTACACATGAGCAAGGTGAATTAAAGTAGGACAAAAAGGCATAATTCTGGCATTTCCTAAAATTTGTAGAGTTTGGCTTTGCAACTACAATACTTTTTTTTTTTAATTTAGCCTTTGGCATGCCATATTGTGAGTAACATAAAGTGAAAAAAGGTTTTCTTTGATAATGTTTGGAAGCTGTTAGAAGACACTTCTGTATGTCAGGCACAAAATTTCCTCATGAATGGGAGCTCAAAGTAAATTACAGAACCAAATTTGGCCTTAATTTTGAGATGTAAATAGGGATTTGAATAAAATGAACAATGTGTCAGTTGACATTCAAGCAAGTCTGTCCTTTTCTAAAATAGATCCATTGTGCTTACTTTTAGAACAGGTGCTATATTTCATCTTTATTCAGGGATTTCCGCATTTTTTAGTTTCTATCGTAGTGCCAGGATTAATAAAAACAGCATGCTTTTCAAGTAAAATGTATCATGTAGCCATATAAACAGGATTATAGAATCATAGAATAGTTTGGGTTGGAAGGGACCTTCAAAGGTCATCTTGTCCAACACCCCTGCCATGAGCAGGGGCATCTTCAACTAGATCACGTTGTTCAGAAGCCCCATCCAACCTGACCTTAAATGTTTCCAGGGATGGGGAATCTACCACCTCTCTGGGCAACCTGTTCCAGTGTTTTACCGCTCTCATCATAAAAAATTTCTTCCTTATATCTAGTTCAAACCCACCATCTTTTAGTTTAAAAACATTACCCCTTGGCCTATTGCAAGACGCCCTACTAAAATGTCTGTCCCCATCTTTCTTATAAGCCCCCTTTAAGTACTGAAAGGCTGCAATAAGGTCTTCTTGGAGCCTTCTCTTCTCCAGGCTGAACAACCCCAACTCCCTCAGCCTGTGTTCAGAGGAGAGGAGTTGCATTCCTCTGATCATTTTTGTGGCCCTCCTGAGGACCTGCTCCAACAGGTTTCTGTCTTTCCTGTGCTCCAGAGCTGGATGCAGGACGCGAGGTGGGGTCTCACCAGAGCAGAGCAGAGGGGCAGAATCACCTCCCTCAACCTGCTGGCCACACTTCTTCTTGATGCAGCCTAGGATATGGTTGGCTTTCTGGGCTGCGAGTGCACAGTCAGCTCTTGTCCAACTTTTCATCTACCAGTACCCCCAAGTCCTTCTTTGCAGGGTGGCTCTCAATCCCTTATGTTTAACTTTTTCTTTGGAAGGATTATGTTGGAGACCACTGATTTATATCAGCATAATAAAAGTTAATGTAAGCAGAAATAAGATTTATCTCTGACCATAAAGAGTCATCACTTTTTTTAATAACACAATATACACCCGTATTGTTGACGTAGTAATAAATCCAAGACTTCAGTAAGGATTGGATTGGATGGGAGAACTGCACTGGGAGTTAAGTTGATATTTTACCATAATGTTGAGATTTAATAAGCATACCAGAGCAAAATTTGGTACTTTTGGAGGAAGATACGTGAAAGTATATAGGTACAAAATAATGTGTGATCAGATTTTTTGTCTTCTGTTCCTATTTTGTTAGCTGTTGCAACAGTGTTTCTGTATAGAAGAATACAAATTATGAGTTGGTTTTTTTTTTGGTTTGGAGGCTGTAATGAGGAAAAAGAGTGTGTCATATGTTTTAGGTGAACAAAACTGATCTCAGTTCAATAATATTTCCTACAGCTTTTTTAAAAAAGTAGGTCAGTCCTTAAATGAAAATCCCCTTTCAAAACAAAAGGTTGAAACAATTTGTTTAGAAAATTGTTTCTAAAAAGTCCAAAAAGCTATTCCAGGATTTTCATCCAGCCAGAATTCTTTGCCAAATCTGGCTTGAAACTGTGGGTAATTTGGCCATGTCCAAAAAGGGCATTTTTAGTCAGACTTACTCTCTGCCAATAAAGTGTTTCCAGCTCTGTCGTTGTGTCCCATCTATTAGCAGAATGATGACCTTTAAGGCCAAGAAAAATGTATCTTTCTCTGTTCTTCTAGGCTACTTAAAACATACAGGGCGCAACAGCCTACAAAGATAATAATGTTGTTTAAGGAATAGTTACAATTAGGTTTTGATTACTGTGTATAAAACTAATCAGAAGTAGTGCCAAGTGAGAGCTTATACATACACAAACCTTTTGAATGTTTCAAATATGCTGGAGTAGGCATGAAAAGCATGAAAGATAAAGGAGAATTTGGGATGTTTTAAAACCACATTAATTTTCAGAACAGATGCAGGGGTTTTCTGTTTGGTTTTGTTGAAGATGTTTCATCTACAGTAAAAGAGCTGATTTTGCAAATGATGCTTTTGCAGGTAATTAGTCTGTGATATTTCTATAGTTCTTGTTGATATTTTGGAAATATTTTGAAATAATTCAGCATTTCTTGTTTTCAAAGTGTAAGTGTAGTTTTTTTCCTGCATCTATTTCACAGTAATAATTTACATGTGTTACATTATCAGCATATAAATTCTGATTCATTTAATTGAGATGATTACAAACAATGTAGAACTGAGTGCACCTGCTAATTCTTCTGTCTCACACTCCACTGCTTGTGCCCTAATAATTTGCACATTGTTATCATTTACTGTCCATAATATCAGGAGTAACCAATACCTTAAACTGTTCCTAGATTTTCGGTGCAGACTGCTACGTAGTATGCTATGAGAAGAGGATAACAGTGCTACAGCCTTCATATTGTGATGATTGAAATGTCGTAGTAATAGGACTCGAGTAGAAGGGACAGGTGTAATCCTTGTTTCTCGTTACCTGGGCCTGTTGCCCAAATACTTAATCATAGCCAGCGTGGCTCCTGCACTGCTTGGAGGCAAGTTGAAGTCATGCCCCACTGTGAGGACCAAATACAGCACCCACACTTGGGGTATTTGTCAGACTGTAGGGTGCCAGAGAAGCACAAAGGATGTCTACCTGTACAGACCACATGTCACCAGAGCATTTCTACATGTACTTGTTTTTTTAAATTGAACAGAATGACAGTCCTTTTGTCCACTGATGCTTTGAGTCATAATCCCTTCATCTTTGAGCTCATGGTGGCATGGGGAGAGCCCACGTTGCCCTGAGGAGCAGGAACACAGGAGAAGCTCCTCCTTGTGGGGTCTGTGGTGCTGAGCCCCACGGTGCTCAGCTTCGGTGGTGGGTGCCTGAGTCACATAATGCTGGCAACCAGAATGTGTCTTTAACATTTTTATCTTGCACTTTTGTCATCTAGCCTGTGTTTTGACTAGACCTGTGCTTCCCCTTTTAAGTTAAATAGCTTCAGGATTACTTTAGCGAGAGCAGCAGCACATGATATTTCAATTAATTTCTTTCTTTTAGAGAGGAGCGTACGTAGCTATCACCCTGAGCTGCAGTTTGGCGGAAAATGTTACAAAGAGTCTGACCTTGGGAAAGTATATTCTCACGTAGCGTGTCTGAGATTGATGTTACTTAGAGGTAATGAGCTGTGTGCTGCATTTTCAAAGGAATAATTCTCATTGTCGACATTTCCTTAAAAAACGTTACATGTCATTCCTTTCCCAGCTCACAGAGTTCAGAAATCGAGAGGAGGTGTAAGGCTCGGAGAACTATAATTTAATTGTGACAGTCACCTCTTCCCTTTTTGTTGGGAGGAACACCAAGCCATTAGCGACTGAAAATTAATTACTATCTTGACAACTGTTTGTCCTGTATGAAATGATTTTGCAATTGCACTTCAGTTCTCAGTGGCCAGGTATGCCCATGACACATACCATGATGCCAGTTTGTACAAGTTGTCAATATAGTTTGAATCTTCAGAGAGGACAAAACATAGGGAAAGAACTGACCTAGGCACAAAATTATGGTTTTGTCATCTGCACTCAGCACAGAAGCTACGAGATGCTGTTAAGGAACACTGAGCCATTGCTCTCCTTTGACCTCTTTGAACTGATCGGTGAAGAGCTTCTTAGTTTTCATAATTTCTTAAACAATTTTAATTATATTTCTTGACTGCTCCTATTTATTAAAAAAATGTTTTTTGTTTGCAATACTAGATGTTTATGAAATGTCAGTTCTCTGGAAGATGCTTTGCTACTTTGTTGCTGGGCTAATTATTTACAGTCATGTTGAAAATAAGGAGTCTTACTTATTAAAAATAAATGAGATTTATTATTGACTTCTGTTTGCTGAGCAAAGAGATCGTATCATTGTATTTTTCACCAAGGAAAACACATGCTTTATTCAAACGTGACTTTTATTAGCCTGTAGCTGCTAAGAAACATCAAAAGCTCTGTTCTTGAAACTGGAAAAGCTGTTTCTTTAAAAAATAGTTTTATGTAGGTCTGAAAGAATATTTAAAAGCAGAAAGAAGGAAAAAAAAGATTCAATTATTTCTAGGCGTCTCCTTCAAAAACCCTTAGGCTTAAGCAAGTCTAATGTATTTTACTCTTTCATCACCTGTACCCACAACAGTTTTTCCATTTCATAAATGGATTCAGAGGTGACCTTCTACAGAGTAGCACATAATTTCCGATTTCAAGCCCTGTTAAGAGTTATGAATTTTGTATTCTGATACAAAAGGTAGGTCTTTGAAGAGTCTTGATGAAGACAGTATTAGAAACCTAACTCGTAATCTGATCTATGCAAATTCATAGATTAAAGAGTAATTTTGCTCTGCTGAAGGACAACAGGCTCAGTAGGGTACTTTAAGCTGGAACAATTGGATTAGTGTAAACAGAAACCATAAACTACTTTAGCTGAAAACAGGTAAAAAACCCTGTTTTCTTAGTACTGACTAGTTAGATATTTTTTGCTCTAGAATAATTTTGCTTAAGTTAATGTAGGCTAAGAAACATTGGCAAATCAGTTCATTAATTACAGAGTCTGATACTTCGATACAAAGCTAGAAGTTTGGAATTCAGAAGTGCTTTATTTTCTGAAGTACAGAAAGAACAGCTTCATCCTGTCTTTCCAGCTGTGAATATGGACAGGTGGTATGGAGAGACAAGTGGGATTTGAGAATAATGAAGCCTGATCACACAAGGCCATTAAAAACTCAATTAATGTCATGAGTCATGGTTGGACAATTCAGTTACAGTCTGTGACCTTCCCCTCTTAATTTCATCAGTTACTTCCGCCCACGTTAGCAGCATCTACATCTCCAGCTACTGAAGAATATTTATGTTTCCATTTTAAATGGAAAAAAATTGTGACAGACATCCCGTTTTGGCACATTCCATAAGATTGTGTGCCTATTTTTACAGAGCCAGCTGCATAAATTATTAAAGATAATCTTTATATTTCTATACCCTTGAAAGTAGGTGAATTTATAATTTGAATGAAAATTCAGAGTTTTTTCTTAACAATATCTGTGTTTCATTATGCTTTTACAAATGTTACAAAGTCTTGAAAATTAGTATCGGGTTTTACAAAATCATTATAATGTCAAATATTTTTTTAGTTAATTAAGTGCTTCTTTGATACCAAGAAGGCACACCATGAATTGTGACTTGTACTGAAGGCAGTTCTATTTTAAGAAAATACATGAAAAATGGTTTCCATTGTTTGAAAAAACTTTTAGGTTTGTGTTTCATCTTTTCATGATAATCACGTTGAGATTCGTTTTTCAGTACTTTACATAATTAAGAATTAGATATGAGGACATGTTAACTTTTATTAAATATTATCAGTATTTTTCAGAGGGCCTTTCTGCAGGCTGCAATTTCACTGTCTTGCATGTGACCCACGCCATCTTCTGGATGTTGTCAGAACTGCCAGTTGTTTAAATGATCTTGCAGGGGAAAGTGGTTTCATCCTGTATGTTTCTGTTAGAGAAATGACAACAGCTGATATCCATGCATGGGTTAACGTGTGAGAGAAAGCAGCCCACAATTCTTAGCCAGTCACTTTCATGGTGGACAGTGCTTTTAGTCTGAAGTCTGGTTAAGTCTTAAGCAGTGTTTCTGTGTCCTCCATCATTCTAACAAATTGATTATTGCTCTAAAAGAGTTATGCATTTTGACCAGGCAGTGAAAAGCAGTAATCTATAAAAAAAGCCAAAACAAAACAAACAAAAAAAACACAACAAAAACAACCCCCCAAAAATACCAAACAAAAACAAAAAGTTGAGAAACACACAGAGCTCTTCAGGTGTGAGAAACTTGCCCTTGTTACAGAAGAATTGGAGATGTGAGGTGAAGTCTTTCTGAAGTTAGTTCATTGCAAACAGTTAAATATTCTGGAAAGAATTCTCAGATTTTATGGGTAGCTGGTGGTAAAAAGGGAAGTGGAGGTTGATTTATTGAGTCTAAAAATGAATTAGAGTGCCTTGTCAAGGCCCTATAATTTCAGTGCCCTTTAGTCCCTGTCAGAATTCAGTCTCTCTTCTCCATGTATTAATTTGCAATAACCTTTTCCCAAATAGAAATATGCCCAGGCTTGTACACTGCCTTTCACTTCACAGTTCGCTCTTGGCGTTGGGAGAGTCTTGCTACTCTCACTCTGCCACTCCATCTCTACCTACAGAATGATCACATGCTGCCCTGAAGGCTTAAAATGGCAGGAATGATTTCTTACGTGCAAGTATACTTGGACCTGTTTTTGAAAATTAAGCTGCTACCTAATTATGGCTTGCAGTTTAGAAAATTAAAATTGATGGAGTCCCATGGACTAGGAAAACTGAAATTTTAATTTTCACTTGATTTAAATGAGCTCTCTTGCTACTTAATTTTTTTGCTTATTTTCATTTGTTGTTATTAACAGGCTTAATTTTGTCTTGTGCCTGTTTTCCTTTATGAGCTGTTCTCTTAATAAGATTTGAGTTCTAAATAGGATTGTAGATTTTATACATGAATTATATGCAAGCTTAAAGATAATTGGAAGGTGAGCTTCTTCAGGTCTGATGGGTATGGGGAAGTCAGTCTGGAGGTTGTAGCAAAGCTTGCAGCTTGACATGACACAGCAGAAATTTCAAGCAAAAATGCCTGAAAATTATGTCAAATCTCAAATCTGTCCTTTCAGATATTCTTTCTCCAGCTGCTGTTTCTCTTCAAGAGATGCTCTGTGCAGGCTGTCAAAGACCTCATGGCAGCCAGCAATTACTTCTTTTAAATCTTTTCCAAAATATGCCTTCCCTGGGGAATTTCAGCTTCCAGTTCAGAAAGGCAAACTTTTTTTTTTTTTTTTTTCCTCAGTTCCCTGGTGGCAGTGTGCTGGCTGATGAGCTGAAGGATTTTTATGCCCTATTAACTGCAAAAGAAGGGAAAAAAATCTCTGCCCTTGAGATTTGCCTAAGTGAACTCCGTTTAAATTCATATTTTTTTAAATGCAAAATAGGAAGCTAATGAAAGAGCAAGTGCCTTAAAGCCAAGCTATGTGTGTCTCTGTTAGTTTAACCTTTTAAAGATTCTAGATGTACATTCTGAATGAAGCATGAGATGGAAGGAGAAAAATGAAAAAAATGTATTATAAAGAATAGTAACTTTAGAATAATTGGTATGTAATTGGAGCAGAACAAGTAAACTCTATGAAAAAGCCGCACTCGGTACTCAGCAGTTCATTTCAGGCCATGCAGTCAGAGTTACTGCACTTGGAGAGATTCTAACCAGAGTCTACAAGAAAATTAAGCACTGTTCCATGAACACAGAATTGAAGTAAATATCACAAGGCAAAACAGTATTCAGGTCAAGTTGTAAAGCACATCCTGGACCAAATATTCCTCTAAGATTCTGCAGTGCACTTCAAGGGTGTGCTCCCTAAGGAAGATCTTCCTGCTCATTCTTTGGGTAGAGTTCTAAAACTTTAAGCTAACTAGAAGGTAAAAGATCCTTTCTCAGCTGAATAGGAAAGTCTGCAGCACATCCCCACTTTCTAACATGCGATTCATTTATGTGGCAGCTTCTCAAATGTGAGAGTTGGTTTAAGTGTGCATTTTCCAGGAAGTTTGGTTGCATTCTTCACTCAAATGCAAAACAGAATTCATCCCAAAACATTGTTAACCAAGAGATGAACAACCATGAAATGCAAACAGTTTAAAACACAGAAGTTAGGGGGAGAAACCAGCAACGTGTCAATTCCCAAACCACATAAATAGTCTTCCCATCTCAGGGGGTGAAACAAGCAGGGTATTTTGAAATCCTCTGGAATAAAAAAGCAACTTCAGAAAAAACAAAAACACACCCCAAAACCTGTTCTCAGAGGAGTAGCCAGTAAATATATTTTTATATGCAGTCAACTCACTTGCCATTAACACTTTTGATGTACCACATTAAAGCAAGCATATGGAATTAGGTTCACTTTCATGTTATATTTAACTGGTATTTGCTTTAATGGGAATGTTTTCCCTCTTACCCTGTCAAAGTTAAAGAAGTCCATTCTTGTCTCAACTTTAACTCTTTCTCCATGTTACAAACAACAAGTACAATGACTAAGAGGTTTGATTCATGCCCCGGTATCATGCAATAAAGCATTTACAATTAACTTTTTGGTAAAGATTTGCTACACTATAAGTTGTTTTTATTTAATGGGTGGATGGAAGGGAGTGTTGTGATGTTATCTGTGGAAATGAGCACTGAGAGAGAAATGAATGATAAGGCGCAGAACTGTACTGCTGGTAGAGCACAAGCATTAGTTGCTAAAACTTGCTATTCTGTTTTGCTTCATCTGAATTAGATGCAGCATCAGAAGAATAGATTGCATCTGATGTAGCTCAGATAAAAATGCCAAGGTAATGTTAATTGAAATTTGTTTATGTAATGTGTGTGGTACGTGCACGACTACCAGTTATACAAGCTTAGATTGCATGCATGGAAATAGGTCCCTTCACTATGAATTGACTAGAATACTGTTTTTGCCATGAATAATATGAAGAGCTTTAAAACAAACTGAGGGAAAGAACTCATGTAGTCTCTGTACCTATTTTTAGAAAGTAGAAAGGTGACAATCAGAAAAAAAGAGCAATAGGTTTGACAGCAAGCAGCAGCAAAGGTAAAGAAAAAAACATTTTTGATCCTTTCCAGGTAAATGATATAGATACTGAAAGGACCATAGCTGATGTGGGCTGGAACTGGCTGTGCTCTACAAATCACAGCTCAAAGTTTTGTGTCTAAATGTGAAAAAAATGGGAATTACTCTATATTTTGAAAGCAGGTATTGTTGTTTTAACATAAATATGGTTGAGTAATACCACTGGCACAGATACTGAAGGATTCAGTATATACTAATTATGTAATAGACAGCAAAGAGTGTAGATAAAACAATTTTATTTGGATCAATATCACTTACATGAAAGAGTTTTTCAATTGGGATAATGCCGAGATACAGATTTTAGTGTAGAATGTGATACCTTTAACGTTGTTAGGGAGAAAAATACTTCTGAAATGTGGGTCATTATGGAAGATCAGTCCCTAGTTACAAATTTGAGAACAAGCATTACTAACAAAGGTAGAGCCCAATTTTCTCAGAAATAAGAGCAGCATTTTTTCACTGCAGTGCCACTGAACCAGCAAGAGGAGATTTTTTACATTTGATTATGGTAAGCTGTGAAGATACTATAGGAGAACTGTTAGCAGAAAAGATCCTTGGCTAATGTGGTCACACATTGATTCCATTTAAATGAAGTGTAGATTTACAGCAGCTTTCATTTTTAAAATAGCAAATTCGGAGGAATTAAGGAAGCTTTCTAGCAAGGTCAGCTAGACTTGAGAGTTGGAGAACTTGGGGGTGGAGGTTAAGTTAAGCGTGCAAAAGGATTTAGAACTTTTACTCAAAAAAAAAAAGAAAAAAACTTTGTGTCTTAATTTGATAGTTCAAAAGGGATATCTAGATATGCAGAGAACTTAGAATTTAGTAGGCAGTAATGAAAGTCCATTTAAAAAGTCAGGAAGTACTGTGAAAAAGTGAGCTTCCAGAAGTGAAGCTGGGTGAAGCATTTTTCAAGAACTTGGGAGAAATTGCAGTAGGTTCTTTAGTCACATGAAAGGAGAGAGGAGAAAGAAGGAAGAGCGTTACACTGTGACTGTAACATCAAGATTAAAGGTAAAGTCAGGGTGACTTCACAACTAAATGAATAGTAAATGGGTTAGTTTTCAATGAGGATGTTGATGTTGAACACGGGGTGAAAGGTGACTAAATAACTAGAATGCGAAATGACCATATCCAAGAGGCAAGGAGGACTGCAGTCTCAGGAAATGGAGATTTTGGGGTTGCAAGGTACAGGATGGGGAAAAAAAAGAAGTCTGTCATCTATGAAACTACAGGCCAGGAGTTTTATTGACTATCGAACTAGGGATGGTACTGGATGAGCAGAGAGTAGCAAGTGTTTTATAAATATTTAAAGAACAAACTAATCCAAGGAGCTGTAAAACTTTAAAAAATGCTTTATGATATACTTCAGAAGAAAGAATGTGGAGGTAAATGAATGATGAGATAGAAATTTACATGGGTTTACCTAAGGTAGGTTATACCTTCTTGTCTTGACAGGACAGTTGTCCCTCTTGCTGAAGGAAATAGAATAGGTCACAACACGTCAGCAATACTCAGCTGGGGAAGTATTTATTAAGGCAGAGAAAGTAGTGATTGGTACATGATTAGAAAGATGTGTAAGGAACATGAACGAGGAAATCCCAAATTAGGGTTGGAAACAAGTTGCCGTAGACTTGCTCTAGGATAGGTTTGGGGTGGATCTTATTTAACACTCTCATTAATGACTGTGGCACAACAAGGTTGTTGCCAGTGGCACTTCCAGATCACAAAGTTGAGACGCATCATCAAAGGAGGATCAAAACATCATGAAAGAGTATCTCTGAAGTCCATGAAATAAAATAAATTGAGGAAAAGATATGTCAGCTTGCTTAGTGACTCTGTATTTATAATATATGGGATGCTTCATCTGAAAATGACAGAAGAGGAAATGTTACCTGTTGATCATAAGATGAATGTGAGCTCTAAGTGGGATGAAAAGCCAAAGATCCTATAGTTGTCAGACAAAGTATGTTCAATGGAGATAGTGGCATGAAAACTTCCCTATCTGTGGTGTTCATCAGGTGTCATCCGGAATATTGTTCTCAGTTCTGGCCTTCATAGTACAGACAAATGAATATACACATACTGGAATACAAGTAGAGGGTTGCTGGGATGATCAGGGGAATGGCTGGTTTATCTTATGTATTACATGAGAGCTTGGCTAGCCAAGTGATCAGGAATGGAGAGGAGATATAATTTCTCTTTATAAATGTATTGTGTATGATGGGCAGAAAGGAGCATTAGGGAAGAAGAAAAGCTGAATGCCACAAGAAAAAAAATCCACATAAAATGACTGTAAAAAGCATCAGGGATGAAAATTAGAACCATCAGAGAAGTTATTGAACAGCTTTCAAATTCAAGTGCTTGGGGAAAAAAATAACATAGTTCAAAACGGAGTATGGTAGAAATCTATGAAGGGGATGATGTGATTTACTGCGATAACAGAAGACTGAATGTAATGACCTAGGTCTCATATACTGTCCTTCTAACAAAAAAAGGAAGTAAAATGTTATTTGATACACTTCCAAAAATTTTCTTTTATTTGCATTTCTTTCAGTAGGACTCTGTTTATACCCACACATGCAGTCTTCTTTTGCTGCTGCTTCTATAAATGAAATACTAAAATGTCAGCTTTTCTGAAGAACTCAGAAGTTGCTTTCTGTTTCTGTAATCCTACATAGGTCCATAATCCTGTATGTTTCTGAAAATTCCATTTCTGTTGTTTGAGTGTTTATAAATTCAGTTGTTACAACTCAAGAACTGGGTTATTGTAAACTTTGACACTGAAGAAGGATGTAAACACCAAGAAGAGAATGGTGTTATTGCATGTTGCCCTAGGAGAAAGCTGATAATAATAGAATAAAACTAAGCAAAGTAAGAGAGGTGAATACCAGGAAGTTGAGAAATCCCCATCACAGAGCTGTGTAAAACTCTGCTGGAAAAATCCCTAACATAAAATGCAGAGAAGAAAGATTTAGTCCTGTGGAAGTGAAAAATAACACCACCTGATTTTTCATTCTAATCCTGATTTTTTTCCATTTTATCATCTTCCTTTCTCTTATCAGTGCATTGTTATGGTATTACAGTGTACATTTCCACGTAGTGAGTGTTCAGAAGAATGTAAGCACTAAGATGACTAAACACAACTGACTCATAACAAAATGTGGCAGAAAGGGGGGAATCACAATGTAAGGTCATCAGTTAAGCTACAAGCAGGCTTACTGTTTCAACCACCCTGTTGCTGATGATACATATTTAAGGCATTAGTCCAAGCTGTAAATTAAACAGATATTTTTCCTTCAAATCTTAGAGTAATTTGGTCCAATAAAAAGTCATCAGTAGCTTGTTTTGCCCCTAAACCTTCAATAGTTGTTTTTCAGAGCCATTACTACTGCATTCCAGTGCTACTGCATGCCACTGTGCTTTGTTTCTGTCTTTACGCTGTCCTGTCCTTTCATTCTGCTTTATTTCCTTTCCTGGCCTAATTCAGAATGAATGGATGAACCTAAGCTTAGTGGATTCTTGTTTTGTATTGATGTGGATTGTTCTGGCAGCTATTTCCATCTTACTTGGAATGTTTTGGCTTCCTTCTTATTTGGATTTTCTGTCTTGGCATGAATATTATACGTTGTACTGGTTAGTTGATTTCCAAATCAAATGGCTTATGAAATCACGAAAGTAAAGTACTCTTATAATGCTGAACTACTTTGTACTCCACAATGAAATTTGGAATGAGCATAATTACCATTTCTGGAAACTCCTTTGTTTTGGGAGTAATTGTTTTTTTTTTCACTATAATTATTATAAAACAAAGTAAAATTATTGGGACACTGGGCATTGTTAACTAAGCATCGGCTACCAAAAGGAAACTTGTATAGCAGCAACCTCAGCTTCCTGGGGTTATTCTGGTTTGGAGCATAAGCTCTGGTATCCAGATTCCACTCGCATTCCCAATAAGGCTGTTTCCAAAGAGCCTGGAAGTAGTCAGTGTTCTTCCCACCTAAGTATCTTATTAATATCTGAGTATTACGGCTTCTTAACAATTTAAGCACCAAGCAGAGGACAGCCAGCACGAAAAGTTCAGTTCCACCCCAACACTCATCCAAATCCCAGCAGGAGAAATTATAGAGTAGACAAGAAAGAGCCTGAACGAAGCAGTGCAGAGAGGGTGCTTGGAGGAGGGGTGCAGAAAATACTCAGAGCGCTGGCCTTTGCTCTCTGGGCTTTTTTGGTGGTGGTGTCTGATGAAAGGCTCGTGTAAAATACATGCACTTTCCAGGCAGCTGAGTCTGTAACACTGGCTCTGTGTTCTCACAGTTGAGTGTCCTAATTGCGGAGTCAGGTTTTGTTTGATCTGCTCTTCAGCTGATCACACAGCTTTTGACTGCACACGAGGACAGGTGGGCTGGAAGAAGAGACTGCTGCCAGCTAGTACATCTGCTGGTGGCCTAGTAGTTTAGGATGGTCCTCTGTGTTACAGGAGACCTAGTTTTATTGCTGTATGCACACTGAGTAGGTCTAAAACCTAGACCTTTCTACTGCAGGGATGAGTTCTTTAGTCACGGTCTTGACCTTATCTGTTTTGGAGGGATCTTTCTGAGTGACTGGAGTGCAACTCATGGGCTTGTCTGGGTGAACCTTGACAGGAAGGAAGCAAAGGCTGGAGGGAGGCACTTGTCATCTCAGGGCAGGTACTCTGGAGAATGTGCAGACGTACACAGGGAACCATGGTTACAGGACAGAGAGTTTCCACTCCAGTAAGCAGAGCCTGGCAATAAGAGGTTGCTGTAGGACTGAGACTAGGTAGGTTTTTAGGTACTTAAGCCATGTGGTAGGCCTTAGATTCCACATCCTGTGCCTACAACTGGCCTAACTTGTTGCTCTGATTTCTTTTTTATTTTTCCCCCAAGATTAGGAAATAATGTCACCCTACGCTCTCATGGCTGGTGAACAGAGATGTCCTGCCACTAAAATTCACATTGACCATTTTCCAGCTGTTTGTCAACAAAAGTCAGAGACTGCCTTGTAGTTTAATTGAAAGTTAGAAGAATGCATATATGATTTTTTTTTTCTTTCCTTGTCCACAAGCTATTAACTAATGCAACACAGCATTTTATGCTGTAAGCATATGCATACTTTGAAGGCAGAGAAAATATTGGTATCTTTAATGTTAAGTAAATACCGTGCAGAATGCATCCAGGCTGGCCAACATCTAGCAAACTGAGGTCTGTATTCCTAAAGGTATCTGGATTTGACATAAAATTAAATTGCCTTTATTAAAAAAAAAACACAACAAAACAAACACCTATTAATAGTTATTATTATACCATTTTGTACAACTTTAAAAACTCAATTTTGCCTTAAAAGTGTCATATTTTAATATACTAAGCCATTTTACAGTATCATATGACTTTCTTAATGAGCACTTTGGGATTAGTGCCAGTGAAGGTTAACAATAAAAGTTAAATTGTGACAATTATGATACAATTATTTTGTATGTTTGCATTTTACCTCTGTACTGGTTTTAAAAAAATGCTGGTTTCATAAAAACATAGTTCTTTTTAATGCCCAGTGCTGCAGGTAGTTGTGAGTTCATTGACATTTATGTTCTCATCAGATATTTTTCTCCTTCATGTTGCTTATGTTCCTCTGTGGGAATGGCAAAAAATGTCTGGCAGAAAATGAAAGGAAATGTGCCCTAAAAGCTTCACTGAGTGTGGTATTAGTTTAGATGTCTCAAATAACATAATCTTTTGGCTGGGAACATGACATAGAATCAGATGTACTCTTCCCTTCCAGGACAGAGCTCCTGTGATTTTCCTGTAACCTGTTGACTGATGCTTTTGTTGCAGTCCTGTGGGTCAGTATGCTCTGGGATGGATACAGAATGGCCACATGTCTCATGACTTGTCACCTACTTGCAAGTCTCCATATTTATTGTCTGTGAGTGTCAGTAAGAGAGGGTGTAAATTCAAGAAAGCAACTACCATTTTAGTAGCAATCAAAGGCAATAGAGGCATCACAAAGGAATAATTAGCAACTTGAATAATTTTTACCACAGTCATCTACAATGAGGCAGGAAAAGAGCAAAAAGATATTAAAGCAGAGGTGCAGCCATTGTATAGTATTTCTCTTGATGTAAATAATCAAGGCATAATGAATTAAAACAAAAAAACATAGCAAAGATTTATGTTAAAGTTAACATGTCACAACAGCTAGCATGAAGGAAAATTGCATAAGCTAAAAAAAACACAACCAAACCACCCAAAACCTTGCCAACCAACATGTGTTATGTCAAGGTGTGTATGAATGTATCAACACATTATAGTCTTGAAAAAACTACTACTTCTCTGTTTAGCTTAGTTAAAACTCACGAGCAGATTAACAAATATGACCTGTTGTCATGGAAGCAGCACAACCCTTGATCAAGAATTGAATAACTGAGTATAATGAGCCATGACTTTTTTCCTTAATAAAAGGAAGAAGAATAGGATTGTTAAAGTGCAGCAAAAATAGGAATATTTTAATATGTGAAATAAAACTTGCTGTTGCCAGGAAAAGTTTCTTTAAAATGCACAAATTATTGATGAGCTTCGAGATGACATTCATTTTTCCATTAGCTTTTGTTAATAATATACCTCAGGGTATAACATTAACTAAGCTCAGAACATATGGTCTGAATATCCCATATTCGCTGACATGGTTCTATTCATTTCAAGGTTGTTTTTTTTTAACAACTATGTGCCAATTCTGCTGAGAATGAAGAAGTGAATTGTGATAAAGTTCAATCATTGTTCCTGGAGGCCTTGGCTTGTTTACATCCTGACAATGTACAGTTATGCCAAACAACTTTTGTTTTACAGGGCCTATTTCAACCCCTATAAAGCAGAATATCGGTAAGAAAATAGTGCAAAGTTTAGGAAGGGAGAATAAAGTTAATGTGTATTTACAAGACATAAGTGCAACAAGTATTTATAGTGTTTTATGGTATTGCTTTAGAATGCTGGTTTTAAACTCTCTACATTTTGAAACACTTGATGATTTTCAGCGGTGGTACAAACCTCTGCATAATATATTTATCTTACTTTTCTTTGTTGCTCCTTCAAGGGCTTTTAGAAGTAATGCAGAGTTCCCCTGAGTTCATGGACTTGCTGTTTAAAGCCACTGCTTAGAAAACTAAACCAAACTGTTTAGAAAGAAAAAAATGTCTGCCAGGAACTAAAGTAATTCTCTGTACTGTGAACAATGGTAATATCAGTATTTATATAATTACAAAAGGAAGAGAAGGTTTTAGTCCCAGTTTACATGGACACATAAAAATATTGAAGCTTATAAAAGTGATTTGAAAGTGACTTGCATTATTATGACCAAATCAAGTCTCAAATACTGAATAATTTAGTGTTTGCAAAAGTGACAGAATATGTTAAAAAGTAAAGTATCGGTCTTTTCTTAGGCAATAAATTCAGAGACAGATAAGGCACAAGTGTGTGCCTGTTGCATTGCTGAATCTCAGCAATTCCACAGCTGTCTGCAAGACCCCAAGGTAAGGGTTAACTACAGATGAACAAATTAGCAAGTATGGGAAAACCTGGCTGAAAACAAATAAATATCACATCCCAAAACATATTTTGTTCACATTGTTTGAAAAGTGGGATAAGCTGTTTATTTATGTGAGGATGCGTCCAGAGAAGGGCAGCGAAGCTGGTGGTTGTCTGGGGGACAAGTCTTATGAGGAACAGCTGAGGGAACTGGGGCTGTTTAGCCTGGAGAAGAGGAGGCTGAGGGGAGACCTTATCACTCTCTACAAGTACCTGAAAGGAGGTTGTAGGGAGGTGGGGACTGACCTCTTCTCCCTAGTGACAAGTGAGAGGACGAGAGGAAACGGGTTCAAGTTAAGCCAGGGGAGGTTTAGGTTGGATATTAGGAAAAGTTTTTTTCACTGAAAGGGTTATCCAGCATTGGTATAGGCTGCCGAGGGAGGTGGTGGATTCGCCATCCCTGGAGGTGTTTAAAAAAAGGGTAGACGTGGTACTTGGGGATATGGTTTAGAAGTGGTTTTGTCAGGTTAGGTTAATGGTTGGACTTGATGATCTTAAAGGTCCCTTCCAACCTTAACAATTCTATGATTCTATGATTTCAAAGCATGGTAGTGAACAACCCATAGTCAGATGGGAAAGTCTTTGTGGTATGACCTCTGCATACAAGTCTTGTGCTGAGAAATGGTTGACTGAGAAACATAGTGAGAAACTCACATGATTTTTGTGCCAGGTTTGCCAATGGTTGGAGTAACGAAATAATAACTCTTTTTCAAATGGTCATAAAATCTATGGAGAAGATGCTACTTTTACAGGCTGTAGCTCTTGAGGGTTTCAGTGATGCCACTACAGTTTGGAAAGGGTCAGAGGATAAACTGCTCAGAAATAATAGGTATTTTCCTGCAGATACCCTTTCCATTGCTCTTAGATACAAAACAGATGGACACTCCATAAGGAAATTATTTCACAACTAAGTCTTGACCTCACCTCTATGAACACTATTGTGATTTAATTACTCATGTTAGTGCGATTGATACGTGACTGGGTTATAAGGAACAAGAAACCTCTAATTAATGGCATTTACATGAGGAGATGTAGGAATCTGATATGTCAGTCTGTAACAAACTTTTTGCTGATTATACCAAATAGATAAATATCTTCTATACACTTCATATTAACGGTACATTGCATTAGGTTTTGATTAGGCTTAATGAGATTTACTTTATGTCTGCAACAGTGCTCAAATTACATCAAAAATTACAGAAATGGAATAAAATGAAAATACTCTCCTTCTATTTGGTTGAAATGGCCTTAATTTATATTATTATGCAGCCTATTGAGTTCTTTGAAGAACATCCAAGCTGTTTCCACACTTATTTTTACAGGGATATGGTTTGAATAAAAGAACTATCAGAACTGTTCTTGTATTCAGCCACATACATTGTCATTACTGGCAGACTATCATCCCATGCCTTTGAAATTAGAAATGTTTGTCAGATATCGCAGGTTTCAGCCACGTTTCTCTGTGAATTCTAATTAACATGCTATGTTTAATGACTTGCCCTGAAGTTTTTGCCTCATTTTTATAATGAATATCTCCAGTGCCTACTTTAGGATTCAAAGCCATCATACAGGCATGTTTCTAAAAATCTTCTGATTTTTCTGCATCAGCCCTCACTTTTTACTGGTTTGGTTATTTGGTATTGCAGTGACACATGAAGCTCCAGCCAATCAATGGCCCTCATGCCAGATACAGTATAGTCCAAGGTGGAGAAAATTGTAGCCCAGTATTGTCTCAAGAATCAGAATTGAAAAGCAAAAAAAAACCACACAAAAAAATCACAACAAAATCCAGCAGACAAGCAGTAGGCAAACATTAATGCCCGGAGTCCCATGGCAGCCTCACCGCAAAATCAGCAAAAGGCTCTGCTCTCCCGACTTGAAGATTGGATCCAGCACACTGGAATATATTTTCAGAGAGGCCCTGCAGCGTTGGCAGGGGGCAAGCTCTCATCAGGCTGGTCGTGGTTCTGGTACCACAACTTCTTTTCCAATCACCTTGTCTTTTCTTTTCCCACAGTTAAATTTTCCCCTTGACTCTTGTCATGGGTGTCCAGTTTGGTACTGTAACTGGACATAAAACCAATCTCAGGTCCCTGCCTCTTTTGGCAGAGAGGGGTTGTTGGTGCTGGGTTGCCCGACAGATGCACACCCAAAGTGTGATGGTGAAAGGACTGTGATACCTTAGAATGGGGTCTAGGAGACATTAGGTTCATAGACATCACACCTGAGAAAGTCCAGTGGGTCATAGGCCAAGAAACAGTCCTTTTAAGGACATTTCCAGGTAGCAACTTTAAGGTTGCTTTAACATATACATCAGAATGGGAGGGTCATTTAAATTCTGTTCTTACCTCAGTTACACAGAGCTCTTTTTAGTTGAAAGGTGAATTTCTCTAAAAGAAATTACTTGAAAAGATCTTTTCCATGCAAAATATTTTTGATTTTGTTTTATTTCTTAAAAAAAATAGCTTAACAGATTTTCAGTAAAAGTAGTTATTTTGAGTATACCTTTGATACAGTTATATTGCATTTTAGCTGAAAAGCTGAACCAAACCTACTTTTCACATGGTAAAATTAAATGTTTCCAGCAACAATCACATTCTCCTTAGAATTCTGCCTTAAATTAAACCATATTTTTAGCCTTGAAAGCTTTTGTAGAGAAAATGTTTTCATCAGCTTTCCCTGTAGAGAGAAATTTCTGAAATACAGAGTGTTGGTTACTCTGAAAGGAACATCTGTATCCATATAGAGTATGGCAACCTGTAAGTCTATGCTGGCACTGATTTAGCCAGCACGCTGGGGAAGATTACAGATGTGCCAAGTTGTTAACAGGACTACATTGATCCAAATTGCCCGCTAAGGGGCAACAACCACTATTTCGGTCCACAGCCAGCAAGAGAACGAACTGAAGCTGTGGCCTTTTAGTTAATTACAAACTGTTTACTTTGTCTTCAGATATGGAAGGATGAATTTCAGCCACAATATATTCCTTGGATGTTAACAAAGGGCCAGCCTCTTGTTATATTTATATACAGCATTCAGTTAAAATTCACTTCCTATACTAGAATCACAAAATATTAATTTTTAAAATTCACGGTCTCATAGAATTTGGTGCTGTTATGAAGTGTACTAACTTAATTTCTATAAAGACTGGAGTGAAACCTAGGAAGTACACTGGGCTGTTACAGCAAATCTACTCATAGCAGAGAGGGAAAAATCACCAATGTGGAACTATTGGATTTGTGCTGCTAAAAAAAAAACCTAGTCCATTAAACACAATAAAAATTATCCAGAAATTCTTTATTCTCATGGGCATTATCCAAGTCTGAAAGATTATTTGCTGTAATAACACTATCTGTGTGCACCTATCCTACCTTAAGATAAGACTACTGTAGTTTTTTACGTTATCTGCAGTTTTGCTGTCTTAAAAGTCTGCTTTTATGGTAGATATGATGAAGCACACATTGCCCAGAATGTGTTTGATAATCACTACAGCTTGCATCATTTAGACCTCTTTTAATTCCGTATAAATATAAAATAACATTTTATATTGTGAGGATGGTCAAGTAGTGGCACAGGTTGTCCAGAAAGGTCATGGAGTCACCAGCCTTGGAGACAGTCAAAACCTGGGCCCTGAGCAACCTGTTCTAGGCATTGGACTAGATGATCTCCAGAGGTCCCTTCCTACCTCAATCGTTCAGTGATTCTGTGAAATTTTAGAACTGCAGGCCATTGCTTACAGTTTCCTTTGCCTTCATTCACCAATGTGATCCTTCATTATGAAAGCTCTACAAAGTTTGATAACCAGCAGAATAGAATCTGTGCATTTCTTAGCTCAGTAATTTCATGCACTGTCTCCTCCTCATGGCTGTCTCAGTATGTTTAGTCAGTTCAATTTAATTTTTGAATAACTTGATTTATTATCTAACGCTAAAACATAGCACCTTTATGTTTCCTATTTTCTACTTGTCAGTCTAGATATTCATCCAAAAGTGGTTCTTCACATAAATATTTGGGAGAATGGGACTGTGTTTAAATGCCATTTATAGATACTGAATTATTGGCCTTTCAGTACACCAGTGTGGTCAAATGTGAAGTTCTCTGGTAATCAAGAAACTTCAGATGCCCTTCATCTGTTATTTTTCTTTTAATAGAGTATCTCACTTTTTTATTTGGTTACTAATAATCTGAAAGAGGCATATATATTTTAGATAAACCAAGTCCCTAATCTCCAATCTCCAATTTTGTTGATGTGAATGGATTTTTTTTGGAAATAGCAAGATTTCTGCTTTTAAACAGGTGATGTTGGTGTTCTCTTGCAGCTATTGCTACTAGACAGACCGATAAATAAATGTGTGAAACTAGCATAACATCTTTACATTCTTACTTAGAATATAATAGCTGGTTCTACAGTTTTCCTGCTGATGACAGCATATCTTCTCTTTTGAACATTTAACAAGTAGAACAGGGAAAAAGAGGAAAAGGTGACAGGTACCAAAAGCAGAATATTCTTCATTAGAGCAGTGAGGGAGGCAGCAGTACATCTTTTCAAGCCGCCAGACATCCAGGTGCTCAGGGAACACTGAAGTACTATTGAGGTAGAATTTAGTCAAATTGTGCTTAATTTGAATTAATTTTTTTCTGCTGATCATCTGTATAAAGCTGGTTTTGGAAGTTTCAGTCAAGCCAATCGTGTTTAGAAGAAACGTGGAAAAAACATGTTCTTTTGTACCATTGAAATAGTTTTGGTGATGTTTCTTTTTAAGTAATGTAAAATATGGTGGCCATGTGACCTCTGCATCAAACATGACGTTTCTGTTCTTGTGAAAACCTGCCCAGGTCTGGTAGATTAATAAGCCTTTGACGGTTGTCATCCATCAGGCATGTTCAGTAAAGACTTCTGTGGCCTATTCCTCTTTGCTGGTACATGTTGTTCTCCAAAAGACTTGTATGTGTCCAGGCTGAACATGAACTGTTTGCCAGAGTTACTGTGTATTTTTCAGTCTACCCAGGCAAAGCAGAATTTTCCTGTAATTTCAGTGTTTTATGGAGGCTAGGAAGGATAAAATGCTGTCCAAGATCAGGCAACCCATCATTCCTGAATTCTCAGCTATGGTCCCATTTCTCCCTCTGCTAATGGAGGAGTTTGCTTTTGGTAGAAGGCTGCGTGGGGGATAAGATGAGAAACCAGACTTGAGCTGGGTACGTGAAGAGACTGGGACTGGAAGACTGGACAATAGGTAGAAAACAATCTGTGCTGGGGAGGTTTGGAAGTCAGCAGAAGAGAATAGTAGAGTTTGGACTGGTTATGAGTAGGAAGGAGTGAGCTGTGAGCCAGCCGCTTGTGATAGACAAGTCTAGAGGAAGGGGAAGCAGAGATGGGCTACACAATCAGGAGTAATAAAGATAGCTATACTTGAAATACTCCTTTACAAAAATAATCTTTCTTTCTTACTCCCTAGTTCCCTATACATTGCATACATACATCCCCAAAGTAAATTGTAGGTACCAAGGGTGCTTTTTCCTTCCTTTGCATTGCACATGTACATTTATAACATCTTGTTTTCAGAATTGCAGCATGCTTTTGTTCTCATTGTTTGCTTAATAGACAGCAATTTTAGGTTCAAAATATACTCTTTTTGGATATGGGAGAAATCGTTAAAAATGAGGCAAAAAAGAAAACAATACTAAGTCCCTTGCACCATTTACGGCTTTTTCAGGTCTCTATGTATTCTTGCCTCTAGAGAAAACTCTGGCAATATTTCTGCAAGATGAGATTTGTACGTTTGTTGTGATTTTTATGGATACTTACTTTCATAATGCATCTTTGAAATGTCATTACTTTGCAGAGGCAACTGCTGCCCTTTTAAAGGGTTCTATTAAAATATATTTTAGGTCCCCTGCAGCTTTCTCAAACAAATCCCAGCAATAACAAATTAAGACCCCTTAGTCAATGATTGACTTGGTAGACCTACCATTCAAAATAACAGATTTTTTTTTTCTATTTTGCTGTCTGTTTTTGCTAACACAAGTAAATACTTATCTTGTTTTTTTTCTTGGTTTTCTTTCTTGGTATTCCAGAGGAGTAAATTTTAAATAAAATGGAAATAGATAATGTCATCAAAGAGGCAGCCTTAGTATTAGCTTTACGTAAAGGAACCTTTTTGTTTCTAGTAAGTTATGGTAACAGCAATGAGAGTCAGAATCTGATTTGATTGAAAAAGGGAGCTCTAGCAACAGCTTTAGTCATGGTTCTGCACCATTAATGTGTAGGATTACTTGTAATTACTTGTATTACTTCCCTTTCTACTCCATGAACAATAGTTATTCTAAGAAAATTCACAGGGAAGCCATCCTTCTCTAAAGTCAGAGAATGTTAAGAGCTGACAAAGGTCACGGAGACGTTCTGATCTCTTAGAAGATCTGTTATTTCTTTTTTATATATTTTTTTTTATTCTGATTTGTTTGGATTCCTACCACATGAAAATCAGTATAATTGAAGACAAAACCAATTTTTTTAGTAACTGTTGACATTACTAGAAGCATAGAATGATTTTTTTTCAGAAAAGCTATATTCAATTTCCTTTTCCCTATGAAAAGAAAATAAATTTGGTTTTCAGGTGGCTGATGATGCGCATTTATGAACAGAAAGCATCCAAAATTGTAACACCCTTAAAATAAGATCATTAGCCAAAGTAGCGAGATTTATTCTGATACTTTTCATGTAAGCTTCACTTTGGTAATACATTTAATTCTGTAGCTTTAAACACATGAATAATCTAACTTCATTGCTTAAGCATCTAGCTTGCACCTTCACTGGGACGAGTACCAATATGTGCATATATGTGTAAGTACTGATCTGAATACAAAGTTCAGTGCTTTTCTTGACTCAAATGGTAACAGTGGAAAATAAAATAAATTCAGCATGAAATTTCAATAGTCACACTTAAAATATTGTTGGAAGAAATATCATGGCACTAAACAGCATACATTTTATTTACATGCAACTGAAACTCACACAAGCCATCAGGCAAAATTTATTTTTTCTGCAAAATGATTGTTAAGTACTTAGTATATTTAGGTAGATATTAATTTTGGATAGATATTAGGGAAAGGCTTTCCAGAAAAATGTGTAAGAATTATAAGTATTCAGGTGTTCTCTTTTTTCCTTTTTTTCTTTGAAACACTGAATTTGGACTTAAGGTTTGAGCAGAAGTAGTGGCTAATTATGGTCATAGTTTGAAGATGATTACAAAGCTAGTCATTCACCTGCTAAAACCATCAGTTCTTTCATCTTCGTTGCAGCAGCTTTTTGATGTCTGTTACAGACTTTTAAATGATATTTTAAAATATTACAAATCACTTCATATCCCCTTGCACATAATAAAGTTTTAGCAGTGTTGCGTGGCTGCAGAGAAGATTCAAATTTCTCTTTTTAGTTCATGCTTATATTTACTTAAAACTAAGGTGTTAATGCCAATATTTTGAAAGGAAAAATATTGGCTTAGCTGAAGGCTGCCTCTGCTTATGTGTGTGCATGAGACAAATCTGACTCCATCTGGTAAACGTCAAGTCTGTCATGGAGTAGTGACAAGTCAAAGGAGAGTGAAAGAAGCAGCCATGCTCCCTTTCCCTGCAATTCTAATAGCATGTCTGCGTGTCCTTGTATTTTTAAGCATCTCCCTCAAGGTTGACATGACAAGAGTGTTGTTTTCACCTTCTCCACCTTCATAAAAATACATTGTTGGCTTTTTTTTTAAAGACAACATTCCTGTCACTGGAAGGATATAAACACTTTAAAATCAGCTGCATCTGTTAACTCTTACTGCACTGCCTAGATCCCAGGGGGAGGAGCTGATGAAAAACAGAGAGAAAATTGGCAATGAGTTTACAGGCCAAATGTGATGAAGGATATATGTGCATACTATATTACACGAGATGACTTGGGCATGGCAGGCTGCCCATTATATGCTCTTGTTCCTCCTCCCTTCTTCCACCACTGTTTTAATGATCAGTGGAGGCTTGAGAGTGAACTTTTGAATTCTGTCATCTGTGAAACAGGTTGTTTGAAGACTGAAGTGCCTTCTGTCTGTACATCTTGAAACCCAACAGTATCTATACAAAGATTGAAAAATACTGCAGGAGAAAGTTGCTACTTGTTTTGGTAGGAGTGGTAAGAAAGAATGACTTCTTCCCCACTCATTTTTACTATAGATCTTTATTTCTTTATTGAATATGAACCCAGCTGTGTATTCTTAATGAGCTTTCTGCAGGAAGGTGCAGAGGCCTTTGAGACCTTAAATGGTAACAGCCATTTTGATGACAGCCTGCTGCTACACTTGCTGGAGCACGTGTCTCTCTAGGGACCTTTTCCTTTCTGTACAATAACTCAGAAAATATCTCGTAAGAGGGGATTCAGTGACTGATGCTGAACATCTAACATCTGCTTTACTCTCTGTTTGAATATTACACTCAGGGCTAAAAGTAGTTGTCTTATCATATGTGCTTTTGACGGCAAGATTGAGAGAGATCTGTAACTTCAAGACCCAGTAATTTTTTATATATAGGATGTTTGCTTTTGCTCAATTAACTGAAACATGGAATAGCTCTGTGTAGTGGTAAACTGGCCCAGCCTCTACTGCAGCAAGTTAAATGTGAGTCCATAGACCAGTGTAGAGAGTGAAAAAAAAAAATAAATCAAGAGCTCCCCTGTTTATCTGTGTAATATTTTCTCTGTATAGGTACTGTTAACATGGATGAAATGGAATAATTTTCACCAAAAGTATATTTTTCTACCAATAACAAACCCCATTTCTTTCTGTCAGTATTATTTAGAGCAGCCTTGTGAGATTTAGCTATATAATCTTTACACTTGTTGCAACTGTAAAATATTGCATAAAATAAATTCTTAAATTCCAACTCAGAGGGAAATGCAATGGTGTGATATGTACACTGGAGCCACCCCTCACCAGGTCTTGCTGGTGCTGGCAGAAAGGTTAAAAGCATAAGGGTACATGGCAAGACAGATGACCTTTGTTCGTAGACTATTGCCCTCAGTAGAAGTAATCCTTACCCCCAGTTTACACTTCTGCAGTATGTGAACGAGTATGTAAGCAGAGAATCCTCAGAAGAGTATTTAAGCTATCTTGGAATGAAATTCAGTAGAGAAGAGAGCAAAATGGGACATTCCTTCTGCCTGATATCCTCTTCTGGCATTAGACACCCATTTTCTTGTCTCAGAATGTAAAAGCAAATGCCTCAGAGTAGTCAGCAGCCCTGAGGAAGACAGTTGAGGTTAAAGTTGTACTGCTTTGGCTAACTAGGATTTTTAAACCGTCTAACTATCAGACAGGCTGGCCTCTTCCTTCTGCTAGTGCTTTCCTGCTTTATAGCCATAATTCAATGTTCATGGTGCCCAGGACATGAACAGAGTGACTGTAGTCCAGAAATTAATACAAAATTATTTCTTCAAACTGAAGCAGATCCTAGAAGAGAAAGCAGGGGAGTTCCCACAACTATTCAGGTGCATATTGTGTGATCTCTATGTGAGTTACCTAACAGAAACTGTGTTATCTGCCTTTTGTCTTAGATGTGCTCTGGATCCCTGGAATGGAGCCATCTGATAGTGGAGAAGGAGAGATTGTCCCTTGGATATTGGCTTGACTAATAACTCTCTGCATATACTCTTTATGTGGAAATATGTTGGAGATTAGGTAATTTTCTACATATCCCTGGGTAAAACACAAAGTTAGCTGTCTCAAAGGGCACTGGGATTGGATGCTTAATTAGCTGCCAGAAGCTTGGGTTTTTATATACCTGGTGTAAAACCTTGAGCCATTTTTACAATAAATGTTAACTTTAGAGCTCTGATAGAG
The DNA here is from genome assembly GCA_013398815.1 of Ibidorhyncha struthersii. NCBI lineage: Eukaryota > Metazoa > Chordata > Aves > Charadriiformes > Charadriidae > Ibidorhyncha > Ibidorhyncha struthersii. The sequence goes on from VZSZ01003590.1 coordinate 505,177, forward strand.
GGTAACTGAGCAGTCTTCACTATGTCCTGCAGCTTTGATTCAGCCCTGCACTGACATTTTGCTCAGCAGTAAATGGATACCTTTGGGCACAAATTTGCAAAATGAGTTACCATAGCACAGCCATTTGATGGGCCACTGGGGCTTGAACAGACCTCTGACCGCTCTTTTTCATAGCTATAAGCTTACCATTTAAAAACAAATTAAGTCAGTGCACATGATCAGGCTGATACTTGACTGTGAAAGTTAGAGTTACAGTGTGCTTGTACTCTGAGGTCTGCATCTGTCCTAGTTCAGGCTGTCTTCAGGAAACTTGCCTTTGACTATCTTGACCCTTAAAGATGTGATACTTCCATACTTTAACATTTACTAAAAGAAAGTTGACAAAATATTTTGTATACTAATGCTCATCAATGCAATTCCATCTAAATGCTTGACGTGATCCTTAAATATAACAAAAAAAAGACACACAGCCCCAACCTCATCAATAGGAGTAAATCTCAAACTGAGAATGAATTAATAAAGATTACTATGGTAAATTTTATATCTCTGAAAATTATTTCTGGATTATAATAAAAATGGACATCATAGAATATCATCTTCAAAATATATTTAGTAGTCTGTATTTTGTCAGCAGATGTTGTTTACTAACATCTCCCAATCAAGGACAGGGTTGTATGTTGATTTCACTGGGAGATACTCGTACTTGTGCTTCTTCTCAACATGTGAATTGGTGGTGGCTGTGCAGCCCAGCAGGGAATGCTTCTGCTGTACCAAGCGATACAATAATGGAGGTAGCAAAGTGGGCAGATGCAGCAGAGTGAGGCTCTGGGGATCAGCGCCCCAGAGGGTGGCATGTCATTGCAGGGGGTCATTGCAGCACCCAGCCAATTCCTTATGTGGCACACTTAGCTGCTCAGCAGATCGAAAGTGCCCCAGACCAGCAGAGCAGTCCACAAACCCATGGGGGCCATGATACCAGCATGGCACTTACTATTGCATTCAGGGAATGAAGTGGAAATGAAGCATTTTTTTGTCTCTCTCTTTCTTTCCCTCCTCCCCAAGTTCTAGAAATGCAAGTGTTCATGCCAAAGCTTTTTAAAAAATCTTTTGGCCCTTATTTCCTCCTAAGTTATTCCGAACTATTTAGGAGTTGTTACTTATTTTTGCTGTCCTGCTTTGTTGCCACAACAGTGAGAGAGAACTTTGATGAATGGATGCTCACTGCATCCATAACAAAAATGTTATGAAACATTGCATTTATTTCTGCTTCCCAGAGTACAAAGATCTTACTCAGACTACTTCATACCAAAATATACTATTAGTCAGCTGTTCAGCTGAGACCTATGGTCTCACCTAACATGAATCGTAGTTGCCTTACTAAAAGGTAACAGAGCTTCTGTCACAAGCAAGTTTTAAAGGGATCTGTAAAGTATCTCTATTTCATTTGATAGCCGTGTATGTTATTTAATTGCACTTTCCTTTATCACTCAACTGCAAAATACGTTTAGTAAGTGTTATTTTTGTGTGTGATGGTGAATGGGAAGGCATGATCTGTTTGTGTCTCAAAAAACATGGTCATGAAATTGCTTCAGCTATATATGTGCTATTTACAGATAAATACCACCTGCTTTTGCCTATACCTTTGCAGTATCACCATGACATCTCAGCATTTTGGTGAAATATAGCACCAGCATATCACAGGATGAGTAGGAGTAGAGAGCCCTAACTTAAGTATACAGGTATATTTTTCACAGCACTTTATACTTCAGCTCTAAATTTAGCCGAGTAAGAAGAATCTTCTGAATGAGTAGACTCTTGTAGGTAACCTTGGGTTTACTGGGGTAGAGGAGAGCACAGAAATTGTGAATAAGGATCAGGCATCATTTAATTCTTGCATTCTTTGAAACAGAAACATCAGCTAAGTCTTTAAAGTGTTTATTCTCCCATCAGAACACACCCAGCATACACTTTATTGTTCAACCTTTTACAATGACAAAATTCCAAAGTAACCTGCTTAGGCATACTTTTTTTCCTATGCAGGGAAGGAAGGCTCGGGAGTCATCTCCTGACAGGAAAAGCGACATTACTGGACATGTAGCGGCCTGACTCATGAGGAATTAGTTGCAGAAGTAATATTTATTACCCTCTTCCATTTCAAATGGACATAATATCCTTCTGTCCCTAAAGGCATTACCATGCTCATACCAGAGCTGTGAAAAACTGTTGTGTTTTTGCCCATGAGCCGTTGCAGTTCAGTGCCCCCTTTCACTTACAGTTCAACTGCTGCACCTACCTGTGAACTAGGGTAGCTGAGATGCAGGTGCATATTTGTTTCTGATAGTTCTCCCACAGGTGTGATAACCTCTGGCAAAGAGATGAGGAAGACAACAGGAAGATAACACAGGTTATATATTTGGGAATACATAAAAAGAAATTATGACAAGATCTGGTAGGGCTTTCAGAGGTGTAAAAACTGTCAGAGATGTGAGGCAGGATGTGTTGGTGCTTGACTGTTTCACTTCTCCAAACCCAGCTTACGGTACTGACTTTCTTCTTCTTACTATTGGATTTGGTGTGATTACACTCCTTGCAGGCAAATGAGTAATAGCAGTTATAAATGACACCTTATATGCAAAACAAACTAGGAAGAAAATCTTCCAGAGGAAAAATAAGAAAAGTGAAAGCAGACATAGATTTTAAAAATTTCTGGAAGAAGTATTCCTTTAGAATTGTTGTTACCTTCCCAAGAAAAACCTCAGCATCTAACGTACTTAGAGCTTATTAGGAACTTTCCCCTTTTCTTTCTTTTTCTCACTCTTTCTCTCTTTCTGTTTCTTCCTTCCTTCCTCTTCCTTTCTTCCTCCCTCCTTTTTCTCTCTTTCCTCTTCCTCCCCCTCCCTCCCTCCCTTCCTTCATTCTTCCCTTCCCTCCCTATCTCTCTTTCTCGCTCACTCACTCACTTCTTATATATATTCTAATCATTCAATCTAAAATGCCTACTGCAGCTCAAGGCCAGCCATTTTCCTACTATTCAAAAAGCAGTCAGCTATTCCATGACATCAACTATTTTAAATGATCTTTCTGCTTGATTATTTGGTTGGTTATTTAGGGGTAATATTGGAAATATTAGACTTCTTTGAGAATATAAATCATATACTGCCAGACAGATGAAAGTTTGCCTTGTCCAAAAATATAAAATATATGACTCATTTTTATCTTTGGTTTTCCACTGTAAAGAATGGGTGTCAGCTTCCTGTGTAATTTTGATTTGTTTATCCAGCAGTTTTGTTTGTCCATGCAGTCTTCTCTTTGCCAGTTGTGGTCTATATTTGGTTTCCATAAAAGGTATGTTTTCTTTGAGGCTATCTCTTTTTTTAACCACTGCCAAAGCCACAAGTGATGCACCATTACTTGGACTTTTGTTCTTAATTTAAACTTGGCATGGTGTCTCCCTCTGGTGTAAAACATGAAGCAAAATCCATTCTGACATAAAAGCTACGAGGTGACTCCTTTGTTTGAGATTGAGTGTGGGTTCTGTGTATGGAGTGAGCTTTTCTACTTTTCTTGTATTGAGAAGAGGGGGTACATAAGGGATGAGGCTAGACTATTTACCTGATGCTTGAATATTTATTGGTGTCAGTCCATCTTATGGAGTATACTGCGGAGTCTGTCATCAGAAATATAAAATTTAAAAGTTGGGGAAGCAGCAGTTTATTTTGAAAAGGGTGTTCCATCAGAGAGCAGTACGAACCCTTTCTTACTGTTTTTCCTAATCTGAGTGACTTTGGTGTCTTTGAGCAAACTGGAAATATGTGAAAGTGGAAAAAAATCAGTTCCAGTTGCTAAAACATAATCACATGCAGGTCTGCCAGTAGCAATGGTAATAACAAGTTCTGATGTAAAGTACTCATTAAATTAAGACGACAGCAGTTGAGGATGTTTCTTTTCTTCTTTCCTTTTTTGTCTTTTGTCTTTTATCTTTTCTCCTTCCTCTTTCCTTCCTTCTAAGAACAAACTAGAAATGCCAAATCAGTGTGAAGCATAACGGGTTTGCGAGAGTGGGTCACATGGAACTGACAGAATTGGAAGCACAAAAGCTCCCTGTGTTTTACCTTGTGTTGTAAAGATAATTTATTTATTTATTCACCCTGGAGACAAAGGAAATTACTACATAGTATTTTACCTCATGCAGCCTTAGCCAATGATATCGAAATCAGTCTGTGAAGGAAAAATACAAAATTTCTGTGGATGAAACTCTGAGCTTACCTCCTGTGGGCCTTGGGGACCTGTTATCTGGTCATCGTTGTGCAGTCTGCAGTGGGTGCCACTGCAATCTCAGACAGCATCTGCTAAAGTTCCTCTGGCAACAGGCTGAGAAAGCAGCATCCTTTGGCTTTTCACAGCCCTTCACCGCTGCTGAAGTCAGTATGAGTTCACTGACCATTGATTGTGTGGTAGAGTATTACAAGCTAGTCTGTAATCACCTACCTTTCTCTTTCTTCCTTTTATTTAATGATTTTTGTCCTTTGGGAAGTAGCAGCAAGTTACGGGCAGCACAAGGCTGTTTTTTTACCTCATATTTTCTTAGCCACACCGGGGTAAGTTGCTGTGTTTGAGCTCTTTAGTGGCATCTATATCTCAGCGTGGATGAGAGAAGTAGGATGTGGAGAACGGAGGAGGCTTGAGTTCTGCAGCCTGTGCTGCTTTGTCACAGAGCATCTTTCTTTCCTGGATCTGAAGTGGAAAATGTTGCTATTTCTGCCTTCAGACAGGGGGGAAAAAGCACAGAGAGCGTACCTTTCTATTTGTTTGGGCAGCTCAGTTCAGATGGTAATGAATAGCCTCAGCTTGGGATTTAAGAC